>JBAIZL010000008.1:34045585-34415585 GCA_036971475.1 Prosapia bicincta | reverse complement strand
TACACATTCACGAACACCTGAGCTCTTGCACGTTCACACATACACACACATATATATTTATATGTATGTTTGTGTGTGTGTGTGTGTGTATAAAATGGAAAAAATGAAATGATATTCTAGATCAGATGTCATGTTGTTCTAGATAAGTTTAGACAATTATTCCACATCCAGCATAGCCTACAGACCATCAAGCTTAAGCAGTTCAATAAGTTTATGCGAAATGGATTGTACTGGGCCTCCTGATAGAACCTATAAGATTGTTTTTGCTGGAGATGCAGCTGTTGGTAAAAGTTGTTTTATATATCGTTTTTGTAAGGGGACCTTCACATTCAAGCTAGGGTCCACATTGGGTAAGCCAACATCTTACTTCTTGCAATTAGATATATCTTTAGATTTTATGAACATAACTAAAATTATGGATTATTATTTTTAAATTACATATACCCATAGAAACAATTGTGACATACCACTAGAGGTAAGTCGGTGATAAAACATTATTCTTATTGCGCTTGTAAGTTAAACTTTATTAATAGTTTATAATTTTTGTATGGATTAGTGAAATATTTTCAGCAGGTATATTCTCTTGTTCCAACATCTGTTAAAATGACTTTTTTGGGTTTATTTTCTTGCCTTTATTACAAATTATGGGTACAATATTATTTATATAGATCATATATGAAAAATAATTAACATATGTATACAGAGCTCTTGATTATCTATATAGGATATCTAGGACTATCTATATAGGATTTCCACTATCTACCTGCAGTCCTCCAAATTCCTTGACTACTACTATACATGCAGTGCTTTCATATCCAAAAATTGTCAATCCTTAGTCGTTATCCCTTGAGTATTACTAAACATACAACGCTTATACACCCCCAATATAGTCCACTGCACAAAATGGGTTAGGAGACCTACACTAACACCATACATGCAGTGTTTTTATTTCCTAAATTGTCAATCTTTAGTCGTTATCCCTTGAGTATCACTAAACATCCAACGATTATACACCCCCAACTATAGTCCACTGCACAAAATGGGTTAGGAGACCTACACTAACACCATACATGCAGTGTTTTTATTTCCTAAATTGTCAATCTTTAGTCGTTATCCCTTGAGTATCACTAAACATCCAACGATTATACACCCCCAACTATAGTCCACTGCACAAAATGGGTTAGGAGACCTACACTAACACCATACATGCAGTGTTTTTATTTCCTAAATTGTCAATCTTTAGTCGTTATCCCTTGAGTATCACTAAACATCCAACGATTATACACCCCCAACTATAGTCCACTGCACGAAATGGGGTAGGAGACCTACACTAACACCATACATGCAGTGTTCTTATTTCCTAAATTGTCAATCTTTAGTTGTTATCCCTTGAGTATCACTAAACATCCAACGATTATACACCCCCAACTATAGTCCACTGCACGAAATGGGGTAGGAGACCTACACTAACACCATACATGCAGTGTTCTTATTTCCTAAATTGTCAATCTTTAGTTGTTATCCCTTGAGTATCACTAAACATCCAACGATTATACACTCCCAATATAGTCCACTGCACGAAATGGGGTAGGAGACCTACACTAACACCATACATGCAGTGTTTTTATTTTCTAAATTGTCAATCCTTAGTCGTTATCCCTTGAGTATCACTAAACATCCAACGATTATACACTCCAAATATAGTCCACTGCACGAAATGGGGTAGGAGACCTACACTAACACCATACATGCAGTGCTTGTATATACCAAATTGTCAATTCTTAGTCGTTATCCCTTGAGTATCACTAAACATCCAACGATTATACACTCCCAATATAGTCCACTGCACAAAATGGGGTAGGAGACCTACACTAACACCATACATGCAGTGCTTTCATATCCTAAATTGTCAATCCTTAGTCGTTATCCCTTGAGTATCACTAAACATCCAACGATTATACACCCCCAACTATAGTCCACTGCACAAAATGGGGTAGGAGACCTACACTAACACCATACATGCAGTGTTTTTATTTCCTAAATTGTCAATCCTTAGTCGTTATCCCTTGAGTATCACTAAACATCCAACGATTATACACCCCCAACTATAGTCCACTGCACAAAATGGGGTAGGAGACCTACACTAACACCATACATGCAGTGTTTTTATTTCCTAAATTGTCAATCCTTAGTCGTTATCCCTTGAGTATCACTAAACATCCAACGATTATACACTCCCAATATAGTCCACTGCACGAAATGGGGTAGGAGACCTACACTAACACCATACATGCAGTGCTTGTATATACCAAATTGTCAATTCTTAGTCGTTATCCCTTGAGTATCACTAAACATCCAACGATTATACACTCCCAATATAGTCCACTGCACGAAATGGGGTAGGAGACCTACACTAACACCATACATGCAGTGCTTTCATATCCTAAATTGTCAATCCTTAGTCGTTATCCCTTGAGTATCACTAAACATCCAACGATTATACACTCCCAATATAGTCCACTGCACGAAATGGGGTAGGAGACCTACACTAACACCATACATGCAGTGCTTTCATATCCTAAATTGTCAATCCTTAGTCGTTATCCCTTGAGTATCACTAAACATCCAACGATTATACACTCCCAATATAGTCCACTGCACGAAATGGGGTAGGAGACCTACACTAACACCATACATGCAGTGCTTGTATATACCAAATTGTCAATCCTTAGTCGTTATCCCTTGAGTATCACTAAACATCCAACGATTATACACTCCCAATATAGTCCACTGCACGAAATGGGGTAGGAGACCTACACTAACACCATACATGCAGTGCTTGTATATACCAAATTGTCAATCCTTAGTCGTTATCCCTTGAGTATCACTAAACATCCAACGATTATACACTCCCAATATAGTCCACTGCACGAAATGGGATAGGAGACCTACACTAACACCATACATGCAGTGCTTTTATATACCAAATTGTCAATTCTTAGTCGTTATCCCTTGAGTATCACTAAACATCCAACGATTATACACTCCCAATATAGTCCACTGCACGAAATGGGGTAGGAGACCTACACTAACACCATACATGCAGTGCTTTTATATACCAAATTGTCAATTCTTAGTCGTTATCCCTTGAGTATCACTAAACATCCAACGATTATACACTCCCAATATAGTCCACTGCACGAAATGGGGTAGGAGACCTACACTAACACCATACATGCAGTGCTTTTATATACCAAATTGTCAATTCTTAGTCGTTATCCCTTGAGTATCACTAAACATCCAACGATTATACACTCCCAATATAGTCCACTGCACGAAATGGGGTAGGAGACCTACACTAACACCATACATGCAGTGCTTTTATATACCAAATTGTCAATTCTTAGTCGTTATCCCTTGAGTATCACTAAACATCCAACGATTATACACTCCCAATATAGTCCACTGCACAAAATGGGGTACGAGACCTACACTAACACCATACATGCAGTGCTTTCATATCCTAAATTGTCAATCCTTAGTCGTTATCCCTTGAGTATCACTAAACATCCAACGATTATACACCCCCAACTATAGTCCACTGCACAAAATGGGGTAGGAGACCTACACTAACACCATACATGCAGTGTTTTTATTTCCTAAATTGTCAATCCTTAGTCGTTATCCCTTGAGTATCACTAAACATCCAACGATTATACACCCCCAACTATAGTCCACTGCACAAAATGGGGTAGGAGACCTACACTAACACCATACATGCAGTGTTTTTATTTCCTAAATTGTCAATCCTTAGTCGTTATCCCTTGAGTATCACTAAACATCCAACGATTATACACTCCCAATATAGTCCACTGCACGAAATGGGGTAGGAGACCTACACTAACACCATACATGCAGTGCTTGTATATACCAAATTGTCAATTCTTAGTCGTTATCCCTTGAGTATCACTAAACATCCAACGATTATACACTCCCAATATAGTCCACTGCACGAAATGGGGTAGGAGACCTACACTAACACCATACATGCAGTGCTTTCATATCCTAAATTGTCAATCCTTAGTCGTTATCCCTTGAGTATCACTAAACATCCAACGATTATACACTCCCAATATAGTCCACTGCACGAAATGGGGTAGGAGACCTACACTAACACCATACATGCAGTGCTTGTATATACCAAATTGTCAATCCTTAGTCGTTATCCCTTGAGTATCACTAAACATCCAACGATTATACACTCCCAATATAGTCCACTGCACGAAATGGGGTAGGAGACCTACACTAACACCATACATGCAGTGCTTGTATATACCAAATTGTCAATCCTTAGTCGTTATCCCTTGAGTATCACTAAACATCCAACGATTATACACCCCCAACTATAGTCCACTGCACAAAATGGGTTAGGAGACCTACACTAACACCATACATGCAGTGTTTTTATTTCCTAAATTGTCAATCTTTAGTCGTTATCCCTTGAGTATCACTAAACATCCAACGATTATACACCCCCAACTATAGTCCACTGCACAAAATGGGTTAGGAGACCTACACTAACACCATACATGCAGTGTTTTTATTTCCTAAATTGTCAATCTTTAGTCGTTATCCCTTGAGTATCACTAAACATCCAACGATTATACACCCCCAACTATAGTCCACTGCACAAAATGGGTTAGGAGACCTACACTAACACCATACATGCAGTGTTTTTATCTCCTAAATTGTCAATCTTTAGTCGTTATCCCTTGAGTATCACTAAACATCCAACGATTATACACCCCCAACTATAGTCCACTGCACGAAATGGGGTAGGAGACCTACACTAACACCATACATGCAGTGTTCTTATTTCCTAAATTGTCAATCTTTAGTTGTTATCCCTTGAGTATCACTAAACATCCAACGATTATACACCCCCAACTATAGTCCACTGCACGAAATGGGGTAGGAGACCTACACTAACACCATACATGCAGTGTTCTTATTTCCTAAATTGTCAATCTTTAGTTGTTATCCCTTGAGTATCACTAAACATCCAACGATTATACACTCCCAATATAGTCCACTGCACGAAATGGGGTAGGAGACCTACACTAACACCATACATGCAGTGTTTTTATTTTCTAAATTGTCAATCCTTAGTCGTTATCCCTTGAGTATCACTAAACATCCAACGATTATACACTCCAAATATAGTCCACTGCACGAAATGGGGTAGGAGACCTACACTAACACCATACATGCAGTGCTTGTATATACCAAATTGTCAATTCTTAGTCGTTATCCCTTGAGTATCACTAAACATCCAACGATTATACACTCCCAATATAGTCCACTGCACAAAATGGGGTAGGAGACCTACACTAACACCATACATGCAGTGCTTTCATATCCTAAATTGTCAATCCTTAGTCGTTATCCCTTGAGTATCACTAAATATCCAACGATTATACACCCCCAACTATAGTCCACTGCACAAAATGGGGTAGGAGACCTACACTAACACCATACATGCAGTGTTTTTATTTCCTAAATTGTCAATCCTTAGTCGTTATCCCTTGAGTATCACTAAACATCCAACGATTATACACCCCCAACTATAGTCCACTGCACAAAATGGGGTAGGAGACCTACACTAACACCATACATGCAGTGTTTTTATTTCCTAAATTGTCAATCCTTAGTCGTTATCCCTTGAGTATCACTAAACATCCAACGATTATACACTCCCAATATAGTCCACTGCACGAAATGGGGTAGGAGACCTACACTAACACCATACATGCAGTGCTTGTATATACCAAATTGTCAATTCTTAGTCGTTATCCCTTGAGTATCACTAAACATCCAACGATTATACACTCCCAATATAGTCCACTGCACGAAATGGGGTAGGAGACCTACACTAACACCATACATGCAGTGCTTTCATATCCTAAATTGTCAATCCTTAGTCGTTATCCCTTGAGTATCACTAAACATCCAACGATTATACACTCCCAATATAGTCCACTGCACGAAATGGGGTAGGAGACCTACACTAACACCATACATGCAGTGCTTTCATATCCTAAATTGTCAATCCTTAGTCGTTATCCCTTGAGTATCACTAAACATCCAACGATTATACACTCCCAATATAGTCCACTGCACGAAATGGGGTAGGAGACCTACACTAACACCATACATGCAGTGCTTGTATATACCAAATTGTCAATCCTTAGTCGTTATCCCTTGAGTATCACTAAACATCCAACGATTATACACTCCCAATATAGTCCACTGCACGAAATGGGGTAGGAGACCTACACTAACACCATACATGCAGTGCTTGTATATACCAAATTGTCAATCCTTAGTCGTTATCCCTTGAGTATCACTAAACATCCAACGATTATACACTCCCAATATAGTCCACTGCACGAAATGGGATAGGAGACCTACACTAACACCATACATGCAGTGCTTTTATATACCAAATTGTCAATTCTTAGTCGTTATCCCTTGAGTATCACTAAACATCCAACGATTATACACTCCCAATATAGTCCACTGCACGAAATGGGGTAGGAGACCTACACTAACACCATACATGCAGTGCTTTTATATACCAAATTGTCAATTCTTAGTCGTTATCCCTTGAGTATCACTAAACATCCAACGATTATACACTCCCAATATAGTCCACTGCACGAAATGGGGTAGGAGACCTACACTAACACCATACATGCAGTGCTTTTATATACCAAATTGTCAATTCTTAGTCGTTATCCCTTGAGTATCACTAAACATCCAACGATTATACACCCCCAACTATAGTCCACTGCACAAAATGGGTTAGGAGACCTACACTAACACCATACATGCAGTGTTTTTATCTCCTAAATTGTCAATCTTTAGTCGTTATCCCTTGAGTATCACTAAACATCCAACGATTATACACCCCCAACTATAGTCCACTGCACGAAATGGGGTAGGAGACCTACACTAACACCATACATGCAGTGTTCTTATTTCCTAAATTGTCAATCTTTAGTTGTTATCCCTTGAGTATCACTAAACATCCAACGATTATACACCCCCAACTATAGTCCACTGCACGAAATGGGGTAGGAGACCTACACTAACACCATACATGCAGTGTTCTTATTTCCTAAATTGTCAATCTTTAGTTGTTATCCCTTGAGTATCACTAAACATCCAACGATTATACACTCCCAATATAGTCCACTGCACGAAATGGGGTAGGAGACCTACACTAACACCATACATGCAGTGTTTTTATTTTCTAAATTGTCAATCCTTAGTCGTTATCCCTTGAGTATCACTAAACATCCAACGATTATACACTCCAAATATAGTCCACTGCACGAAATGGGGTAGGAGACCTACACTAACACCATACATGCAGTGCTTGTATATACCAAATTGTCAATTCTTAGTCGTTATCCCTTGAGTATCACTAAACATCCAACGATTATACACTCCCAATATAGTCCACTGCACAAAATGGGGTAGGAGACCTACACTAACACCATACATGCAGTGCTTTCATATCCTAAATTGTCAATCCTTAGTCGTTATCCCTTGAGTATCACTAAACATCCAACGATTATACACCCCCAACTATAGTCCACTGCACAAAATGGGGTAGGAGACCTACACTAACACCATACATGCAGTGTTTTTATTTCCTAAATTGTCAATCTTTAGTCGTTATCCCTTGAGTATCACTAAACATCCAACGATTATACACCCCCAACTATAGTCCACTGCACAAAATGGGTTAGGAGACCTACACTAACACCATACATGCAGTGTTTTTATTTCCTAAATTGTCAATCTTTAGTCGTTATCCCTTGAGTATCACTAAACATCCAACGATTATACACCCCCAACTATAGTCCACTGCACAAAATGGGTTAGGAGACCTACACTAACACCATACATGCAGTGTTTTTATCTCCTAAATTGTCAATCTTTAGTCGTTATCCCTTGAGTATCACTAAACATCCAACGATTATACACCCCCAACTATAGTCCACTGCACGAAATGGGGTAGGAGACCTACACTAACACCATACATGCAGTGTTCTTATTTCCTAAATTGTCAATCTTTAGTTGTTATCCCTTGAGTATCACTAAACATCCAACGATTATACACCCCCAACTATAGTCCACTGCACGAAATGGGGTAGGAGACCTACACTAACACCATACATGCAGTGTTCTTATTTCCTAAATTGTCAATCTTTAGTTGTTATCCCTTGAGTATCACTAAACATCCAACGATTATACACTCCCAATATAGTCCACTGCACGAAATGGGGTAGGAGACCTACACTAACACCATACATGCAGTGTTTTTATTTTCTAAATTGTCAATCCTTAGTCGTTATCCCTTGAGTATCACTAAACATCCAACGATTATACACTCCAAATATAGTCCACTGCACGAAATGGGGTAGGAGACCTACACTAACACCATACATGCAGTGCTTGTATATACCAAATTGTCAATTCTTAGTCGTTATCCCTTGAGTATCACTAAACATCCAACGATTATACACTCCCAATATAGTCCACTGCACAAAATGGGGTAGGAGACCTACACTAACACCATACATGCAGTGCTTTCATATCCTAAATTGTCAATCCTTAGTCGTTATCCCTTGAGTATCACTAAACATCCAACGATTATACACCCCCAACTATAGTCCACTGCACAAAATGGGGTAGGAGACCTACACTAACACCATACATGCAGTGTTTTTATTTCCTAAATTGTCAATCCTTAGTCGTTATCCCTTGAGTATCACTAAACATCCAACGATTATACACCCCCAACTATAGTCCACTGCACAAAATGGGGTAGGAGACCTACACTAACACCATACATGCAGTGTTTTTATTTCCTAAATTGTCAATCCTTAGTCGTTATCCCTTGAGTATCACTAAACATCCAACGATTATACACTCCCAATATAGTCCACTGCACGAAATGGGGTAGGAGACCTACACTAACACCATACATGCAGTGCTTGTATATACCAAATTGTCAATTCTTAGTCGTTATCCCTTGAGTATCACTAAACATCCAACGATTATACACTCCCAATATAGTCCACTGCACGAAATGGGGTAGGAGACCTACACTAACACCATACATGCAGTGCTTTCATATCCTAAATTGTCAATCCTTAGTCGTTATCCCTTGAGTATCACTAAACATCCAACGATTATACACTCCCAATATAGTCCACTGCACGAAATGGGGTAGGAGACCTACACTAACACCATACATGCAGTGCTTTCATATCCTAAATTGTCAATCCTTAGTCGTTATCCCTTGAGTATCACTAAACATCCAACGATTATACACTCCCAATATAGTCCACTGCACGAAATGGGGTAGGAGACCTACACTAACACCATACATGCAGTGCTTGTATATACCAAATTGTCAATCCTTAGTCGTTATCCCTTGAGTATCACTAAACATCCAACGATTATACACTCCCAATATAGTCCACTGCACGAAATGGGGTAGGAGACCTACACTAACACCATACATGCAGTGCTTGTATATACCAAATTGTCAATCCTTAGTCGTTATCCCTTGAGTATCACTAAACATCCAACGATTATACACTCCCAATATAGTCCACTGCACGAAATGGGATAGGAGACCTACACTAACACCATACATGCAGTGCTTTTATATACCAAATTGTCAATTCTTAGTCGTTATCCCTTGAGTATCACTAAACATCCAACGATTATACACTCCCAATATAGTCCACTGCACGAAATGGGGTAGGAGACCTACACTAACACCATACATGCAGTGCTTTTATATACCAAATTGTCAATTCTTAGTCGTTATCCCTTGAGTATCACTAAACATCCAACGATTATACACTCCCAATATAGTCCACTGCACGAAATGGGGTAGGAGACCTACACTAACACCATACATGCAGTGCTTTTATATACCAAATTGTCAATTCTTAGTCGTTATCCCTTGAGTATCACTAAACATCCAACGATTATACACTCCCAATATAGTCCACTGCACGAAATGGGGTAGGAGACCTACACTAACACCATACATGCAGTGCTTTTATATACCAAATTGTCAATTCTTAGTCGTTATCCCTTGAGTATCACTAAACATCCAACGATTATACACTCCCAATATAGTCCACTGCACAAAATGGGGTACGAGACCTACACTAACACCATACATGCAGTGCTTTCATATCCTAAATTGTCAATCCTTAGTCGTTATCCCTTGAGTATCACTAAACATCCAACGATTATACACCCCCAACTATAGTCCACTGCACAAAATGGGGTAGGAGACCTACACTAACACCATACATGCAGTGTTTTTATTTCCTAAATTGTCAATCCTTAGTCGTTATCCCTTGAGTATCACTAAACATCCAACGATTATACACCCCCAACTATAGTCCACTGCACAAAATGAGGTAGGAGACCTACACTAACACCATACATGCAGTGTTTTTATTTCCTAAATTGTCAATCCTTAGTCGTTATCCCTTGAGTATCACTAAACATCCAACGATTATACACTCCCAATATAGTCCACTGCACGAAATGGGGTAGGAGACCTACACTAACACCATACATGCAGTGCTTGTATATACCAAATTGTCAATTCTTAGTCGTTATCCCTTGAGTATCACTAAACATCCAACGATTATACACTCCCAATATAGTCCACTGCACGAAATGGGGTAGGAGACCTACACTAACACCATACATGCAGTGCTTTCATATCCTAAATTGTCAATCCTTAGTCGTTATCCCTTGAGTATCACTAAACATCCAACGATTATACACTCCCAATATAGTCCACTGCACGAAATGGGGTAGGAGACCTACACTAACACCATACATGCAGTGCTTGTATATACCAAATTGTCAATCCTTAGTCGTTATCCCTTGAGTATCACTAAACATCCAACGATTATACACTCCCAATATAGTCCACTGCACGAAATGGGGTAGGAGACCTACACTAACACCATACATGCAGTGCTTGTATATACCAAATTGTCAATCCTTAGTCGTTATCCCTTGAGTATCACTAAACATCCAACGATTATACACTCCCAATATAGTCCACTGCACGAAATGGGATAGGAGACCTACACTAACACCATACATGCAGTGCTTTTATATACCAAATTGTCAATTCTTAGTCGTTATCCCTTGAGTATCACTAAACATCCAACGATTATACACTCCCAATATAGTCCACTGCACGAAATGGGGTAGGAGACCTACACTAACACCATACATGCAGTGCTTTTATATACCAAATTGTCAATTCTTAGTCGTTATCCCTTGAGTATCACTAAACATCCAACGATTATACACTCCCAATATAGTCCACTGCACAAAATGGGGTAGGAGACCTACACTAACACCATACATGCAGTGCTTTTATATACCAAATTGTCAATTCTTAGTCGTTATCCCTTGAGTATCACTAAACATCCAACGATTATACACTCCCAATATAGTCCACTGCACGAAATGGGATAGGAGACCTACACTAACACTATACATGCAATGCTTTTATATCCCCAGTTAACTAGCCATAGTCCACTTCCATATACTAGCACTATACATGCAATGCTTGCATCCTTTGTGTGCTTTGTTGATGCAATCCTTTCATTTCCTCGACTAACAGGCCGTAATCCTCATCCTCTCAGGCACTGTATACAATACTTTTATATCCTCAACTATACTAGCCAAATCCTCATGACTAGCACTACTCATGCAGTGCTTTTATATGACTAACTATCTTGCTGTAATCCACTTCCTTGATCCTTCAGGATATCTATGATAGTTTAGATGCTACGTTAAATAAAAACAACTTAAATAGTTTGCTTACTTAAGTGTACCAATCAAAAAATATCCAAAAACTGAATGAATCCTAATTCTCATAAAAGATGATTTGTTTACAAAAGTGTTTCGTCATTGTATTATCTGAAGACTGTTTGAGTCACAACTCTCAGAACTCCATTCCTATCCCATATTTTTCTTTTCATACTTTATATTACAAATAAAGTTTTAGTATTTATTTGAATTATTTTTGTTGACATATTGAAAATATTTTTTTTTCCTGGTGAAAAACCAATTGTGGTTATCATTGCCAATCAAAATCTAACACGGAACGCAATATTTTAAATAAAACCAAATAAATTTAAATACAACAAAAATTACAAAACAAAAACAACAACAATAAATAACAAAAAACAACAATAAATCTATAACAATGAATAAATTCTTAAAAAACTATAAATAACAAAATAACAACAAAGAACAATATAACAGTAAATAAATAATAACAATATGTAAAACAATAATAGGTAACAATTTACCAATAAATAAATCTTAATAACAATAACAAGAACACAAAATAAATTAAATTAAAATAAATAAAAGAAACAGAGAATTATATGTATAAATTTAAAAAAAAATATATATTTATGTATTAAATTTTAAAAAATATTTTCAAGTGGTGCAAGAAAGCGATGACTTGGTCAATGGCCGAGACATCGTCCCTTAGCACCACCTTCAAACTCCCTTTTAAATTAAAAAGGGCACGAATATTGCTTACATTAACACAATCTACTAAAATATGTTTTATTGTGAAGATATCACCGCAGTATTGGCATATTGGTGGATCTTCACGACGTATCAAATATCTATGAGTTGCGAAAGAGTGGCCAACGCGAAGGCATGTAACCACCACTTCCTCCCTACGTTTTGAACGAATTGAAGACCTCCATGGACGGACAGTATCTTTAATTTCCCTCAGCTTATTCTGAATCACGGTATGCCACTCGTCATTCCAAACAACGAGCAATAAATGTTTCGCGAAACACACATAATCAGATGCCATAACCAGTTGAGTAATATGCACCAAACTTGTAGCTTTCTTCGCCGCTTCATCCGCTTTTGTGTTTCCAAGTATTCCGCAATGTTCAGGAACCCAACAGAAAGTTACCCCCACACCCCTCAATTGATGCCTGTGTACAGCACACAAAATGTCCTTAACTAAAGGGTTGTTAGAGAAAACATCCTGAAGAGCCTGAAGAGCACTTTTGGAATCCGAACACAAAAGATAATGCGAGGATCGAGATTGAATGACGGTCAAAGCTTTAAAAATAGCAAATAGTTCTGCCGTGAAAACACTGCAAGCTGAGGGCAATCCGTACGTGTAGTACATCCAGATGCATAAAACGCACACCCAACGCCATTGTCCAGTTTAGATCCATCAGTGAAAATAATTTCACTGTGTTGGTGAGATTTATAAATGGATAAAAATTCCTGGTGGTAGACCACAACAGGAGTATCGTGTTTTACATAACTGGACAATGAGAAATCGAAGTGCGGCGTTTTTATTATCCATGGAGGTAGATAGCACATTTGTCGTTCAAACATAGTTGGAAGTTGCAACTCAAGGTCATCCAATATTCTTAACGTTCGTATGCCAAATGGAGCGGTCGAACGTTGACGTGTATTGTACACTTGATTTAGCGTATTATTAAAGACTATTTCAAATGCCGGGTGGTTGGGTTTGCTTCCAAAAACAGAAACGTAAGATATTTGTAGCATCTGACGTCGTCTAGAAAGGGCAGGTTCCCCAGCTTCGACAAGAAGACTAGGGATTGGGCTAGTTCTAAATGCACCAGTAGCCAGTCTAAGTCCAGAGTGGTGGATGGTATCAAGAGTTTTAAGAACTGTAGGTCGTGCAGATGAGTAGACTTGACAACCATAATCTATGCGCAATCTAACGACTGCGCGATAAAACCGAAGCATACTAGTTCTGTCTGCTCCCCAATTCGTACCACTAAGGACTCTTAACATATCCAATTTCTTGCTGCATCTCACCTTCAAATCACGAACATGTGGACTCCATGAGAGTCTTTTATCAAATAAAAGACCCAAAAATCGAACACTATCCGTAGTTTGAAGCTGAACCCCGTCAAGATAAAGAATCGGCTCCTGGTGTTGACTAAATGCTACACATTGGGTCTTCGAAGCAGAGAATTTGAAACCTGTAGTTTTTGACCATTCCTCCAATCTGTATATTGCTAACTACAAAGATCTTTCCGCAGTTGCCAAACTACGAGCAGGCACATATATACAAAAGTCATCCACAAAAAGGGAACAGTGTACCGGAGATCGTATATTACTGGTGATACTATTTATTGCAACGGCAAACAGCGTGACGCTCAGCACGCTGCCCTGCGGTACACCATTCTCCTGTGTATAGCTGTTTGAATACGTGCCTCCAAGTCGAACGCGGAAAGATCTGTTTGAAAGAAAGTTAGCGATGAATGCTAGGATATTTCCTTGTATACTCCATTATTTCAGAGTGTTCAGAATTCCTCTTTTCCATGCCATATCATATGCCTTTTCAAGGTCAAAGAAAACCGCAACGAGCGATTGACGCAACAGAAAGGCATCTTGAATAGCGGATTCTAACAAAACCAAGTGGTGAACTGATGAGAGTCCTAGTCTGAAACCACATTGTTCATTGCTAAGAAGGTTGTTGGTTTCTAGGTACCAGACAAGACGGCGGTTGACCATCTTCTCCAGTAGTTTGCACAAGACTCTTGTAAGTGATATAGGCCTGTAACTACTGGGGTTGGTTTTGTCCTTACCTGGCTTCAAAAGAGGAATTACAGTCGATTCTAACCATGCATCGGGGAAAGAGCGCTCCTCGAATAAACGATTGTATACTCGAAGGAGGACAAGTTTCGCCGATGATGGTAGATGTTTTAGCATGGAGTACACAATGGAATCAGGACCTGGTGCTGAATCCTTCGTTGACGCAAGAGCTGACTCCAATTCCCCTATAGAGAAAGGGGTGTTTAAAGTAGAGTCCTCAGACAACCCAACAGTAAACGGTATTGCTTCTTCCTTCAGTTTATACATCTGGAACAATATATTATAGGCTGTAGTAGCAGAAAAGTTAGAAAAAGATGTACCAAGTACATTAGCAATGTCATCACTGTTTGTGATTAATCTCCCATCTGGTTGCTTCAGCGCAATGGCTGGCAACGGAATGGAAGTGCCACAAACTGATCTTAACTTTCTCCATACTGTGGAGGATGGAGTTGTTCGTCTAATTGTGCTAATGTACTGTTCCCAAGAGTTCTTTCTACTTAGCCTAAATATCCTACGTGCTTTCGCACGGAGTATTTTATATTCCTGAAGGTTTCCATTTGTTGGGTGTCGTTTAAATTTCCTAAGAGCTCTTCATCGTAAACGGAGGATTTCTGTGCATTCATCGTTCCACCACGGCACAGGCGGTCGGCGTGGATGCGCAGAGGTTTTCGGAATGGTCTTTTCAGCGGCATTTAAAATTGCTTTCGTAATATTTTCTATATTTTCATCAATGGGTGTCAAATAATCCATGTCAAGTGATACAAGGTAATTCGAGTATGAGTCCCAGTTGGCTTTTCGCAAAATCCAACTGGGATTTCGAGCATAACAGGCTTGGGAGTCACATAAACTGATCTTAATAGGCACATGGTCGCTTCCATACAAATCATTGAGTACCGACCACGTGCATCTAGTAGCTAATTGAGGGCTGCAAATCGATAGGTCAACAGCTGTCCATCCACCAGTAGATGCTGCTAAATGAGTAGGAGAGCGGTCATTTAGCAGACATAAGTCTAGTTCCGTTCTTACACTCTCAACAAGATCACCTCGAGAGTTCCTAGTCGGAGATCCCCAAGACGAATGGTGGGCATTAAAATCCTCTACCAATAAGAACGGAGTTGGTAACTGGCTTATCAAATTCACTAAATCACTGTGATGCAGGTTTTCTTGTGGTGGCAGACACAACACACAGTGATTTTATAGGGGACAGCTCTTTGAACGGCTACTGCTTGTAAAGGAGTTTTTAAGTTTAGAGAAACAGCATCGATACAGTCACGGGCTAGGATGGCTACGCCACCTCTAGCTCGATCTTCTGTAACGAAGTCCGATCTAAAAACTGAATACTCCCTTAAATGGAAATTATGCGATTCGTGGAGATGTGTCTCCTGTAGACATACAAACATTGGATACACATCTTGCACGAGTACTTTAAGTTCTTCTATGTGACTCCTAACACCGTTGACGTTCCATTGTATCACTGACTTCCTAAGCAAAGACATTTATTAACTTAGCAAAGGATTTATTTGACACCCATTGGTGCTCTCTCCTTTCTTGCCTGGGACGTTTTTAGACGTCTCAGGCTTACATTTCTCAGATTCCATATCCACCCGTTCAGGGATGGAATCTGAGGAAGTTTTGGGTTTAGGAGGGGTAGTTTTTACATTCCCTCCTTTGTTAGCATTTTTCTTAATGCCCGGTAACGGACGGTGGCGATGTGGTCTGTCGTAACACTGGTCTACGTGGTTTGGATTTTTCTAACGTCTTCTGCACAGAAGGTTTATTACCCGTTGATAATATCTTCTGCACAGAAACACAAGGCTCGCTTAGTGATTTATTTCGTGCTCCAATCCCCCCAGTGGAAGGGACAGGTACACGAGGTAAAACATTATACGTTGCTGCAGGTTGTACCAAATTCAAGGACGGACCATTTGTGACTAAGCACAAAAGGCGAGACACTTGTTCAGTTAGAGCTTCAATCTTCTTGGACAGCTCAGCACAGTTGGTACAAGACGATTTTGAAGCGGTCAGGGTAGCGGCATAAGTCTTACTGTCTGCCTTTGGCTGAGTGGATCGGGAGTTTTTTGGCCTCTGGAAACGACAGCTTGTCTTTCGCCATGATGCCTTGGATAGCTTTCTCTTCCTTAAAGGTAGGACAGTTGTAGGATCGCGCTGGGTGGTCACCACCACAGTTGGCGCATTTCGGAGAATTAACACAATCCTTATCAGCATGGCCTTCAACGCTACATATACCGCATACGTTCTGCTTCGAACACGTAGAGCTGATATGCCCAAATCGCTGGCACTTGAAGCAGCGCCTAAGGTTAGCCACGTATGGTCTCACTGAGAGTCTTTGGTAACCTGCATGTAAGTATTCGGGTATTTCCGGTTTGCCAAAGATGACGATAAAAGAAGCTGTTGCTACTTTTTCTCCTTTGTCCATTTTCATGATAGGGACAACGTCCGTAACTGACTGAGACGACAGTTCGGACTTAATTTCATCAACCAGAAGGTACAATAAATCCCTACATGTGATGACCCCCTTGGAGTAATTCAAGGATCTGTGGGGAGCCACAGATACCATGACCTGGTCAAAGAAGGAGCTCATTTTTGATAGAGAACGAGTTTGTCTGTCGGTGGAAGTCGCAACTAACAGTGTTCCGTTTTGAAGTTTCTTAACAGAGCCTACTGGGCCTCCAGTAGGCTCTAATGATCGTCAGGAGAATCCTGGCGTGTTCTCTTCAAACTAGTCATATTTGACGGGGTTTTTGAATCCATAAATTTTTTAAGCCAGCCATCGTGTCAAGCGTTACGGGCGAGACTATAGGAACGGGTACACCCTTGGATCACAATAAGATCATTTCCAATCCTCAGAACTCTGAGGCCTATAGCTTTTCTCCTTAGCTCGACTGGATGGACATCAGTCGAGAACTCGTAATACTGTGCACAGGCTCCGACACCCATGCACCGCGGACACTCCCTGACCAAGGACTGAAGCGGCTGGTAGACCAGAAACCGCGCTTACGTCTTCGGCAGAGCAAGCTAACATCAGCGTCCCAGACCAGAGTTTGTCATGCTCTGAACTTTTCAGCCCTCCCAACGACGCAACGGTTCTGACCAGTCAAAATTCCCTAAGAGAAGATGTAAGTGTTGAAATGTGTATAGATTGTGTTGGTGTGTGTATGTGTGCATGTGTATGCTTTGTGAGTGGTGTAGTGTTAGGCTAGGGTACCGCGAGGGACGCCAAATCCCTCGTAGGTGCGGCTAGTCCGCACCCCCCTGCGGGTTATTGAAAATATTGTGGATAAGCTTTTCATAAATTTAATATGTTATCATCAGGAGCTTTGTGCACTGTCAATAGATAAAACATAGCTTGTATGCAATGCTTTTTCTGATGATACACAAAATAAATAACTTTCGTGTGTATAATATACACACTTGAATAAAAATGACACTCCTATTTTGCCAGCTGGATAATAGAAACGTTATTTTATTACAAAAACACACGAATCACAACCTTAATATTCCCCACATTCACAAAAAAAAACATTTTACTCAACACACTAGAGTAATATGAAATTTAAAATATATAAAACCACTAAATACAAACATACTAAATAAAGAAACGCCATACAAACTCCACATACTATTTGACCATATTATTGAAAATTTTCCTTTAACAACACCACTATTTAACTTCTAAATAGTATATACACTTTGTTATAAACCTTTGCAATAACACTTCCTGATAATAAATCTAAACACTGATGATGATGGCCAAATTGCAATTGTTGTGTTACAGTACATTTAGAAAAAACATCTTTAATTTTAAGAATATCTAAGACGTTTTGACTACAATTTAATTTTCAAAGATCTGTCAATATAAAAAAACAGTAACATAATTGGAAATTCTTTCTGGAGGTAGGTAGATTTGGGTTTTGACATTCTGGGAGTACTGAAAGGTAATTTACATCCAAAGGTAAAATATTATAAATCAAATGTCATTAGTCACAAGTTATTACAAACCAGTTACAAAGTAAGTGTATTATAATTCTTTGTAATTTAAATACATTCTAAACGTTCAAAATCCTTATGGACATTATATTACACACAACTATTCTTTGAGCTTAGCGTGTGAGCTTATATTAAAACAAATAAAAGACATACACAAAACTCACAAATTAATCATTTTGAGTCATTAAATCATTATATAACATGAGTATATGTATAAAGTGGTCCCACATGTGTCATATTGTTATGGGGGGGTGGAATTCTTGCATGGGAAGGATTGCCCCCTGCAGTAGACCTAATCTTTATCAGATTGGTACTCTGTCTTGATGGTCAGGTCAGTTTCCATATTGGATTTGCCCTTGCAATACATTGTATTTTATTCCTCAAAGAGACTTTTATTTCAATATTGATTGTGATTTATTAAATTATACTTTTAATGAGGTGACTCTTAATTTTTATTTCAATGTTTCGTTTATTTTTCTGCAATATATACAGTCTTCTTTTATTCCTTCAGTGATATACTTTCCTCATTTATACTTGTCGTATACAGTACAGTCTCGCTAATCCGGTCTCCGATGATCCGGACGTCCGGCTAATCCGGACGGCCCAAAATTTTTGTTTAGTTATGGTATTTTACAGTGCACAATCAGTCTGCCGTCCACAAAAATATTTATTTTTATACGTCTATATTTGTTATTTTTCAAAGGGGGTTTTCTACTCTAATAGACAAATGATATAATTTATTCATTAAAATATGAATTTACCATATTATTTGTTTCTTTTGCCTATTAAAGTAGGAAAAACGTCTTTGAAAACATATATTCACATTAGATCTCCCAACACTACAACGCACGTGACATCAGAGACATCTTGCGATAAAAGAGAGATAAAGGACCGCTGACTAAACGGATAGACAGTCTATCCGTCTGGCGTCAGGTAAGTTGTGTTGTCGGACGGATGCCACCTTTACTGCTTCTCGCAAGATTTCTGCTCAGTTGTCATTTAATTCTAGTGCGATATTGATCTGTGTTTTTTATTTACGTCTTGTTCAGTGTTCAGTGAAAATGGCGACTAAACGTAAGTCAGTGACAGTGACAATGGAATAAAAACTCCAAGCTTTATTTCGTATTGATGGAGGTGAATCGCTTACTAAAATTGCAAAAGAGTTAGGCCTGGGAAAACAAACTGTTTCCGATTGGAGAAAAAGCGACAGGAAATTGAAGATTTCTTTGCAAAAATGGTTAGTAAAGACAGTTTAGGCGGCAGAAGCACTTTAAAAAAACCAAAAAATGAAACCTTAGATGATGCTTTGTATGTTTGGTTTTGCCAAAAACGGGAACAGGGTGTTCCATTATCGGGTGTAAATTTGCAACGATCGCGCTGAAACTGAATGAAAAGTTAAAAGGAGGCCCTAATTTTACTGCAAGTGTGGGTTGGCTGAATTTGTTCAGATTTTTAACAATTGGAGGGTTGGGCCGAGTTGAAAGACACTGATATTTCCGAGTGGATTATTAGTGATAATGACATTGGTTATCAAGTGCTCAATCGTCGCGGTGTGCACTGCAAACGCAGAAAATGACAGCTCGGAAGAGGAAACTACACAGACGAACCGGTCAGCCCAACTCATGATGGGGTGGCTGCAATGCTGCAGGGGTTGATGACCTACTTTGAGAAACAAACTGATACGTCAACTGCGGAGCTACTGACCTTGAAACGCCTACGAGATCGTACTGTGAAACGACGTCATTCATAGTTAAAACAAAAGAACATTACGGACTTTTTTCACTAAGTTGTTTAAAGTTTATTTTTGTTTCAGTTTCATTTTTGTTTGAGTTTTTTGTGCGCTTATACAGTATAGTGTAAATAACTTTATGTGAATACATTTATTCAAGGAGAAAGATGCTTTGATATTTATTCATGTCATACCTTTTCTGTTACAATTACAGGATTTTTTGCTAAATAAGCTATGAAATACTGTACTGTATAGCTATATTTAGGCCTCAATTTCACTAAAATTACAATTTCAATATGTTTCCCCGCCCAAAACACATATTGTATGCATTTGTTTGGCTTTTTCCGTCTAATCCGGACTTTCATTGATCCGGACAGGGCCCGGTCCCATCAAGTCCGGATTAGTGAGACTGTACTGTAGTTTTATTTATAAAGTTTACGTATGTATGTGAATGGCATTTAGCTCTAACTGTTTTATTTTAAATTTGAAAAAAGACAATTAAAATTTAGCAAATATTTTATTTATAAACTATTTTGTATTTTATAACATATATTTTAAATGCATTACTATTTGTTAATTATAAAGATTTCCACTAAAATAACATTTTTTGTTTGTTTAATGCTTGCAATTTAATGAATATCGAAATTGTTTAAGGACATTGATATTTTAGTAAATTATAAACTAATTTAAAAATAAGTATTTCACAGTTTCATATAGTTAATAATACTTATTTAAATTTTTATAGGTGTCGATTTTCAAATAAAAACTTTTCGAATTGATGACAAAAATATTGTTCTCCAATTATGGGATACTGCAGGTAATAACTTATAACTCTGTAAAAAAAGTAATAACTCTAAACTTTAACCCACTTAATGGAATATTGGTTTGTGGAATATCTTGGTTGGTGGAATAAAACAAAATTTATTTTAAGGTTTAAAATATCCTACATATAAATCAATTACATAGTTTCTATCACTGGAATATAAGCAAAAATTTACTTTAAAAAATAAACATTTCAAATGGAATTATTTCCATTATTTTACATTTTTTTCCCATTTATTCAATTTGTCTTACTCTCTTTACTATTGTAAAGCAAGAGTAAAAAGGCATGAAGCAATCAGCTGCACCCAATTAGTTTTAACACTGAAATGGTACTGCAGTGTTTATAAAACACAAAAACATTTTATTTACCAGATCATTACTTTTTCTAAACTGATTATTTTGAAATTGAATGAAACCCAGTTTTGTATTTATTTATATTACATTATTGTACTAAACATTTGAATGGTGTATACAAGAGTTTTTTATTGCTAAGACATTAACAGGAAAATAAAATAAACTTCTACCTAGATGCCATTACGAACTACCGCCACTGGCAAGGTATATGTTCATCTATACATAACTAATCAAAATCTTTCAAATTAAAAATTATATATATTTTAAGAAAATGAAAAAACTCATGAGATGCAAAATCGTCTATAGTTCATCGAAAATAAAAATGAAAAGTAGCTGTGAGTAGGTAGTGATATTTGTGTTTATAGCATATTTAATTTCGTGCTTCAGCTCTGCTACTTAACTTCTCACTCCCTACACCGACTATTTCTGCTGCAGTAACCATGCCAAATCATCTCTCACATTGCGCGTCCTTTGTGGGCTTGGTTCTTTTCGTTTGTTCTCAAGAGTTGACATAAGAGTAGTAACATCTGTTTGGAGAGTATATTATGAAAGTATTGACAATCTTTAAGGCAATTTAAAAGCATACTTCTTATCATTTGACATGTTTTTAACTTTTAATTCACCAAACATTTTCAGGGCTTTAACTTTAAATTGAACTTTTCTATAAGAATATACTGTCTCAGGTTCAAAAGATTACCCCAACATTTTTTACTAACAAGGATTTGAAAGTGAACTCAGTGTGATGTATGGAAATGCTACTTCTTAAAAAAATTATCCTTGGATAATAATATAGTTTTCATACAAAAAAAGCTTTTCATACAAACTTCAAAATGATTTAAATGAAATACTTTGCTTAGCTAAGCGTATCTATGGATAGAAGTTTTCCTCAACTTAAAAGAGTTTATATTTGTTGATTCCATCTTAACGTGAGCTACTAGTTTTCACTAAACACTTGTAAATATTTACAAATTTGCCTACAAACCGTAACTCGTTACGTCTGAGTTAACAATGAGACCCATCTCCCGAAACGGCCGTCCTCAACAAATATAAGTAAGTGTTACTATAGGCAAGTTTGTAAATATTTACAAGTGTTTAGTTAAAAGAGTTTATTTAAATAAGAGATATACACAATGAGAAAGCAGATGAGTAATGTAATTACAATCTACTGAAAAGGAGTGTTGGAAAAATTAGAGCTGGAGAACACTTTTATTATACTGTGATTCGGAAGTTCGTTTTGAAAAATCAAAGAATTGAGTTCATATACAAATAAGGCGTATAAGTTATGGTAATTTTGTTCAACAATTTGTTTTCAAATCTAATTTTAAAACATATAAACTGTATTATAATTAAATATTGTTTCTAATGCAATTTAAATATAAATTCATTTAAACAATTAACACTAGCATTCATTATTATTGAATGTAAGAATAATATTGACATTTTTTGTAATGTAATCAGAGTTTTACAGATTAAGACTTTCCTTTAATTTTTAAAACAAGTTAATATATCATTTCCTTTGAGGAATAAGATGACAACAGGAGACTTAATTTTATTTGGGAAATGGATATGACAGTGAAGTTAAATTTTAATTTTCTCATTTTATTATTGTTTCCAATAACCTATTGTTTATAGTGGAGGGAGCTTTTGACTATCAAATAATGTAGCTAATAGAATAACTTGCACTATTTATTGCATAAAGTGTGTTCTGCTGTAATTGAGTTATAGTAACATGCAAATTAATCAGAATATAAATGTTATTTATTAAAAAGTAACTTTATGATGTGAATATTTAGTAACTAATATCCCCTCCCCTATTCTTTATAACTCTATGTATGCGATTTGGCATAGATTATCTTAGTATACTACACATTTTTAAAATTTGCTCACAAAGCCATTTCAAAATTACTGCTACAATGAGGTTATGTCATTTGTACAATGCATTTTTGAGAACCAGTTTTTCATTATTGCTCTCAGATTTTAAAATTAACTTGATTGTCAGATAAATAAATAACAATAACCCTTGCTACAAATATTTAAACACCCTTGATGTACATTTCGCCAACACAGTTAGCATCATCAGAAGGTTACAAACATACTGTGTGTTAGTATGTTTGTAACATTCTGATGATGCTAACTGTGTTGGCGAAATGTACATCAAGGGTGTTTAAATATTTGTAGCAAGGGTTATTGTTATTTATTTGTCATAATTACGCTACTGTGCTCTGTATAAAATTTCTTGATTGTCAGAAATAGCTATGGCAATACTTTGATCTGTTTTTTCTTTTGAAAATTTATTTATTTTCTTAGCAATATTGTATATTACTAAATCTTGTTGGAACACTCCATTACCATGTAGAAATATCTTGAAGTTGTAACACAGCCTTTATATTAGGAATTTGTATGTAGCAATGACTTTTCAATATACTATCTAATGGAACTATATAACAAGGGTCTTCAAATGTAAAATAATCCTAAAATATTTGTTTCTGTAGATATTGAAATGACTGATGAATGTTTTTCTATCTGAAGAGCTGCTGATCTTTTTTTTTCATCTGCTTTTTAAACATTCCAAACTCTTTGCCCCTGCACTTAAAAATGTGATTCATCAGAAAACAATATCTTTCCAGTGTTAAACAGTCCAGTTAGCATGTGCTATAGCTCACTAGAACCATTTTAAGCACATTTCTGGTGTCAAAAGTTGTTTTTTAAACTAGTCTATGAGCTTTCCTACCAGCATCTAGAGGTACGAGATTATCAAAAGAGCAAAACAGATACCTTACACAAATTAAACCACATGCACCACACTCATCACCTTACCTAAAATACACAAAAAAGACATACCAATACGCCCACTAATAAATAACACATCAGCCCCTTCACACACCTTGACAAAATAATAAAAAATAATATCACATTTCATAACCACACCAGCCTAAAAATAACAGATCTTACACACAAAAAACACACATACAACATAACTCCACTATAGCTTCATTCGACACAACCAATTTATACACCAACATACCAATCAAAGAAATAATAAATAACACATCAGCTCCTTCACACACCTTGACAAAATAATAAAAAATAATATCACATTTCATAACCACACCAGCCTAAAAAATAACAGATCTTACACACAAAAAACACACATACAACATGACTCCACTATAGCTTCATTTGACACAACCAATTTATACACCAACATACCAATCAAAGAAACAATAAACGTACTTAAACAAATGTTAATAGAAAGCCATACACCAGACAACATACGCAAAAAAATAATAGCACTAACATAAACAATCACATCTCAGAATTAATTCACATACAACAACAAATACTACACCAAAAACAAAGGCATACCCAAGGAATCCTTCATTTCAAGCATATTGTCAGAAATATTCATACACAACCTCAAACAAAACCTTATCATTAACAATAACAAATACGCCCATAAAATAATATAGGCAATACTAACAGATACGTAGATGACATCTTAATCCTATACAAAGGCAACAAAAGACAGATAAACACTTTCCACATATAATACATAAACATATAACACAATAATATAAACTCCACACTGGAAACAGAACCAAATCAACTTCCTAGATCTCACAGTAACAAAACATAACAACAAACGCACATTCAAAATATACAAAATACCCACCACCACTGACAGAGTTATACACAACATTTCCAATCACCCCCATACAACACAAACATGCTGCATTCCACTCTATGATACACAGACTAATCAACATACCCATGAACAATGAAAAGAAAATTGACGAATTCACATAATAAAATTCATAGCTTATAGAAACTGATACAAACACACCCTTATAGACAACATAATGAGCAAAAAATAACACACACATAACACAACAAAAAACAACAATAATACACAAACACAAAAATACATATCATTAACATATCACAACAACAAATCATAAAAAATAACTTCCTCTTTTTGCAAACTTAAATACAAAGTAGCATTTAAAATCTCCAACACAACTAAAAAACACTTACATAATACAAAAATACACCGGAACAAACACGACAGGGCAGGAGTATACAAGATCACATGGAGCGACTGCCCCAGCTTTTACATAGGTCAAACACGGTTAAAGCTTTACCACATGATACAAGGAACACATAAAAAGCACACAAACCAAATCAAACTTTGCCACACACATACATCACTATAGACACTAATCTAAAACTTCTTCACTACATCAAGGAAAGCAACAAACTGTTTAGCACAACAGAAAACTACGAGGTATACAAACACTACAAAAACCATCAACAACATATTCTAAACGATAAAACACACTCACAATCAAATACCATATTTAAACACATAATTACCAACTATTATATGAACAATAATGCACCACACACTTGCATAATTTCAACACACCTGAGTAATAGTCTTGTCTGTGACTTATAGTATTGAACAATGCATGGACCTAGTGCAAAACACATCTGATGAAAAATATCAGTAAGTAGTGGCTTTTTTTGCCAAGTGATACCAAAAGTAGTAATTTATAAAAAGACCTGAAGATATAAAACATAAAAACTGCAAGGAACCAGTTTTGGGATTTTTTTAAAAATAGCAATCCCTGTCTCTAGTCCAATGACTCACTCAGAAGCTATATGTCGTTGTGTCATACTGGTGTGCTCAGAAAAAAAAATAATTTTTGATGTTTCTTATAACACTCATAAGTGACTGAAAGGTGCCTCATCACACAAGGTAAAATTATTGCACTTAGTGGTTGATAAAAGTATTTACAGTAGTAATATATCAACTTTATAAAGTCAGTGCAACGGAAAAATAATGGACGGAAAAATAATATATGATGAATAGTTAATATCTGGAGTACATCCGTTAATTTTGCAGTGAATATAATCGCAGTTCAGACATTTCTGGAATCTCATCTAGCATAGACGAGGTGAACCCAACAACAGTTGAATTGCAAATGGAGAGCGCAGGCTACTCTGCTAGAGGAAAGAACGCTGCCCTGCCCATTGAGATTAATCCACACACACACACACACACACACACACACCTGAACCAAACAATTACTTACATTCCTTTCCTTTTGTTCCCCTTTTCTGCCCATAAAATCTATCGATGACACAATTCCACACTGCGAGCAAATTCAAGTATCATCGTGTTTGTTAAGACTCCCTCGCTTCTCTATTTCAACAGCCTCACATATAATTCTAGTCTTACAGTTTTCCTCTTGAGTAATCTGTCGGCAAGATTGGAAATCAATGGTATGTCCTATATCGCTGTAGTGCCTATATTTTCTGCTTGTTTTTAAGACCACGATTGTGCTCCTCAAGCCTAGCTAAGATACGTCTGTCCGTTTGTCCAATGTACGATTTCTTACAAACTCCACAAGAAACACTGTAAACGTCATGGTTTTCCAAGAAGATCTAATCTTTGGCATTACCAAAAACCTTGTCGATGGTGATGTTAAGTTTGTAGACATAACATATACCATGCCTGATAAAAAGTCTGTCTACATCACTATTGACAAGGGTTTTGGTAATGCACACACACACACATACATACATTTTAAACACCTATAGAACTGAAAATATTTACACATAATAAACGGTGTATCTATAAAAAACACTATATATACAAATTACACTTTTGCTACTACTTGCGACCAGACATTTGTTAACTAAAAGTTGTTAATTGTTAACTTACACTTGGAGGAAACGTTTTCGTCTTACGACTTCTTCAGCCTTGTATTTTTGCCGCTAGGAATGCTGCTGTTGTGCTTCCTCGGTATCATTTTTTTGAAAGTTAGAAGTGATGTGATCGAAAAGTATGTGTGATCTTTCAAAAAACTGGTACCGAGGAAGCACAACAGCAGCATTCCTAGTGGCAAAAATACAAGGCTGAAGAAGTCGTAAGACAAAAACGTTTCCTCCAAGTGTAAGTTAACAATTAACAACTTTTAGTTAACAAATGTCTGGTCGCAAGTAATAGCAAAAGTGTTATTTGTAATTTACAACCAGCTCGTGATGAACAGCAACAAGATTTCGATACTATATATACTATATAATAACATAGATTCCATTGTATTTTATACTTTTTGGAAAGAAATTTATGTCTCTTGTGTCTGTTTTCAAGTACGGTTTACTTGACGCACATTTTTAGCATTCTTTGCTTGGAGTCAATTATCCAAACTGTATTTTGATACCATTGTGAAAAAATCTTTTTGTTCTGAATTAATTACAGTTGGACACCACAGACAGACGTACTTAATTATAACAACTCACCTCTACCACTTCAGCCCACAACGATGCTGTGATCTATTGAGTTGGTTATATGCTTGGTGGACATACGACCGCCATGTAGTTGCTTCAATTATTGGCTCTAAAAAAATCCATTTTTACATTTCTCCTAAACTATTCCAGGCTACTCAGAGTTCTGAGTTAAAGGGACTTGCAGTAATTTGTTCAGACTGATACCTAACAATGAAGGTTTGAACGAATGTAGGAGTTAATATCTTCCACAGTGAATTCAAAACTATTTTATGCAGAATCCCTATCAGCTATGGACATCATAAATTCTGTTGGAAAGGAAAATAACCTCAGTACAAAGATGTTGTGCCCTTAGCATATTGTCTGCATACAAAATAATATCATAAAGCACAGTACCATTACTTGTCAGGATCCGACCCATATACCTATTAACTAATGAAAGGAAAGATATATACAAGCAACATCACAGTATCATCAGTACGATACATAAAATAGATGAAAACAATGCAAAAAGAAGTTAATCAAACTGCTAGAAAGCAACTACTATTCCATTAGAGAAAGAATGGGATGAGTCCACAACTGGTAAATGGATATATTGCTTACCTGAAAAGATGGATAGAAAGAGAGAATGGAGAAATAAATAACTATTTCACCACACAAGTTCTCTCTGGACACAAATGTTTATAATGCAATAACCATGATGTTGGGGATACTCAGTTTCATTGTGAATACTGGAAGGAATAGAAGTACCAGTATATAAATGCATACCTAGTATTAATCTACTAGAAGAAACTATTTTACTCACTATGCTAGAGAGTAAAAGCAAGTGGCATAACATAGCAAATTTTATTTTACAAATTCGTTTAGAAAAAATAAAAACTGAAGCAGTTAAGAGAACCAGGTAAAATACAAACTGTAACCATTATTTAAAATGCATTAAAAGATAAAACATATAGCAAAGAAATATATGATGCATGGTGGATTTGATAACACCAAACTAAATATAAATAGATATTAAAAATACATTTAATAATGACACAATAATAATAATCAACATTAAAATAGCATATGCTATTTGGTCAAGTTGCCCTTTCAAGTAATTCTTAACAATAATTCGAGGGAACATCATATAATAACCGAAACAGTTCAAATATTGGAGGAGGATTTTACTGCAGTTGAAGTCTACAATCATAAAGAGAAGCCTTAAAAGTGAAATCCTAGTCTGGGCCCCCATGTAATGATGAATTTTGTTGGGTTTGTAGAATCAAATCCCAGTTTCTTCTCAAGATGACAGCACTTTCTTTTACAAAATCAGGCAGGGGTTATATGTCTCTTAGTCAGATTGTCTGTTATTTTTTAAAGTGTAATATACTTTGCAATAGTTTAAACTTGTTCTTTTATCAATAAATTTATCTTTATATAAATTACACTTTTGGTATCACTTGGCAAAATAAACCACTACTTACTAATATTTTTTAGCAGACACATTAATATATATATATATATATTTAGGTTAGTTTTGGTTGGTAAAGATTATTTAGATTTTTTGGACTAGGAGACTATCTATTTATTTTATTTCATTCTCTCATATTTATTTTTGTGTTTTCTCTTCGATTGACAAAGACCACTGTGTGGTTGAAATATATCATTGTTTAAGTGCTTTTATGTGTTTCTTTCAAGACTACAGTGTGGACTCTTACCAAGGTAAGTCTGTCAGTCTCCTAGTCCAAAAAATCTCTCTCTCTCTCTCTCTCTCTCTCTCTCTCTCTATATATATATATATATATATATATATATATATATATATAACATATATATTAACATATATATATGTGTGTGTGTTTTCATACAACATAGAAGTGGGTGCTACCTCTGGGAAAGTTTATATTTTGTGTAACAGTGTTTATTAGTTCAAATTTAAGTTGGAAACAAAATATGTAGAAATACTATCTTTATGTGTGTTAACCTACTTTTTTTACAATTTGATTTATCAAGTTGTGAGTTTATAATTTCAACACAAAAACAATGTTAGATAAAAGTTCCAAAAATATTGCCTGAAACTTGATTTATCCAGTTTATAGAATTAAAACTGAAATTACTTAAATTAAAGAAGAAAAATAAAACCTACTGAAACTAGAACATGTAAATTTAAAAAGCAATTCAAAACATTATTTGAAAAGAGAAGTAAAAACTTTAAAAATCGGGCAAACAAATTATAGGGTTAAGGGAACAAAACAAATAGTAGTCATTCATAAAAAAACATATATAAATTATTTCAGTACCTGAATAAAATTTTAGTAAAGTTATATAAACAATACATTTTATAACAAAAGGTTTTATTTCAACCTTGTTAACTTATAGGATTTTTTTATAAAGAATGAAATACTAACTTTATACCAAAAATGAAGAATAATACAATACATTTAGAACTGTGCAGGTCAAGAAAGGTTTCGTTCAATGACCAAAACTTATTTCCGTCGGGCTGATGGAGTAATACTACTTTATGATGTCAACAACGAAAAATCATTTCTGAGTATCCAAAATTGGATTCAGTCAATTGATGTGAGTAAATATTAACAACATGATTTATGTGTATAATATGTAACATTTTGTATAATACAGTTGAACTTCTGTATAACGAAATAGATTATTCAGATAAAAAAATGTGTTATTTAACGGTATTTGTTAATGAGAAGTCGTTTTACCAAGAATACTGCAGTATAAGATCGTGCAGGCAGTCACAAACCCAACACAGAATAATATCGCAAGCATTTATAAGGTAATAGGTGAAGGTTAAGATGGGATAATGTTTCAATTTATAGTATTTCAAGATTAATTTAGTTGAAAATATAAAAATGTTTCATAAATGTGTTCAGAATATTTCTTTTTAACTATATTAGTTATCCATATGAAATAGGCCTACGTATATTATGTACTTTGTATATTGTGGTAAGTTATCTAATGCTAATGGAAAAATATTGTATAAACATGATAATAAGTTAATGTAATTAATTTCCAGGAAGCATAACTCGAACCTGCAGTACTAAAATTTATTCGAGGGACACTCAGTACAATAATTCATGAACTGCTTTTATTAATTTAACTACAGTATACACTCAACTAGAACTGTACTATACACTACACAAGTTGTAATCAGATCAAAATCATTAAATGAAACACAAAAATAATAAAGAAAGATGTTTTCAATCATTTCTAGTGTTCGAATTTTTAGTTGAAAAAGTGAGTAATTTTTTGTTGCACTTTGTACTTAAATAAAACATCACGTTCAATGAAACTTTCAGATTTTCAGACAATCAAAAATGTTGTCCTGTACACCATCTTTTATTTGAAATCCTTGCCTGATGATTTTGAGGGTTTGTAAAACTTCATAGATTCTAGGCTTATTCTTTTCAGGTTCATCACAATCATCCTCAAGATCATTATCATTTTCTTTCAAAAGTTCATTTGGATTGGATTTTTAATCTGGGCGCTTTGAAGTATGTCTTTGTCGTTTGGAAAATCGGAGAAAACATTGTCTTCTTCTACGCAGATAAAATGTTCAAGAAGAAAATTATCACTGAAGTTTCCTGAAGTTTTTAGAAAATTCCATTAGTTTTTTAAATCACTTAATGCCATGTTATCCTCATTATTGTCTTTACATGCGGCTGAATTGAATCCAGCTTTGGGAAGACAATTAAAAACAGATGTTTTCCGTACGCCATTTGTCCACCCTTTTGCCAATTCAGCAATGTAGTCTCTTAGATTATCAATGTCTTTGATTACAGCTTCATTGTTCTCTACTTAGTCACAATTTTTTTAAAAAAATTCTCTCTCTATAGTGTAGTTTCAAGTTTTTTATAACTTCCTGATCGAGTGATTGAAGTTATGTTTGGTTGAAAGAAAACCACATTCAAATTCTTTAGTTTAGAATTAATGTTGTGTGCAAGTAAAAGGAAGTTGTCTATGAAAATGCATTTTTTACTCTTTGGAAGTCTGCTTGTCCAGCTTTGTAATATCCATTCAATAAAAATTTTTCTCGTCATCCATGTCTTTTTATTATATACATACTCAACTTCTAAAGACCTAATGCCTTGAAAAGATTCTAGAGATCTGCTTTAGCAGATCTCACAAGCAATTTGAGTTTTTCTGTTTCTAACATGTTAGCTGCCATTAATTTTTGTTTACTTGATTTCCCTCCAAAGCAGGGATCGGTTTTAAAAGTCAGTGTTTTGTTAGGTAAACATTTGAAAATGACCGGTTTCGTTTCAAATTTTTCTCAACACATTTTAATTCCAAAGTTCACAAACACCCATACCAACAAATCCCAAAGGTTTTTCTTTAATTAGTGTCCTCGACAATGGAAGATTTTTCTTGCTCATTACCGTATTCTATTTTATCATCACGTTATCGATATTATTATATATACACAGTTTAATTTGTTTTCTTTGTAAATCATAGGCACCACTTTGTTTTAAAACCTCACCCCAATTTTTTAGTGTAGTCCTTAGCGAACTCTGAGGTGTTATGAATTTTTTTAGATCCAACTTCTTTACACCTTCATTAACGTCTTTTATAATTTTCACTTTTTCTACAACAACACATTCTTTTTAACATTTTTTAAAAGCACGATAAACTTACACCACAAATGAAATGGAGTAACCGAACTAGTAAGATTATTGTGAGGAAAAAAGGACAATGGTTAGAAAAAGGGAGAATACGTAGCTTTATATGCCAAATTCTTCGAATCTGTATTTAATAAGGTGTAGGTCTACTGAGGGCAGATATGTACAACAGTACAGTACTGCATTCTGTCTCAAATGTACTGTATTGCTTACTTGACATCCTCTTGGTTTCACTGCTCTTCCTGCAGAGCACAATTTCCTGGAAATAATTTCGTGAGCTGCTGATACAGCGTAACATTTCTTTTTTTCAGTTGATCAAAATATTTGATTATTGAGAAGTCCGGAATTTGTAACGCAGAGGCATTATAATACTAATTTCTAATATGTCAAGAGATAACATAGAAACTCGTTACTTAGAGGATTTTGTTAACTGGAAGTTCATTATAAAGAAGTTTGACTGTAATTACATTTTATATATTATTTTGGAAATTGTGTGTCAATGTATTTTAAAAACTGTTAAACTCAACTTAATATTTAATTATTTTATAAGGAAATAAAAAATACATTTTTTGTAAAAATTGAGTATTTTATATGTAAGACGTAAAAAATAGATCTTTAGAAAAACCTTGAAATATTACTTGGTTATGAATATAAAAAGTTAGATATCTTACTATATCTCTTATATCTCCCTCCTCTTGATCCTGCATTTATGTCAGATTCTCCAATGCTATTTTCTTTAGAAATCTGAGAATTGATAAAATTAAGAAGTTGGTGTTACTATCGTTTATTATAAGTAATCTCCTTTACATATCTTTAATGTTTCCCTCATTTGGCCCAATATCTATTACCCTTGATTTAGCCCAATAACATTTAGAACTGACGTATTTGTTATTGGTTACTTAAATCTTATATGACCATTGGAACAGTAATTTTAAAGTAGTAAGAAACTTTCCACTCTATCAGTTTTCCAAATATACAGTTAGGTACTGAATTTGTAACAAGGATGATCACTCAACCAAATTATCTACCCCTAGATAAACCGACCAGACAAAAATTGTCTTGAATATATTTAGTAGTTAATCAAAATAGAGGTTTAGATAATGTAAAATTAATTAAAAAATCCTATAGCCCTAAAAATATTAAACATCAGTTAAAGTATTTACATAACTAAAGTTAAGAGCAACATGCTCCAGGTTCCTGATTAATCTGTGTTGTTAGTGGGTAAAAATATACTCTCGATTTAAGGCTCCACTTAAATTTTTACATGTATGTAAGAATGAACAAATTAAGCAATTTAGAGGTTTATATATTTTTATAGCTTAAATTATTAGTTATGTATGATAAATTTGGAAGCTTCCTGTGGGTGTAGCGTGTTATTAGATACACAGGATTTAGGATCATAGCAACAGCGTAACAAATGTTTACATTCAACTTGATAATAAAACCACACAAATGCAAAAATCAAGTTACACCACCCTCTAGCGACAGCAGTGTAAAATCTGAGTAAAGGCGGCTCACTGCTATAAGTTTCTGACAAATAGCAAGTGGTCCAATATCATAAATGCAGTGAAGGCATAAACTTATAACTGACAAGTTTATAACATGCCAACATTATTCAGCACTCTATTTGATTTTTTCAAACTTCAATAGGATACACATATTAAAACTTGTAAGAGAGATCACATATGCTATAAATTAGACTTACTGAAATACTTGTAATATACATGTTAAGAATTAACTCTTTCATACTCTATTCCTTAAGATAAATTGTCAACTTATATTATCTGAAAAGCATCAATTATTTTGGCAGCTAATTTGATTCCATCAATCTTAAAATGAATAATGTACAACCTGAACAAAATATGTTTACACCCTTTGTAAATCAGTATTAATATTTTAAAAGCATTGTAACATCTATGTTCACTATACTCTGTTCAACCTATGCTCAATATTTTCGTTTATAGTACTGTTGCATAGGCTGATCCAATTTGCATTTCTTAGGTAGAGAATACAAATACATTAAGCACACATAGATTTTAAACTGTTCGAAATAGCTCTTTACATTATTGCCACTACTTCTAAATAAGTAAAATACATTAAACACCTATTTTTATTAAAAGTTTTTTATTCTGGTTAACAGGAAGTGACTGAAAAGCGTGTTCCAATATACATATGTGGGAACAAAGTTGATCTTCGAGAAGAGGCTATCCAAAAGGGCATAAGTTGTGTACGAGACCAAGATGGCCAAAGAATTGCAAGAGAACATGGAGCAACTTTTATTGAAACAAGCTCTAAAACAGGATTTAATATTACAAATGCTATGATTGGATTAACAAGGTGAAATTTATAAAGATGAATAAAAAAGAACTTTAAATAAGTGTAATAAACATTAAAACCATATGAATTTTAAGTCATTTTTATATTTATCAAACAATTTTAAAACAAATCCTTTTACATACAGTAGTGACAACCATTTAAGCAAATATTTATTTTATCGAATATTTGTTTACAATCAATGACATTCATCAAATCTCTTAAATTTAAACTTTATATGATATCAACTTACACAACCTATAATAAAGTAAACTTTAAAAACCTCACACAGACAAAACAGTTTAATTACATTAGGCAATCATCATTAGTAAATAGGTTTGACACTCAGGCATGTTGTTGAGCTGAATGGTGTTGGTTTTAAAATCAGGTTTTCAGTAATGTAGTCAAACAATGACTACACTGAATTGAAGTAAAACTGGCTTGTATTAAAATTGTCCATTTAATATTTTGTGTTCTTTCAAATCACTAAACAAATTTGTGCTACAATTCACAACAATAAGCTTAAAATTTTCTTGAAAACGACAGTTTGAAAAGTGTACATAAAAATTGGTAAACAGCTATTATATACACATATATATACACACAGCTATTATATCACTTTCCGCTGCCTTTATGTTTTTGTCCAAACTTATCGCATTTATAACTAGAATAATTAGCTTACAGATGACAAATAACATCAGATTGACAAGAGTCAGTATCATAATATATAAAGAAAGAGTAATAAAAAGAAATAATATTAATAAGGAAATATTTGATTTAAAATATTCATTTATTTATGTATAAATACATTTTTAAAACTTGCAATCTGTTATTGTTTTTCAGAGATATGCTGGCAAAGGAAGACGTTGAAGTACAAACATCAGTTCTTGCTATTGGGAAAGAGCCAAGTAAAAAGCCATGCTGCAAATAATATTTATATAAATTCAGTGGAGAATTTATGAAGTTTTAAATATAATGAAAGCCATTATTGTTTCAGAAAACTTATAATGATAACTGACGGTACCAACATACCGTAATCAAAAGAAATAAATCACCTGAAATAAATTTCAAAACCATGTTAAAAATATATAGTGTCTTCTAAATGAATAACTATATAACTTGTATATAGATACAACCAAATCTAGTGTATTTTAAGTACTACACAAAATAAGAGCATAAAATACATAAGTTAGAATTTTAAGAGCTATTCTGAAATTTAAGGGCAGAAATTTGTCATCAGTATTTTCAAATAAGTGTGTTCTGTATTTTGTACATGCCTCATACTAAAATGCACTAAAACTTTTTTTATATATTTTATGATTTATGTAAAGACTAAAAATATTATAAACCAAATTATGTAAATTAATAATAAATAAAGAGGTAGAATTTAATATTTGAATTTGTATGTATATAACAAATGTCCCTACAATCACTAAATTGATGAATTGTTAAAAAAAATAATTTGCATAACATTCTACCACAAATGTACATCAATAGCCCTTTAAGTGCTGGAGATGAATTCAGTGGTCTTACAGTGCTAAGCTAATGAGTGCTGTACAGAGTCCAACAATTATCATGTCGGGTGATAAAACTTGTCCCATAGTACTTCAATAGGTTTCTTATTTCTTTTGTTTTGTAATTTGGTTTATATTCTTGAATTTTGTAGTGCATTATGTTTGGTGAAATTTATATATTACGTTTGGTAAAATTGATTTATATATTTATTAAAGCAGCATCTAACCACCTTGAAACTTGTAATTTCATTTTAAAATTATAGGTTCTTTCAAGTTTCTATATTGGAACATTTTGAAACTGATATTTAGTTAATTTGTATGAAATAGTTGGTTGATATTTTCAGTCACATGACTTGAGACCGAATGACTTGACAACATGATTAACCCTTAGCACTCGACTGTCGGGGGAGCCCCGCCAAGCGTATATTGCAGTTTACTCGTATGTCGGGGGTCACCCGACACGATTTTCAAATGCCTATAACTCGTCTGCGGCGAAGCCCACGACATTCAATCTTTTACCGTTTGGTGCTACACTCTATTGAAAATAATGTGAACTAAGTTGAAAATGCCTAGGAATATGTGAGTCATCACAAAATCTAGTTTGCTGCTACGTTGTAAGCTGCAAGTAGGTTACAGTTTTACCGAGAATTTGTTTACTCGTAGTTTGCCGTGGCTTCACATGCAATTAGTGATTCTGAAATTCCTAATCTTTTACTTGATCCTGATTTATTAGAATGTAGTTCAGTTTCATAAACAAAATAACTAAACCAACAGGTATTTGTAATTATAACCAGTTTATGGGTGGTATAGATTTAGCTGTTCAATATAATGAACCGTGCAGTTTTACAAAACGAACAAATAAATGGTGGAAGACAATGTTTTTCTGGCTATTAGATGTAGCTGTAGCAAATAGTTTTATTATCTATAATAACAAATAAAAGGAAATGAAAGAAAATCCTGTTAAAAAAAATAGTTTCGCCAAAACTTGGTGAGGGAACGCATTGGTGATATCAGGAATAACCCGTATAGTGAGAGGGGTCGGCCGTCAACTACTGACAAAGAAGAAAAACTGAATTGGAAATTACATTTAATCTTTTCCAATGATAAAAATACTTCTAAGGATTGTGTAGTTTGCAGTAACAGGAAGAGAAAAGGAGGTAGAAGGGAAACAGTTTTTCACTACAAAACATGCGGCAGAAAACCAGGTCTTCATCCGGAAGACTGTTTTCAAAGATATCATACTCTGCAAAATTACAAATAAGATAATAAAATTATGTACATACAGTATTAGTGAATAAAAATAGCTTAGTTTACTAAAATCATGTAAGAGAAAACAAAGTTTTCCATAAACAATAATGCAACCTGCAGGTGAGGAATTTGTCCCAATTTAATTACAAGTGGGGAAGCAAAGCATATTACAAAAATCCGAGCGCTAAGGGTTAAATACAGATGATAGAATAAGATACACACAACAAATAGGGTAAGTAGGCTACATAACTGGCATAATACAAATATTAGACAGGATGTTTATTTATAAGGGAGAGTATCTGGGAGTCTATCAAAATTCTTTCATATTCTAGTCGCCCAGAAGTGATACGAACGTCCATTTTCCAGTTTTTTACCCAACTACTACAATCAGTTGATACAAATCACAAGTGACCTTGAAGGAAAATCATAGAAGGGCTATAATGGATCAGTGATAAATGGAGAAGCATTACAGAATATATTACTATGGTTTATTAAAATTACTTATTAAATAAAGGTAGGAATCAGCTTCATGTGATAATCTATTGTGGAACTATTACAACTAATCAAGTTGCTTCAAGGTGATTACGGTTTTTGCATTTCTTGTTAGTTTCTTACTCCTTGATTCATTTATTTAAAAGCATAAAACAATTAATTAGGAATAATGCAAATAGTAGCCCAAAAGGTTTAAAAAGTTAGGTTCAGAAGTAAAAACTTTATACATATTTCTAGAAGTAATTTTTCCTAAAAATATTGTTTAGCAACTGGTAGATGTAAAAAAGATGTTCTAAAGGTTACTTTCTGTTAAAAGTACAACATTTTTAAGGCTTTTAACATAAAACTGACAAGTCTAATAATAGCAGAAATAATCTGCAGAAAAAAATAATATACATGTATATGTACTTTATATAAATAAATAACTTCCTTTCAAGAGGAAATTAAAATGGTTTTCTCATCATTATGTTTTTAAACATGTTATTATTATAAACTTATAATAATGTATATTTCTGCTAAGATCTTTTAAATATTTTAAGTACATTTCATCATTCATGGCTGCAGAGATATCATTAGAAAATGGAAATTATCATACTTGGTATGTTTCTACAAATATACTTTTTTTTAATTTGAAAAAATCATAAATAAAATGAAACTTGTTTTTTGCCAATGTTTTGAGTTCTGGATATATTTTTGTGTATTTCCTATTTTGTAAAAGCAATCAATTAATCCTATTATGTATTTTTGTCAAATCAATAGGCAAAACTTTTTTGTCCAATAATATTTTAGCTTTTAATGATACATACATAAGACTTCTTAAACGATAAGAACTTTTTATTTATGTCTTGATATACATTTCGATTGCAAGAGTTAGTCTTGAGGTTATTCTGAGGATGATTGCTTAACAATCAAAATCTACATCAACATAAATAAAACATTATGATTTAAGAGGGTTTATTAATTTATAATTAAAAATTGTATCACAGTTACTTAAATCTTTTAGCATTTTATTAATTGGTATGCAATTGTTATTTTCATCAACAACTTATCAAAATCTCCCTTATTTTAAACTGTTACAAAGAATTATATTATATAAGATATTAATTAAGTAGGATTTCAACATTACCAAGTATACAAAATTAATAATAGAAATTAACTTTTATAGATTAAAAATGATTTTACCAAGATAAACAAACCAGTAATTTTGTATATTGAAAATTAATAGTTTCTGTAATATGTTTATTATAAACATATTGCTTAACAGAAACACTAACAAATGGCCAGACAGACAAACCACACAAAAAACAACAAATACAGATCCCTCACCTACCACAACAAAAACACACACAAAATAGCTTCCACATTAAAAAAACTCCATTACCAAATATCCTACAAAACAACAAACACTATAAGACAGCACATACAACCTTTACAAAAAGAAACCGACAAATACAAACTCTCAGGTATTTACAAATTAACTTGTAATGATTGTCTCAGCTATTACATCGACCAAACCGGCAGGTCATTCTATACACGCTTCGAAGAACACATTACCCCAAAAAAACAAACAAACCCTAAATCAAGCTACGCAAAACACCTAAAAACACCCAACACACACACACACTGACATTCCCACTAATTTAAATGTCCTACACACATTAAAACAGAGTAAAAAAACTAACAACCTTAGAAAAATATGAAATATACAAACACTACGCAACAGATAAAGAAAACGTATTAAATGATCACACACACTTTGAAGCCAACAGCCTTTTCAATTATATGACACACAACCAAAACAACCCACCCCATTCCACAGTCATAAATCCAGTTCCGTTAGAGCCTTTACACCTCACCAATGCCGCCAGTAGAGGGTTGGCTTCGTAAACGGAACAAATGTTTTGAAACGCATCAGCAAGTAAGCAATTACGTATTCACTTATTTGAGTATTTTTAAAATTAGTATGTTTAATATCTTCCAATGTGAATTTTATTACAGTAGAAACTCACTTATTCGGCACTATATAATAATTCGTCATAATCCATATGCTACCTTTAGAATGCTATAATTCGACAATTAATAGAAAATAATACAACAGTAGACACCACAGTACATTTTATGATAAAAAGCCCTATTGTCAAAACGTTTTTAAAAATGAAATAATTTTTGTATTTTCTTTTTGTAATTTAGTTTATATTTAATTTCTGACTACATTAAAGTTATATGTTTTATATAGCTCATTGCTGGATAAATCAATAGAGTACTCGTACATTTATATAGTTAGAAGTATATCATGCCTACCTTGGTAATAGTTTTAGGATCTGTCTTCATAATACAGAGCATGAACAAAAGAAGCACTCTGAAACCATACTATATGTTGCAAGGGCGGCTCCAGGATAGATTTTCAGGGGGGGGGGGGCACAATGGCAGAAAAACATGAAGGGGTTTGGGGCAAAAATCTATCAAGAATGAAGGCCTGGAAATGAAATTTTAACTTACAACTTTTTTAAAAAATGTTTTAACTTGTCTATAGTAGCACTTACTTTTTTTGTTGAGGACGGCCGTTTCGGGAGATGTGTCCCTTTGTCAACTCAGACCATAACTGATCTCAAGGTTTACGTAGGTCAGGGTGGGGGTGGGATATTTTGGTGGTGTGGGTGTATTTTGTGTGTATTATTAGTTATGATGTCAAAAAGTGCGTGTGAGTTGTAATGTAATTGTGTATTGAGTATGTGTGTAGGGTGTAGTTTGAAGTGCCTATATATTTCGTATTGTTCGGTTGTGTAGCGTTGGTTATTTCTGTGTTGTTTATGAAGAATTTGTAGGTTAGATGTTATGTCTGTGTAGTCGTGTTTTGTGGAGTTGAGATGATCGGCGAAGTTTGATTGGTAGTTATTGTTTTTTAGTGCTTTTATGTGTTCTTGGTAACGTGTGTAAAATGACCTCCCTGTCTGGCCTATGTAAAAACTGGGGCATGAACTGCAAGTTAGTTTGTAAACTCCAGTGGTGTTGTAAATGTTGTTGATTTTGCTGTTGGGTTTAAATTGTTTGTTGAGAGTGTTGTGTGTGGAGTAAGCTATTTTGTAGTTGTATTTTCGTAATGTGTTGGATAAGTATTTTATGGGATTGTCATCTTGTGTGTTTGTATTTGGGTTATTATGTTTATTTTTTAGGCGGTTGTATAATTTGTCTATCATTGTTGGGTTGTATCCGTTTGTTTGTGCTATATATTTTATGGTGTTTAACTCCTGGTAGTGTTCATCTTTGTCTAGTGGTGTTTTAAGGAGGCGATATATCATGGTATTGTAAGCAGCTAGTTTGTGTTGGTGTGGGTGGTTTGAGGAACTGTGTATGGTCGTATTAGTGCTGGTGGGTTTTCGGTATATGTTGAATTTATGTGTTTGTTTGTCTGTTCGTTTAATTGTGAGGTCTAAGAAGTTAAGGGAGTTTTGTTGTTCTGTTTCGATGGTGTATGTTAGTTTAGGGTGTATGGAATTTAGGTGTTTTAGAAATATGTGTGCTCTGCGTGTGTTGCCTTTATATAATGTTATGATGTCGTCGACATATCTGTACCAGTAAATTATGTTATCTGAGTATTTGTTGTTGTGTAAAATGTGGTTTTGTTTGATATGGTGTATTGTTCGCCGATCATCTCAACTCCACAAAACACGACTACACAGACATAACATCTAACCTACAAATTCTTCATAAACAACACAGAAATAACCAACGCTACACAACCGAACAATACGAAATATATAGGCACTTCAAACTACACCCTACACACATACTCAATACACAATTACATTACAACTCACACGCACTTTTTGACATTATAACTCCTAATACACACATAATACACCCACACCACCAAAATATCCCACCCCCACCCTAACCTACGTAAACCTTGAGATCAGTTACGGTCTGAGTTGACAAAGGGACACATCTCCCGAAACGGCCGTCCTCAACAAAAAAAGTAAGTGCTACTATAGGCAAGTTAAAACATTTTTAAAAAAAGTTGTAAGTGATTACTAGTAGCTCACGCGAAGATGGAATCAACAAATGTTGAAATTTTAAGATATTCTTGTACTTAAAAATCACAGGAAATTTGGCACTTTTTTCATCAAAACATGCATTTTACCTGAATTTACATAGATACCAAAATTATTATTTTGTAAATAATTCAAAATATTGTTTAGCTTTCATCAAACAGCTCGGTGACGAATATTGATTTTAATAATACAAGTGTCCAAGACAATGCCAACTAATAGCACCATTGCATAGGTTCAAAATTTAGTGCCAATACATAATACAGATACTTCATCTTGAAATTTAGCAAAAATGCATAGTTTCAACATTTAGCATTGTTATATAACACCGATTAGTGCCAAGGAATAGTCTCGACATTTAGCAGTGACATTTTAGAGAATTCATAAACTTATGACAATTATATTAATTAGGAACTCTAATTTTATGATTTAAGTGACCTGTCCATCACATTCTTTGCAGCTCATTACACAGTGCTGTTAGTAAGACAGTTCTGTAGAATATTTATACTTAGTAGGTCAATAAAAGCTAATATAATTTCTAGATTTATATTCCTTTTATTGCAATACAGTAGTGTAGAAACTATGTCATTTTAATTGGAGGGTTATGCTGAAACAAAGTTCTAAAATTTTGGCTGCAACATTTAGTGCCGACTGATTATATCATGTATAATTCTAAAATTCAGTGCCAACACAATACCGATGATGTCTTGAAATTTAGCAAACATGCATAGTCTCAACATTTAGCATTGCTATATAGACACTTATCGCAGACACATAGTCTCAAAGTTTAGTCCCTATGATTAGTCTCTACATTTAGTAGTGGTGAGATTTTAAAAAAATGAATAGTCTCTCAATCAAGGGCAGCTCCAGGGGAGGGGCAGTAGGGGCAATTGCCCTCCCCTGGGAATTTGGGTACTATTTTCCTATAATTCATTTGCAAACGTTGGTAGTTCCACCCAGCATAAACAAAACTGTCATGTTACAAGTCGCTCACTAGCTCCGTATCGGCTTGGCTATACTAACAGTCTGTGTACTATGACTTCACGTCGTCCTCGTCAGACCAAGCCGTTTGATGAAACGATCAAAGTTAAAGAATATTTTGTATTATGTACAAAATATTAATTGTGGTATCAATGTAAATTCAGGTAAAATGCATGTTTTGATGAAAAAAAAATCCCAGATTTCCTGTTATTTTTAACTACAAGAATAGCTTAAAATTTCATTTCCAGACCTTTATTTTTGGAATTTTTCTGCCCGAAACCATCCTATGTTTTTCTGCTACTGTGCCTCCTCCAAAAATCTATCTTGGAGCCGCCCTTGCTCTGAATTATGTTTCCAAATGAAAATGGCAGATAACTATAATAAATATAACACTAAATTTACTATTCACACAGAAATTTAATAAAAGCACATACAAAATAAATTACTAAAATATTTACAAACTTACTAGCAAAAACTTCAGTAAACACTATTTTAAAATTTATTAGTCAAAATTAAATTTCATAAAAAGGGGTATTATTAGTGTCACCTGTATCATCACCAATAATATAATGGTCTCTAATGATAATGGGAAGAATGCAAGTACAATGCAGCACGGCATCTTTTATTAACAATTTCCAGGAATTTTATAAATAGTGGTTTATAAGTTTTATGAATAAGTAGTGATCTATGATTAAAAAAAGGTAGTACAACTTAAAAACTAAAGAATAAATGTTCAAATTTACTCAAAATTGGCAAAAACATCCAGGGATTCAAGTTCATAAATGATATTGAAAATATTTAGAGAAATATTGAAAAATTTACTGGAATTTCATTATTAGCTATCGGATTTTTGCCAAGTTCTCATCAATGTTTGCAGCTCAAGGCAAATCTTCAATCTCAAAGTCATCTAGTTTTGATCCTGAAAAACAGATTTATTTTTTTAATTATTTTTCCCCCTGGCAAAAAACCAATTTTTGTTATCATCGTCAATCAACGGAAGTGACCAACATAAAATATTTTAAATAAACCAATAAAATTTAAATAACCAAAATACAAAGCATAACAAATAAATACCTGTATAATTCAACAAGAAACTATATAAAGAATAGCTTATAAAACTAAATCACATAATAACAATAAACATGTAACAATAATTATACAACTAAAAATAACAATAAAATTTTAAAACAATAAATAACAAAAATATAACAGTAAATAATTATAACAATAAATAAAACACAATTATAAGTAACAATTCAACAATAAATAAATATCAATAGCACTGTAACAAAAGCATAAAATATTTTAAATTTAAATAAATATACAATATACATAAAACACACACACAAAGAAAAATATGTAGAAATATAAAAACATATAATATTTTTAAATATTAAATTTCAAAAAATATGTTCAAATGGTGCAAGAGAGCGATGATTCGTTCAATAGCCGGGGCATCGTCTCTAAACACCATTTCTAAACTGCTTTCAACATTAAAAAGGGCACGAATATTGCTTAAACCAACACAATCCACCAAAATAGGTTTTATAGTGAAGATATCACCGCAGTACTGACATATTGGTGGATCTTCACGACGCATCAAATATCCATGTAGTAGATTTAAATTGGGGCCGCTAAATTTTTAATTGTAAAATTGTGTGTGATTGCGGGTACATAAGTGTGGTGACGTCATATTGTTGTGAGTGTGTGATGTTATGAGGGGTGGGGTGGGGTAGTAAAAAGTGCTTTTAAGTGTTAATAGTAAAAGTTGTTTTGGGATCTAAGTGTATTGAATTAAGGATGTTTAATGCAATACAAATTTAGCGGCCTCAATTAATACTGGGGAATTAGGGAGAAAATGCATTTTATATTTAGGTGATTCTTTGTGGTAAATGCACTTTATTGAAAATTGTAGTTATTATTATTAAATGCACTTTAAGAAAAGTGTATTTATAGGTATTGGAGTTAAATTGATGTTTAGGATATGATTGTTTTGGAACTATAAAATGTACTTGCGTAAAAGTCACTTTTCCGTGATACATTAATCTTTATTAATACTTTTCATTCTTTCCATTATTGACGAGCGTTCATCAACGCACATGTTACCTTCTCAGCTGACTGTTAACAAATGACTACTTAGCTTCAAGTACTCATATTTATAAATTATTATTTGGTGGGGGTATAATAATAAATACTTTAGTGGTGGGGGTACCTTTCTTATACTAATGTTAGCTTAGAAGAGTGTCTGATAAAAACGTACTTCATCAAGATTTTGTTTTTAATGCATACTTTCAAAATGTGCATGAATCTACTTTTTCGTTATATATCAACTAAGGACTCACATTGTCATTGATACCTTCAATTTTTTGAGAATGGTGCAATATAAAACACATATTCAGTTGTAACACATATATTTATTATTATGAAAAGAGAATTTACATTTTTTTCGAGGTCAAACAAATGGTGTTTTAAAAAATAAATGAGTTTTTACATTACCACTCACAACTATTGTAAAAGTTACATTTTTGTAACACATAATTGTTCGTTAAATTACTTAGTTATAATAATTATATTACTAAACAAATAAATAATGAATCCCGTCTGTGGAATGTAGCCAGGCTTAAAACCCCATCCGTACATGTGGTCATTATTTGAGTCATGTTTTTATTTAAAAGACTAGAAGAGTTCTGTCCTTGAAACTGCAACTGTTTTAGACCCTCTTACAAACACGTTTTATGCACATGTCAATAAATTGGTTATGTTTTGTTCACTCTATCTCTCCAGACAGTAATTTATTATGTAGCAGGAGTCACACGAATATATAATTTAGCATCCTTTCATCATTTTGATTGTATATGTAAATACATTGTTCTTTAAATTATTGCACAAAACCTAACCAATCAGAGGTTTTTTTATAAATCGAATACAAACAATTTCACTTATTATAAAATGTTAAAAAATCTAAGTTATTGAGTTTTAAAAGCTTGTCATATTTACATTATTCATTATTGGTGTTGGAAATGTAAAATAAGACTCTTTATTGTATATATCTGGTGTCAATATGTCAAGCGACTATTAGAAAAAAGGTGATTTTCAAAACCATCTAAGTACAGTAGAACCTCTCAAACTTGATTCCCGAAAACTCGACAGGGCTGGTGAATTAATAATTTTTGTACACTGCCCATAACGTAAAGTTTTCCATCAGTACATAGGCCGCCCGAGACTCAGACTAGGTTACTGGGTTTTCCAAGGTCGTTCAACGCACCCTTTACCTGCCCAGCTGGGGCGGGCTATTGTTTGCACACGTTCAGGGATTTCTGACGCTACTTTCCTTATCGTGAGGCCGTGCGTTGGCCTGGGATTCCCGGGCAGGTCATAAACTACCCTCCCTACATTATCGTCACTGCGCGTTCAGTTTAGTGTTTGTTGAGACACAGTTGCGGTCAGTTGCTTTTGTTCGAGAGTTGTTGATAATTGTTTAAACGAGTTTTATGCTGGAATATATAGCGACAGTATGGCGGAGAAGAAGAGGAAACAAGTGTCAGTGTCAATGGAAGCAAAGTTTGGTGCCCTAAAAAGAATTGAGCGTGGTGAAAGAGTAAATAAAATAGCGTTGGACTTGAACATCGGTAGGTCTACAGTGCTCGGTTGGAAGAAAAAGAAATCTGAAATTGAATGGTGGTGTTTGAAAAGACAATGTACAGAATCCATCGCGGAACGAAAAACAATGAGAAGTGCAGAGTTCGAAAAAGTCGGCGAAACCCTTTACCAATGATTCCGTGTGCACAGGGAGAAGGGAACGCTTATATCTGGACCCATCCTGCAAGAGAAAGCTCTTCAGTTTTATGAACTGGACAAAGGAGAGCCTGGGTTTACAGCGAGCAATGGTTGGTTGTCAAGGTGGAAACAACGATATGGAATCAAGCTGCTCAGTATCTGCTGGGAAAAAACTGTCAGCTGACCCTAACAACGTAAGTGACTTCAAGACCAAACTACACAAGTTTATTGAAAAAGGACTGTCAGGTGATCAAATCTACAATGCAGATGAGACAGGACTAAACTTTCGAATGCCTCCTACTAAAAGTTTAGCTCTGAGAGATGAAAAAGCTGCACCAGGTTTTAAGAGAAGTAAGGAGCGTGTGACTATTCTTGCTTGCAGTAATGCAACAGGAGAGCACAAACTCAAATTAGTGCTAATTGGAGAAGCAAAAAAACCAAGAGCATTTAAAACTGCCAGATGCACAAGTAATGGCAACTTTGAACTCCCAGTTTGGTATAGAAATCAATCTAATGCATGGATGAGCGAAGCAATTTTTAAAGAGTGGTTTTTCAACAGTTCGTCCCAGAGGTTGGGAAGTACCTGAAGAAAAAAAATCTTCCCAGGAAAGCTCTACTGATTCTCGATAATTCTACGACTCACCCTGATGTGCAATATTTACAGGACAAAGACATTAAATCAATGTTTCTACCGCCGAACGTCACGTCTCTCTGTCAACCGATGGACCAAGGAGCTTTGGCAGCGTTAAAGAGAAGGTACAGATGTAAGCTTTTGTCACTTCTGGTGTTGTCCTTGGAATGGGTTGAGGAGCTAATGGCTAAACTAAAGAAGATCGATTTATTAGATGTCATTGGATGGGTCTCTCAATCTTGGATCGAGCTTGAGACCATAACCCTCATTCGTTCTTGGAGGAAACTTCTAGATCACGCAGGCAAAGATTTGTCGTGTGACGATGGAATCAATTCTGAAAATAGCGACTTGATTGAACTCATGAAAAAAATCTCAGGGTGTCAAGAGTCTTCAAGCAATTATGTCAATGAATGGATGTATCTCGACGGAGCCTCAGAACCATTAGGGGAAGATGAAATCATCGCAGCTGTCAAAGGGAGTGACATAGAAGGGGACGATTCGGAAGAAGAAGAGCAAGATGGCCATCGACAAGAAAGAAAAGTTAGCCACAGTGAGGCTGTGAAATTTATTGAAGGGACATTGCAGTACTTGCAGCAAAATGCGACTGGAATGGAGATTCTGTTCCTCAGCCGACTCCGTGATCAAGCTACAAGACGCCGTGTGGAGACAGAAAAGTAGTCTTCAATCACAGGGTTTTTCAAACGACTTCAGTAAGTTAACTTTTACACTTTTCTTCTAGTGTTCATAAAACTTCCCATAACTAACTGTGATGGACTTTTTATAAGCAGCATAAACAACTTCAGTAATAATTGTAATGGACACTGTATTTTCAGATTCTACTAGGCCTTTTGTCTCAAATTTTTTTAAAATTTTTTGATTATAAGTTATAAATGTTGATATAAATATATAATTGTATATAATAAATCAATAAATGTACAATTTTAATACTCTAAATAAGCGTTTTTATTCAACTCCTAGTTATTTTTATTTACGTTCCGTAAAACTCGACAACCTTTAAGTCCACATTGTGTCGCGTTTGAGAGGTTCTACTGTATTAAGTGAATTACTTTTTTTAAACAGTCGGTTTCCACACCACAGTAAGTATAAATATATATATATATATATATATAGATTGACCTGTTATACACAATAATACATATATATATATATATAAATCTACTAAGCTGTACAACTGATGGCGCGTTAAGAGTTTTTTTTTATGTGGAACTCTTTCCCCATTAGGCCTATAAACCACAAAAAACAGTAACATTGACTTTAAAATTTTGACAAAAAAAAAATATAGCCTAATTATTTTTAGGGTTTCGGACCCAAGTAGGAAGTCCCCTTTTATTTGTTTCATTCTCAAGGTACCAGTTTCCATTTGTAATGTCTGGAAACTGGAACCATTGAGGAATAAAAATTTTGTTTCTAATTCTTCCTTTAAAAGAAAAAATTCCATACGATCCCTCTTTATACTCAAATTTGTAAGAGATCTTTGGATCCAACCTCGCAAGTCTGACCAATCTAAGTTCAGTTTTCGATGTTGGATCCTTGAATATTTTTTCTTTTAGAGGAACAATTGTTTGTTTGGAAGGTTTTTTATCATTAAGAATAGCAGTGCAAGTACTTTGTTTTGTTTCTTTAACACTTCCTACTTTAGTTAATTTTGATTTATGTTTTGCACAAAAGTCAGATCCATGAAAGGTTTTTACAATGCAACGTATTTTCTCCCCCCTTTTACCAATGTACTTGCACTGCTTTCTTACTTTAAAATGGTGGGGTTCAGAGGTCATAATTTTAGATAGAGGTATTATATTGGGAATTTGGTTTTTTTAAGGTTCTGAGGCTGTGTTTGGGTTGTTGGGAAAATTGGAAAGTTGATTTTTCAAGAGATTTATAGGAATATCATATTAATTTAACGTAGGTTTGTTAAGAAATAATTCTATAATATAATTAGGCTTTTGAGGAAAGGAAAGGAAAGGAAAGGAAAGGAAAGGAAAGGAAAGGAAAGGAAAGGTTTAGGGGAGGAATGTTGGTGAATGTCCATCGAACGTCTAGACTGCTTTGCCTTCTTGCCAATGGGAAGCGATGGGAAAGGAAAGGAAAGGAAAGGAAAGGAAAGGTTTAGGGGAGGAATGTTGGTGAATGTCCATCGAACGTCTAGACTGCTTTGCCTTCTTGCCAATGGGAAGCGATGGGAAAGGAAAGGAAAGGAAAGGAAAGGTTTAGGGGAGGAATGTTGGTGAATGTCCATCGAACGTCTAGACTGCTTTGCCTTCTTGCCAATGGAAGCGATGGGAAAGGAAAGGAAAGGAAAGGAAAGGAAAGGTTTAGGGGAGGAATGTTGGTGAATGTCCATCGAACGTCTAGACTGCTTTGCCTTCTTGCCAATGGGAGCGATGGTCTTGTTGCTTTTCTCACCCATGCTCCAAGAGCGACTTCAGGCTGTTCCACCACACACACTGGTTCTTCACTCCCTGCAACAGATGCAATTTCTTCAATTTTTTAGACTGAATTGTTCCACAAACAAAGTAGCAATGTAAAGCATATAGTAATCCATCGCATTTTATAGGCAAAAGTTATTCTTTACTCGAACCAATCAAAGAGCTGGTTTTTTTAGCCAATCAGAAACACAGGATAAGTTGTGTGTGTCTGTGTATCTGATTTTTCAAGGTTGTCTGAGTGTTTCTTAGTTGAAGGTTGTCTACTCATCTGTTGCAGCTACTAGTTTAGCTGAGATAGTTTTCCGCGGCATGAAATAGCTATTGCGGTTACATTAAGAATTCATAGCTTGTGTTGTAACCGCGATTTCTATTGGCTAAAAGCTTCTGCAATCCTATTGGCTAGGAAAAGAAGCTTCTCCTATGCTGTAGGCTTAGAAAACGTATATATACGGCTGCGTTAGGGCTTCACTTCACAGACGACTTCCAGATCTCCGCAGAATGGTTTCTTTTCTTTCCAGCTGTTGGCCACTTCTAAAGTATTGTGCTTGGAATAAACATTTGAATTAGAAAAAGTCTATCTCCGGCCGGGACAGCTTTATTCGAAAAACATCAAAGGTTTACACAAGTGCAACCTTTGAAGTGGTAACGCCATGACAAGAACGGAACCAATGGCAAGGCAACTACTCAAGGAGGAGCCCTTGAAGTCTGCCATGGGAAGAATGGAACCACGAACTTCGAGACCAAGACAGACAACACCGACTGAGACCTGCGGAGAACATTGATTGTTTCGCTAGAAGTCAGTGAGTCTCAACATATCTTTTACCTATCTTCTGAAAACTCTCTTGCGGTTTAGTTACCAACGTTCTATATATTGGAAAAAGTGTTGAAAACTCTCTTTTTTGAGACGTTCTATATATAATTTTTTTGGTAGAAAACTTGCTTACTGTACCACCTGTGGACATTCTAGATGACGATAGTTACTTGAGTTGAGGTATGCTCTCTTATTTTATAGCGTAACAATTGTAGCAGATGATAAAGAAGATGTCGTTAGAAAATTAACATCAAAAGTTTTTTAAGCATATATTCACTTCAATAAAAAGCTTCATTTTGTATTACTTTAATCTTATCCTATCCTTTCTTGGTAAGGTAATGCTCTTTTTAGAGAACCTTTCTTTCAATTCTAGGTTACGGCGAAAGATCTACTTCATTGTATATGGTACCATACAATGATGTGGGTTTTTGAGGTTGTTACACCTCATCGGGGATATGACGTAAGCATAGTAAGAATTAGCAATGAAAACATTTTTATTACTAATTTCATACTATGTTTACATCTATCCCACAAAAGTTTTTCCCAAATTGTATGACCTTGAAACATTTTAGATGTGCCAAGTTATTATAGTTAAAGGGGGGGCATAAAAAATTATCTAAAAACATTAACTTTTTAATTCTATTATTTCCTGTTAAGAACTTGGAATAAAGATTTAAAGTAGAAGTCTATATCCGACTGATATAGGAGACCTGATATAGTAAAATCTAGGCTATTGGATAAGAGAGAGTAGGCGCTCGTCGATACTCGAAAAAAATTAACTTAAAAAACCTTCAACATTTAATCATAAACGAAAATAACATCTATAGCAAGATCAGTTAAAAAGTTCAATATATTTCCACAAATATGTAACTTTAGAAATGTGCATTTTTAACAAAAAACACTCTCCTAAAATCAACATGTCCTCTGCATCTTGAACTTACAACAATGTCAATAAATGCACTTTTTCTTAAAAATCACTTAAATTCTTAAAAATGCACTTTTTCCATTTCATCAAAAATCGCATATTTGTTATTAATGCACTTTTTCTTAAAAGTGCATTAATAACAAATATGCGATTTTTGATGAAATGGAAAATTGTAGAGGAGGAAAGAGAGAGGGTGGTGGCAGGGAAGTATTGGTGGAGAGGGATATAACTAGGGGAAGGGGGGATAAAACTGGGGGGATAGGATCTATAAATTGAATTGCAAGAAGTCTTAATCATCATTAACACTGCAAAACATCCAAACAGAAGCATCATGATGGCAGAAAATCAAGAACAATGCCTTGTAGAAAAATTCAACCACAGATAAAAAGCTAAAACAATTGTAACGAAAAAGTGTTCGAATTTAAAGCCGTTAAAAAATTATGCTGTGTACTACTTCTGTAAAAAAAGACGGTAAATGGAAGTGCTGTGATTGCAGTACTTGGAGACTTTCCTTATAAAAAAGAAAATGTTCCGAAACTGCAAGTATTTTTACCGAAGAGGTTTGTTTATTTATTAATGTTTGAAGACTTAGATTCAATACGTCCTGGGCAGTACTTCATTGTTTCACATGTACCTTTAGGAGAGAAATCAACTGAACTAAAACTGCATTTGTCAACTGAACTAAAACTGCATTTGTCAACTGAACTAAAACTGCATTTGTCAACTGAACTAAAACTGCATTTGTCTACTGAATAATAGTTGCATAAAGTGATTTCAATTTAAATGAAATACTATATTCCTTGTTATAGTTGTAAAAGTAGTTTTGAAAACAGCCTTTTTTTAAAAACTCATTTGTTTGACCTTGAATATAATTAATGGTCACATACCCCCCCCCCCCCCGTTAACTTTAAAGAGGGGCATATATAAACTGCAAGAGCAATCAACGAGGAACCATTTGTCATTCAGATAGACTAGCGATGGATATTGTAAAAGTTAGAAAATTGCATTACCCACAATACGTAGCCATGGAGTCCAGAATAAAAACGTATGATAACGGACCACCGATGTTGAGAGAAAAAAGAAGAGTTGAGTGCTGCTGGCTTGTTCTATATAAATCATTCTGACCATACTCTTTGTTACTGCTGCGGAGGCGGCTTTAAGGATTGGATGGACAAAGATGACCCATGGATTGAACACACAAAATGGCATGGTACATGTTCATTCGTAATACTCGTAAAAGGCAAGGCATTCGTTGATATGATCAGAGAGCAGGCTGAAGTTACTAAGAAGACCACCAAGTTGCCTTTATTGACAGCAGATATACTTCCTGCAGAATGTAAAATCTGTAGAGTTGAAGAAGTTCAAGTGGTCTACTTACTCTGCCGACACCTTATTCCTTGTGCGTTTTGCGGATTATCTTGCAAAACTTGTGGTGTGTGTAGAGAGACTGTAAACTCTGTTATGAGAATTTATCATTTTAACATTAGTAATCTTTTTCTTTTGTTTACCTGCAATATTTTTTTTTAATATAATTATTATATGATTTAACAAATATATTATGTGTTGTAGAAAAAATGTAACTTTTACAATAGTTGTGAGCGGTACTGTAAAACCGCAATATTTGTTTAGTAATATAATTATTATAACCTGTAATTTAACGAACAATTATGTGTTGTAGAAAAATGAAACTTTTACAATGGTTGTGAGTGGTACTGTAAAAACGCATTTATTTTTTAAAACGCCTTTTGTTTGACCTTGAAAAAATGTAAGTACAGGAAACCTACATCCAACAACACCACAATACACTACAAATCTAACCACTCCTGGACACAGAAAATAAACACTTACAGTAACATGATAAACAAAGCAATAAAATACACACAGGATAACAAATAAAAATTAAATGAAGAATTAGATAACATTACAAAAATAGCAATAGAAAATGGATACAACAAAGACCTTATAAAAAATATATACAATAAATTCACAAAAAAACCTAACCTCAACACAACACTACAACCGGAACACAAAAATAATAAAAATAAAAAAATCTACCTAAAATACAAATACACCAATAACAAAATAGAAAAAATAACAAATATATACAACAAAGAATACTACACTCCAACATACAAACCAAACAACAAAATAATAAAATATCTTAATAACACAAACCACAAAACAAATACAGAAAAACATAACCTATCAGGAATTTATAAAATTACATGTAACGACTGCAATGCATTTTACATAGGGAAAACGACCAGATCATTTAAAATAAGATTTGAAGAACATTACAGAGCATTCAAAAATAAAAATACAAAATTATCAAATGTTGCAGCACACCTAATATCACATAATCATGAAATAACAAACTACGAAAATAACCTAACCATACTTGAAATAAATAATAACCCAATAGAATTAAACTCACTAGAAAAATATCACATTTATAAAAACACACACAACAATTTAATGAACTTACAAACCACATATACAGAAGACATACTATATAAAAACATCATACACACAGATCAAGAGAAAATGAGTGTAAAGTCAACAAATACCAACATCACGGACCGAACATCTACACCAGAAAAATAACAGTGATTCGACAATGGTCAAGTGACCGAAAGGTGCCTCATCACTCAAGGTAAAATCATTGCACTTAATGGTGGATAAAATTACTTACAAGTAATATATTAACTTCATAAAGTCAGTGCAACGGAAAAACAATGGATAATGTAAAATATCAAGAATATATATATATATATATATATATATATATATATATATATATATATATATATATGAAGTTAATATATTACTATTTTTGAGTAATTTTATCCACCATTAAGTGCAATAATTTTACCTTGAGTGATGAGGCACCTTTCGGTCTTTGACCATTGTCGAATCACTCGACAGAGTGATTCGACAATGGTCAAAGACCGAAAGGTGCCTCATCACTCAAGGTAAAATTATTGCACTTAATGGTGGATAAAATTACTCAAAAATAGTAATATATTAACTTCATAAAGTCAGTGCAACGGAAAAACAATGGATAATATTAAATATCAAGAATATATATATATATATATATATATATATATATATATATATATATATATGAAGTATGCAATGGAAAAACAATGGATATCGTAATATATATATATATTTAGGTTAGTTTTGGTTGGTAAAGATTATTTAGATTTTTTGGACTATGAGACTGACAGACTTACCTTGGTAAGAGTCCACTCTGTAGTCTTGAAATAGAAACACATAAAAGCACTTGAACAATGATATATTTCAACCACACAGTGGTCTTTGTCAATCGAAGAGAAAACACAAAAAGAAATATGAGAGAATGAAATAAAATAATACTAAAATAGAGATTATTTTATTTCATTCTCTCATATTTCTTTTTGTGTTTTCTCTTCGATTGACAAAGACCACTGTGTGGTTGAAATATATCATTGTTCAAGTGCTTTTATGTGTTTCTATTTCAAGACTACAGAGTGGACTCTTACCAAGGTAAGTCCGTCAGTCTCCTAGTCCAAAAAATCTATATATATATATATATATATATATATATATATATATATATACACATAAAGATCTACACACTGAGCTTTTTGCTGCAATCTCCTTATAGCACTGGCAAGGCACTAGTCACATCAACACAATGCATGATCACTACAACTATAAAAATGAAAACTCCCAACTTTCTCTTTATTTTAAAACCATAATCGCCTCAATATTTTCATTCTATCGAAGTAGTCTTCTATTCTACTTTGATGACTGTATTTATATGTTGCATAATAGTATTACTATGAGGATGCACTGTAAGTTAAAGCATACTTCCAACTCAAAATGCATCATATACTCAAACCCTGAAAAATAAAGAAATGTTTAGGAGACAATTACAACTGTAGTTTGAGTTTATTGGTTGACATTAAAACTAAGCTGAGTGTAATTAGAGAGTTACCCTTAAATGTTCTTCTAAACCTTTTCATCTTTTATAAATGTCACTTAGATGTCCTCTCTTACTAGAAAAGATATTTCTTCAGGACAAAATGAATTCATAAGCTCATCAACCTGACGCTTAATAATCCCCAAAAACAGCATAACATTGTATACTGATACACATGCTTTCTGTCCTGCAACAAATTTTAACTGGCTTTAAAAATTGTTTAAATTTGGTACAAAGTAAATACTTTATAGTTTAAAATAAGTCATAGTTATGATGTACATTACACAAACAATATTGTTGGTCAAAGTATATTTCGACTTATAATTACAGTAATACCTCGACTTACGCTACCCCGTCTTACGCGATTTTCAAGTTACGCGGTTTTAAATCATGCTGTCCGAGTTACGCAGAAACTGGCCTGTTCTGGAAGAAATGCCTAAAAGAACTTTTATAGCACACACAAAAAAATATTTCCTGGTTCTAAGGCCGCCAAAGACCAATTGACAGTGATGGTTGGTGCAAATACAGCTGTTGACTATTATTTGCAACCTCTCATAGTTTATAGCTCAGATAATCTAAGGGCATTAAAAAATATTTTAAAAACTAGCTTTAAAGCTAGCCCGTGATTTGGAAGTCGAATCGGAAGGTTTTCGTGAACAGCTTCCCTTTTTGAGGACTGGTTTGGTCATCATGTCATACCTCAAGTAGAACGTTATTGTCGGTTTAACCGACTATTGATAAGCTCATAGAAATGCGTGAGCAAGAGCTAGACCTTAAAAATGCAGATTCTATAGACCCAGTTGACGTAGAAGATGAAATGATGGTTATTAACTTGCCAAATGCCTTAGCTTAATTAAGCAAGGCTTAAAAATTTTGGAAAACATAGACTCTAACAATGTGTATTTCTGCCACAAAACAAAAAATTTAGAAGCAAGGCTTAAAAATTTTGGAAAACATAGACTTTAACGATGTGTATTTCTGCCACAAAACAAAAAATTTAGTGAGTTATGAGGAAATTCTGAGTGAGAAGGAAAAATCTTCAATTCGTCAAACTAATTTATTAGATCTCTCGGGGGAGCCTATAACTCCTAGAGAGCGCGTCCCCAAGGCAGATCGGGGAAAGCCTCCATTGGTTTTACCTTTGGGTGGTAGGAGGGAAATAAAATACCTCCTGCGGACCAACAAGCAGAAGTCCAACCCTTCGGGGCTCTGGCAACCTCCTATCATGGCAAATGTAATATATTGTGATATGAATAATGCTACCATGTCCGGGGCAGCCGACGCGTTGTGTTCTGAAGCCCGGGGACACTCCAAGAAGTATGCTACGAGGACACTGAATATCATGCAGCTTAATATAAATGGAACGCAGAGGAAGATTGACGAACTATCTTGTCTCCTCCATGACAACAATATTCATATTGCCTGTTTACAGGAAACAAAGCTTAATCATAACTTAAATCTCAAGATCAAGGGCTATACAGAATTACGGAGGGACCAAACGACAAGCACTAGAGGAGGTCTTGCTTTTCTGATCAAGTCTCCAATTATCAAGTACACTGAGGTTTCACCATCTTGTGTCTCAAAAACAAATAGCGAGACCGAGGCCCATGCAATCAAATTGCACTTACCCAGTGGTAGTGATAATTGTAATATATATCATCCTGATGCGTCGGAAATCGACACAGATGTGATCAAGGATCTTTGCTCTTCTCCTTCTGACTTTAAAATAATCCTTGGTGATTTTAACGTCAAAATTCCTCCTAGGGATCCCCTCATTTAGATGATAAAGGGGAACAGATTGAGGATTTGCTTTGTGACCTAAATCTTTCAACATTAAATACAGGTGAAAATACCTACACTTCCAAAACCAATGGTAGATTCTCTACGCTCGACATCACAGCAGTGGATCCCTCGTGCCTTGACATAGCAAAGTGGCAAGTTGTAAAGAGTGCGATTAGCAATCATTTCCCAATCATTACAAGCCTTGACTTGAATCTTGATTCTCCACCTCAAAATATGAGGTCTTGGAACTTTCGTAAGGCCAATTGGATTCGATTTACTGAGTGTCTAGAAACATACTGCACACAAATTACAGCCAGCAAGGACCTGGAAACTCTTATTCAGAAATTCACTTCTGGAGTACAGAAAGCAGCCAGGGCCTCCATTCCAAGAGGAAGGAGAAAGAATGACTGGGTGCCTTACTGGAGAGATCATGGCATAGACAAACCGATACGGGAAAGAGATACAGCCAGACAAGATTTTGAAAAGTACAATAATGATGAAAACAGAAGAAAACTTATAGACATTAGTCGCAAGGTTGAGGAAGAAATTGCAGCATGTAAACAGGAAAAATTGGCTGATCCAAGAAAAGACTATCAGCACTGGCGAGTAATCAACGTTCTCAACAACTGTTACAGTCAACAAAATGATGGACCAACGTCAAACGCTATTTCCTCTGGCGGACATACATCTAAGACTGACAAGCAAACTGCAAACTTACTGGCCCAACATTAGGAGCAAGCAAGCAGGCTGAGTTTCAGCAAAGAAGATAGAAAGCAAGGAAGAATCTATAAACAAGTGTTAAAGCAAAGTAAATCCTACAACCAAAAAGATGCTTTTTCTAATAATATTACTTTGGAAGAACTCGATAGCGCAATTAATAGCCTTCACCCTAAGAAGTCTCCTGGTATCAACCTCATCTTTGGATCAATGATCAAACACTTCGGTGTTCTTGCCAGAGGTACCCTTCTTCAGATTTTCAATCCTGGATTACTGGTAGGCTACCCACTGTCTGGAAAATGTCAGTCATTGTCCCAATTCTCAAACCTGGCAGGGAGGCGGCAAGCTGCAAGAATTATCGACCCATATCTCTAACAAGCACCTTATGTAAGATTATGGAAAAAATAATTCATTCCCGAATCATGGGCTGGCTGATCAAGCAGAAAGTATTAGACTTTTACCAAACAGCTTATAGAGCCCAGCATAGCACTGGTGACCAACTTGTTTACCTAGTGCAATCAATCATAGATGGACTTCAAGAGAAACCTCACAGGGAAACTATGGCAGTTTTCCTTGATCTGACTGCGACCTTCGACAGTGTTTGGAGGCAGAAACTCATTGAAATTTTGCATTCCACTGGTATCTCAGGTAATGTACTTTTATGGATCAATGACTTTCTAAGAGAAAGAAGATTTGCTGTGAGGGTCAATGGAAAACTTTCCAGGACGCATAGATCTTGGGCAGGTGTCCCGCAGGGATCAGTCCTCAGCCCACTCCTTTTCCTACTGTACATGAACACTATTCATGATCAAATTGGCAATGAGGCTAAAATTGCGTGCTATACAGATGATATTGCCATTTGGCACTCGCATACTGATGTCAAGGTCTCAGAAAATTTACTAAATGACAATTTGGCCTATATTGAAGACAGGGCAAGAAATCTGAAATTGTTGTTAAATCCTGAGAAAACCAAATATTGTGTGTTTTACACTGACAGGAGGAACAGAGCAACCTTTCTCCACGAGTTTTTTACTAATGACAGTTGGTCGATATTGAAGTTTCTTGATGTAATCATCTTGAATTCACTGATTAATTCGGCCAAACCAGCAGGTCATTCTATACACGCTTCAATGAACACATTACCCAAACAAAACAAACAAACCCTAAATCCAGCTACGCAAAACACCTAAAAAACACCCAACACACACATGCCGACATACACACTAATTTAAAACATACACACATTAAAACAGAGTAAAAAAACTAACAACCTTAGAAAAATATGAAATCTACAAACACTATGCAACAGACAGGGAAAATGTATTAAACGATCACACACACTTTGAAGCCAATAGCCTCTTCCAGTACACGACACAAGACGCCGACACCTCACCCCACTTCACTGTCATAAATATATCACCGTCATGCCGTTTGTAAACAGCCAAAATGCCGCCAGTAGAGGGTTAGCTTTGTAAAAGGAACGATCGTTTTGAAATGCGTCAGCAAGTAAGCAATTACGTATTCACTTAGTTAAGTAGTTTAAAATTAGTACTACAGAAAATTTTGAAATATGCAAATACTACATAACTAAAAAACAAAATATTTTATATAAACACTCACAATTTATCTAACATTCTTTTCTAGTTAACCGCACCCATCTATCTATCTGAGGCCACCACACTCATAAATCAGAAGCTTGCAACATTTAGAGAAAGCTGTCAGTAATAAGTAGACTTTATAAATGAAATGACGGTTTCGAAATTTGTCAGCACAGTAAGTTGCTATTGTGTTTTTACTTAGTTGTAACAAAATTATTTATGAGTATAATCATTTACCTCAAAATTATTACAATAGCCAGCTTTAATTTTTTTTTCAACCACGCTAATCTTAGTAAACAAAATACTCTTGAACATTTCCTTTAAACGTCTAAATCACACTTGCAAAAATTTTATATAATATATGAAATATAAATATGGCAAAAAATATAGTATTTCAATAGAATTATTTACCCAGTAGCTGAAGAACTGGAGAAGTATCACACCTCGTCACAGAAAACAGATTTTGAATTCCTAGCAACAAATTATTAAGAATACTGTTATTATGTCGTTGTCTCTCAAGAGCCTCTTCTGCATGGTTTCTCTTATCACTCAATATTAGTGATAAACTTTGTATTGTTTCTTGTTGTTGTAGTGCTCTCTCTTTGTTTACATTACGCTGTTCATCCACATTTAGCATCAACTCATTTGTTTGTTCTTGAAGTATTTCCAACTAAAAATATAAAGATGAATGATAATCACTCACTTAAAACATAGTATTGGATATACAGTAAATATTGGTTGAAGTAAATACTCTACACATTATAAAGAAATTCTGTAGTTGTACCATTTGCTTATAATAACAGAATTAAATGTAATACACTAAAGCTTTGGACATTTACAACAAAAATGTTTTTATTCATAAAACTTATAGAAGTTGGTAACAAATTACATATTAGGAAATAACAAAAATTATCCCTATAAAAATTCCAAACATAAACACATATTCTAAAAAGAAAATACGGCACCAAATCAATTTTTACATAAAAGGCATTTTTTATATGATATTTATCAATTACCAATTTGTGTACTAAGCAAACATTTTTATAGCTGCATAGCTCACAGGTTAATTCAGTGTATTTATAAATTTATAATTTTTGTAATTATTGTTTAAACAAAATAAACTATACATAAAAATAAAAGGAACGAAATAAGCTTTAACAAAATCTATACATACTACAGATACTTTTATTGGAAGTACCTTAGTCTTCCCAGAACATTTACTAAATATTTCTTAACTATAGCAAAAATTGAGAACAAATTGTAACATATGTATAAATTCCCAGTAGTAGCTAAAAGAACATTGTGAAATACTGAAACCCGCTATTTTACTGAAAATAAAAATGTATGGAAGTAAATACAACAGTCTAAGTTATAGGCCTACTCAAGTCTTGTTAGATTCAAGTTATGCTATAATCTGACCTATACCCAGTTGTATATAAAAAGTGTTGACAAATTAAATGCAATCATAACACTGAATTATGGTTATTGTATAACCACACCAGTTACATATTTCAGAAATGTGAATGGTCTGCTTGACCTATCTGATCACATTTCTGATCAGCCTAGAGTGCTTTTGTAGTTTTTGATAAATATTCTGGTTTATGATAGTCACCTAACTCTACTGCTAACTGAAATATCTATCAATTAGTGCTTATTATAACAGCAATGAGTCTGCTTATCACCATTATGAAGCTGATAGTTGTCAGTTGCTTTCAATGTCTTCAGTGTGTCACAATTGAAAACACTGTCTTTATTTGCGCTATTTAGTTTATGAGTTTAAATTAAGATGTATTATTGTTTTTAATAATAATAATAACTACCCCTTTTATGCTATTAAGATGGTCTAGGAGAGATAGGACAGAGTTAGTTCCCTTCTTGGGTCACAGAAGTATAATAAAACTTGCAGTTTTTGTGTTGTATATCTTGAGGTTTTTTGTATAAATTACACTTTTTCGTATTAACTTGGCCAAGAAACCACTACTTACTGATTTATATGCCTGCGTTGTCATGTTAATCCTGGCGTATATAAGATTTCATGCTACAACTGTCCTAGCTTTTACATAGGACAAACAGGAAGAACATTTCCCACAAGATACAAAGAACACGTAAAACAAATAATAAAGACACAACCGCAATCAAATTTCACCATATAGATACAAAACACACTATACTCACAGACTGACATAGACACCAATTTAAAAATCCTAAAAAAAAGCAACAAACTTAACACAGTAGAAAACTATGAAATATATAAACACCATAAATACTATCCACAACACATCCTAAATGACAAAACACACTCCCAATCAAATACTATATTTGAGCACATAATTAACAACTACTCTATGAACAATAACACACCACAGAACAAAAATTCATCACAGACTCACACCTAAGCAACAGTCTTGTCAGTAATTCACAACATTGAAAAATGCGCTGACCTAGTGTGAAACACATCTGCTGAATAAATTAGTAAGTAGTGGTTTTTTTGTCAAGTTAATACAAAAAAGTATAAGGAGTATAATATTCAAGAAAGGTACATTACATTGGCCAAACCCAACTGCCCATTAATGTATTCATTTGTTAGGCAGTGGAGCTGAAGTTTGCAAAGCACACTTTGACGTAATTGGGTATTGAACTCTGCATTTTTAGGTTACTAATCAAGACCTCTAACCACTAGATCGCTTAACCATCAGTCCTGTTTTTCTAATGTAATTTTTATTAGTTTATATAGCTGGCTCCAATTAAAGTTTCCATCAATCACACAACCCAGACCAGTCTTTCATTCTCAGTCCCTCTCATTTAACTACTTTGAAATAGTCGTTACAACCAATGGATTAAATTGTAAAAAGAAAGAAAAACATTTTGATAATGGGGTTTTGTGACAAAATGAGCTAAACAGTTTAATTATTCTGTACTACTTATCAAATTAATTTTTTGTTAGACGAGATAAATGTAAAGAACTATACAATGACAAATTAGTGCTACAGATATTTTCATAGAATCATGTCTATTTTCAAAACACATGTTGTGGTAAAACTGTCCTACACTTTCATACCTGCACTGTAAAAGCTTTGGTATCTATCACTTGCCAATCATAAATATTATCAAAAAGGAATTTTAAAATAAATAAAGGTAACTAGAATGATCACGTTATAGTGGATTTCAGTTAATTGGACCACAAATTTATTGGGCCCGCCATTTAATTGAACCGAAATTATAAAAGCAAAACCCTTTTGTTAAAAAATTTTTTTTTTTAACAAATTTGTGATGCATGTTGTACACAAAAAGTTAATTGTACTAAAAGCTGCTTATCTGGTAGTTTTATTTTCTGGAACAATAAAACAGTATTTTACTGTGTCCAAAGATGACTAAACTTTATTGTATCCAAAGATGACTAAACTTTATTGTATCCAAAGATGACTAAGGAGAAAATTACGAAATGTTCAAAATGTTTCAATAGGCTGAAAATAAAATTGATAGTGAAGAGCATAGATAGTTGTCAAGCCCTCCCTCATCACTCAAAAGTAACAACTCTTAAATATTCTATGCTTATGTTAATGACTTTAAGCTGTCATCCTTGATCAACAGTTTATTTGTAAATTCAGAAGGTATTCCAGAGTAACGTGAAAATAAAAATTGAAGTTACATGGCATTTACATTAACATTATTCTTTATTTTCGAAACTTCATTTAATAGGACCAGCGAATTAATCTGACCAAACCATGGCAGTCGCAATGTGAACCACTTATATGAAATCTATTTTAGAACATACAGTGCAAAATATGTGATCAATTAAAAGAATTGAGAATAGTTTAATCTAGTGTGTATGAGACATTAAACACATTACTAGAAGTGAAGTATTTTTTAAGTCATCTGAGTATTTATTAAACATTAAAATGTTTAAGAATTCAAGAGCTATGTATTTGAAATGTAGAAATTTACGGCTTCCGAAAAAACTAAATTATACAAATTCTATTTCAGAAAAGCAAAATCTTCAATATAAAACATTTTATAAAAGCCATGATATACTGTGAATATAATGAGCAAGAAAGATAGAGTATTGAGGGATTTCCAGATTACTTAGGTTTATCAGATGAATCTACTGAAGAGAGAAACTTTAGGATATTTAAGAATCTTTAGATATTAAGACTATGAAAATTGCTGAGTTGTGTCTATGGAGTTATAGGCAATTAGTGCATTATTAATTTTTTTAAATTTGCAGTAAATTTTCTTTGATTTTTAAAATATTTCAATTACACATAAAAAACCAACCCTTATAATAAAAAGTAATTTATTTCCTTTGTTAGTTGCTGAAGGGAAGTAAACTGAATTTAACGACCTAACATTAAAAATGTGTTGGTTAATACAAAGAAACATTTTGTAGCTTTTATTGTAGGTGGATTACAAAAAAAAATTAAGAACTGCAGATTAACAACTGGTAAAGAAGAGAAAGAGGTCTGCCAAATAGTGCCTAAATACCATTGTTTTTTTTAAGAATTAATAAATGAATAACATTATTCTCGTTATTTGTATTGGTTGTGTATAAACACCACAATTTCCATGACTTTTTAATATTTTTCACCTACACCATTTTTAAAACTAGTTTACCAATACACAAAAGAATTTAATGGTTATAGTTGGCTATTATTTACATTTACTTGAGTAAAACTTATAACCATAATATAATTAATAATAACAAATGTTTTTACGTTTACTACTTCCGTATCAATATTTTGGAAAGACCTTTTAGCACTATGTAATATTACCACTTTCATTATTGATTCATAATAAAAAAAATATTATGCAAGATATTTTTTATTTTCATAAACATCTGAAGTCATACTGTTTTATCTTCTAAATAGACCGGTTGCTTAATTTAAAATAGGTATGAAACAAAAATTTAATGATACCCCATTTAACACTGGAGATGTGTTCCACTACTATACAGTACTAAACAAAACATCATACAGGGTTGAATGATTAAGTCATAACACTGGATGATAGCATGGGTACGATAACTAAAGTTGTTTTCCTTTTCTGTAATATAGTTGTTTTCCTTTTATTGTAACTGGGTTAACACATTTATCATTAAATATTTAATATCTAGCTAACTTTAGTGAAAGTCAGATTTGTTGTTGCCCTTGTAGTTGCTTTAATCCTCTCAATTTTTTTTTTTCAACTGTCTTGATGGTAGATGGTGCCAGGTTTAATGAAGGGGCTACGTCAACTTGATGCTTTCCTACTTAGAACTTGTAATTTTATATTTAAAATTATTCTCTTCCTTAGTTTCAAAGTTGGATCTCTTTGAAACTGAAATTTAGTCAACTTGAACAAAATAAAGTCAATTTTCTCATAATTGCTCAATCAACAGAAATGAGGAGGTGAAATGTCTTGTCACCATGGTTACTACTTACTTTACTTTACTTTATCCAACGCCTGCCCTTGGTAACTCGACCATTTGGCATCGTGCAGACCAGTAGAGCTTGGAGAGTCTGGTTTTTGGGTCGCTGTTGTATGCTTCGAGCTGTGGGCAGGCAGGAAGGTGGTCTCCATCCATCTTTCCTGTTTGGCACAAGGGGCACCGATCCGTGTCCGCTAGCCCAATGCGATGAAGGTGCGCCTGAAGGTAGTCGTGTCCCGTGGTTAGACGGAACAGCGCAACACTGATCGGTCGAGGCAGGGTTTTTGGAATGGGGTTGGTGCAAAGTTCTTGCCATCTCTTTCCAACAGCCAGGTTTTCTTGTGATGTTTTCAAGTACGTCTTAGCTGCTGCGTGGATCCTGGTGTAAGCAGAGCCCAGTGATATTTTGATTTGTGGCTGTGGTAGACGGCACCCACTCTTGGCGAGGTTGTCAGCTTTTTCGTTCCCTGTTGTGCCAACGTGGCTGGGAATCCACTGGAGCGCAATTCTGAAGCCTGCCTCTTGGCATAGTTGCATTTTTTCTCTGCACGACACTGTCAAGGTGCAGTCAGTTGGTGTGTTAGAGGAAACTGCCAAAATCGCTGATTGTGAATCAATCAGGAATACAACCTGCCGCGGCGAAAGTCGCATGACGCATGATGCTGCTTCTCCTATGGCCACAACCTCACCATCAAAATTGCTGCAGCAGAGGCCCACAGCTACCGAGCCCTGAAATAATTTTGAAAAATATCCTGCTCCAGTTTCTCCACTTGAAGGGTTTGAAGATCCATCTGTGTAAATATGAAGCCAGTCACCATGGTTACAGAGTAACATAAAACAGTGCAGTATGCCTGTACAATTAGTCATTATAAGAGTTATGGATAGAATGTTTATTTATATGGCGTAGCAACTGGAAGTGTAGCAAAGTGCTGACTCACATTTTCCAATTGCCTGTAGAGCAATAAGAAGATTTTTCTCTAGTTTTTTACTCACTACCATAACTCATTACAAATTACTTGTGACCTAGAAGACAATCTGTAGAAGTCCTAAATGAATCAGCACTAAATAGAGTAGTATTGAGCAAGTTATTACTGTATATGTTACATATATATGTTTCTATCCACAAAGGAATACCTATCAAGACATAAGAATACTTAAAAATATATAGAGCTAAAGATTTTTTTAAAGTTGTTTAAATTTTGTCATTTTGACATATAAAACATTGTATAAATATTTGAAAATACAATTCATCCTAACCATACAATTAAATATTTGAAGGTTTGAATATTTACATAAAGCTTACTATAATTAATACACAAACAAAATATATAATGAACAAACCATCATTATTCCAAAACCTATTACATAAAGCAAGTTTTTTCAAACTAATCACCTAACGAAAACTAAAATTTCAATTTACCTTCAACCTACCTAAGTAGGTTTACTTACCTCCACGATTAAAAAATTTAACAGTATTATAAATTAATTACTGCTGTATTTTTAATATTTTCTAGTACATTAAGAACAATTATTGCATTTCAAAACTAAAGTCTTGTGTTTTGCCAATAATAGTATAACTTCTAAGTATTTACAATTTTTTGAAAAAATCTGCAGTATTATTTTTTTTTATTGAAAAACTTTTTGGTAAAACAATATTGTATAGGATATTTGTAATAGAAATTAATTTGCAGTAAATATTGATTATCCTCATTTCAGTAATATCCAGCAGATTACTCAATACTTATAAAATATAAATAGAAAGTAGTAGCTGAAATACACAGTTGTACAAAATAGTAAATCAAAATACTTCCAATTTTGTATATGTGATAATAGCAATTTGTTTTCTGAAATGCAAATGTTGAATAAATTTGGATAACTTTTGTAACAAAAAGGACAAAGTTCAAGAGATTCAAATTTTCAGAGCAAAAGGGAAAACTAGGACTTGAAAAATCATTGTGTTATAATTAAATAAGATAGAACATCTGAGAAGAATATAATGATTAAAATATAGCATAATACTTATACAAACTTCATTATTGAGTTCGTTGACATAGTTAAAAAGAGTAAAGTTTTCTTCTTCTTGTTTGACAAACAGTGCCACTAAACGATCAACATCATTTTCTCCAGAGAACTCTCTGATTCTATCTAAGTTATAGTTGTAAGTAGTTATTAACTGTTCATTGGCTTCTTTCTGTTGTTGTTTCTTCAGTTCTTCTTTAGCTTCCAAATCTGCCATTATACGTTTCTGACCTTTTACTCCCAAAAAATCTTGAAGCTTTGAATCATGATCAAAACATCGTTGAAGCTCTCTCATCTCTTGGCTATGAAATAAGAGATCAGCCCTGTCTCTTTCTTTCAAGGCTTGTAGTTTTGCTTGCGCTTCCTCTCTGAAATAGACAATTAATATTTAATCATTTAGAAGTTTCATAAAATTTAATTGGTTAATTCACCTTTATTTTTTATTATTTTTTTCCTGGCAAAATCCAAGTGTGGTTATCATCGCCAAACAACAGCAAAAGTTATACTAAAATAGTTACATAAATCAGAATATTACTTAATTAAATAAATAAAACAAAACAAAAATTTTTGAAACAAAACAGTAATAACATAAAAAAATATATGCAACAATAAATATGTAACAATAAAGAAAAACATAACAATAGACAACAAAACAACGTAACAATAAATCTATAAGAATAAAAATAACACATATATGTAGGAGTTATAATATAATAAGTTAACAATAATAAAACTCTAAACACAAACTGACATGAATACTATAATAAATTTATATTAAATTTTAAATAGAATATTTAGGTGGCGAAGGAATGTGATGACATGGTCGACAGCCGCGGCATCGTCCTTCAACACCACCTTTAAACTCCCTTGTAAATTAAAGCTGTCAAGAACATGCTTCAAACCACCAATATCTACCAGTATATGACATATTGTGATGTTATTTCCACAGAACTGACATAAAGGCGGGTCCTCACGACGCATCAGATAACCATGAGTTAGATAGAGTGGCCGATACGAAGGCGGGTAGTCACTACTTCCCCCTACGTTTCAAACGAATAGACCTCCATGAATGGGCGGTATCCTTAATCTCCCTCAGCTTATTGTGATTTACATTGCCATTCATCATTCCAAGAAGCAGGCAATGAGCATTTAACATAACAAATATAATCAGATGCCATAACACGTTGTGTAGATGGCACCATAATAGTAGCACTCTTTGCCGCTTCATCCGCTTTTGTGTTTCCGGTAATTCCACAGTGACCGGGAACCCAACAGAATGTTACCCCAACTCCCCCTAATTGAAGATTGTGTACTGCACACAAAATATCCCCAACTAAAGGGTTCATGAAAAACACATCCTGAAGGACCTGAAGTGCACTTTTCGAATCAGAACACAAAAGGTAATGATAAAAAGTAAATTGGATGACAGTTAGAGCTTAAAATTGCAAACAGTTCTGCAGTGAAAACACTACACGCTGAGGGTAATTCATACTTGAAGGTATGTCCCAATGCATAAAACACACACCCAACGCCATTGTCCAGTTTAGACCCATCGGTGAAAATAATTTCACTGTGTCAGTAGGATCTGGAAATTGTCCAAAACTCCTGGTGGTAAACCACATCAGGAGTAGTGTGTTTGATATAACTGGTCAATGAGAAATCGAAACATGGCGTTTTTATTATCCATGGAGGTAGATAGCACAGTGTTCGTTCAAACGTATCAGGAAGTGTCAACTCACAGTTATCCATTATGCGTAACGTTCTTATGCCGAATGGTGCAGTTGAACGTTGACGTACATCATAATTAGATGCATATAGGTTATGAAAGACCATTTTGAATGCCAGGTGATTTGGTTTGCTACGATGACCAGAAATGTAAGGTATTTGTAGCATCTGACGTCGTCTCGAAAGGGCAGGTTCCCCGCCTTGACAAGAAGACTAAGGATTGGCCTAAACGCACCGGTAACATGTCTAAGTCCAAAGTGGTGGATGGCAGAGTTTTCAGAACTGCAGGTCGTGTTGGTGAATAGGCTTGACAGCCATAATCTATGCGCGATCTAACGACGGCACGATAAAATCAAAGCATACTAGTTCTGTCAGCTCCACAATTCGTAACACTAAGGACTCATAATATATCCAATTTCTTGCTGCATCTTACCATAGCAACGGCTTTCTCATTGGTTAAAAATGTAAGATGGACATCGTGACGTAGGAAGTTTGAAGTTGGAGGAGACGCGGCTGGAAAAAAAAGGACGCTTAGAGCAGAACATTGGGGACGGCCATCCAGTGCGGTCGTGTTAATACATTGAGAACAGTTAAAGGTCAAATATGTGGTAAAAAGTCAGTGTAAAGTGCTAGGATGTGACCAGGGGAGTGTATAAATATATGAGCAGAGGCTCATATATATTTCTAACAACATCTCGACCAAGAAAATGCCAAAAACGCCGATCTTAACAAAATTCACCGACGTCAGGCAGTGAAGCCTACCACCAAATTGAATGGAAGCTGTGACGAGGCCCAAAGACAACAAAATTATAGAAGATACTTAACTGTTTGCAGTACAAGGTCATATAAACAATTTAATTTTCTTTTAAATAAACTTTTATTTCAAAATAAATTAACTTAAAATCAAAATTAACTAAAAATTGAATAACCTAAGGGACTGAAAACTCTCTTAGGTTGCCTAAATTAAATAATAAATATTCTAAATTGATTTTCCATTCAACCGTTTGCCTGAAGGGGAAATAAACGTATTGAGTTTAAATCATTATATCGATTATGGCTTTTTTCTTGAAAAACGGATGGAAATCCGTTATTGACTTAGTATATAAGTATCAGAAGGAAGTTTTTATTAAATGCCTAGCTTATTATAACTAACTAAGTTAACCTATAAATAGGTAATTGTTAACCAGAGTCTGATATTGAATTAAAAGAAGGTTTATTAAAAGCCATAGCCTAAAATAACTAGAAATTAACTTTAAAATGTTTGAATGTGAACAAGACTCGAAAATATGTAAAATTTAACTTAGATAAACAAAAATATGTGCAAAATTAATTATAATAATTGAATTTAAATAGATGATAGTAGACATATTAAGCAATTTTGGATTTTGATAATAATATTAGAAAAGAATATAGTATGTGTAGATATATTTATGTGTTAATAAAAATAATAATAAAGATGTAAACATAATAAGGGGACATATTCTGTACTAGTAACCTGAAACCAAATAGTCATGTTAATTCAAATATAAGGTTAGGTATAATTGAAAAAGCTAAATCCTGTTAATCAAAATAAATAAAATAATAAGTAATTATAAATTCAAATAGACAATAAAAAATTTATATTTTCCAATTAGCTGTGTTTTCATTTAAAATAAAATAAGTTCACTAGGTAACCATGTATAGTCTTTAAGTCACAAGTGTCTCTCAAAGATTCCACTACCCCGAAAAAGGAGCTTAAAAAGGCTTATGGGAGACTATTTGGTTTTTATAACAAATTCAGGAGTTGGTTCCCCTGAGTGGTTTATTCCTCGAGATACAGGTCTCGAACCAGGGTTCGTAGTCAAGGGATAAACCATTACTTTCTTACGGACAAGGTGTGGTCAAAGAGAGGTGAAGAGTAAGAAGGAGCTCGTCGAGGGAAATGCAGTTAAAGGTAAGGTCCGTGAGTAGTTGTTTATTCATCTAGTTCTTTACATGCAATTTGTTCACTCAACTACTGCATCATTTATTTCTTTATTTGCATATGTGTTTATGATTTCAGTGTGATTTTATTTAATTAATTTTGGAAGATCTTATTTGAACTTTAGTGTCACTTGAAGTTTTTAAGTAGCAAGTTAAATGTAAGAGATCTCCGAATCTCATAAGAAACGACGTGATTTAAGTCTTAAAGAAAAACTTGACATTCTAGATCGATATAGTAGATTACAAAAAACGAGTCAAAGAAATACTGCATCTCAACTTGGCGTTTGGCAACCTCTCTTATGTGAAATTTTGATGAACGAAGACTTCACCTTGTTATTATCAAAATGTAATGAAAATGTTAACAGCAAAAGAAATCGTTCTGGGAAAATCCATAAATGGAATCAGCTTTAAAATTGTAGTTTAAACATTTTTGAGAAAAAGATGTTAGAGTTGATGGCCCATTAATGCGCCAAAACGCCAAAGATCTTGTGAAAAAAAATAGGAAAGTAGAATTTTAAAGCCACAGATGGATGGTTCAATCGATGAAAGAAAACAGAAAACATTATTTATAACAAATCATGTGATAAAAAAAAAGATCCTAATTTTATTGGAGCTAAGGATTGGTTACAATACGCATGGCCGAAAATTTTGGATGAGTATTCTCCTGGCTTTGTATACAATGAAGATGAAACAGGACGTCATTATTGTGTTTTACCTGAACATACATATCTATTCAAAAATGAAAATGCTAGTAGCTGTAAATATGTAAACAATGTATAACATATCATTCAGTAAACACTTGTGACCATAATACAATGAGTTCAATGCACTATTTCTGTATATCGTGATTATGCAGTCGGTTATAATAACATAATAGCATTGTTATCAAATATGCTTCTGACAAATAGCGATTACAATAAACGCCGGTTACTGTATCATTATTAGTGGATTACCTGTGAGGTTATTTCTGAAGTGTGTTTTTCATTTGGCTGATTTTAGAATGAGTTATTTGAACAAGGAATGAGTTGTGAAAATTGTGTTAAACTTTGAAAATCTGCAATTGAAACTTTGAATATGCTCAAGACAGATTACTGTGGTGTTGTTATGAAGCATACAACATATTTCAAGTGGCATGGTCATTTTAAAGATGGTCAACAGTTGATAGAAGAAGATGAGAGCCCTGGATGTCTTGCCACATCAACTGAAAACACCAATGACAACAAAATCAAGAACCTAATTTGTGCAAGGCTCCATAGAGAACCAGATTGACTACATTGAAGTTCTTAAATGTCTGACAGATGCTATCTGATAAAAAAGGAGGGAAACTTAGAGCAGTTGTTATAGGTTTCTTTATCAAGCCTTCAGAACTCATGAGTTTTTACTCAATCTCTGATCTTACCCCCCCCCCCTCACCTAATCTCACATCTTCTTATTCCCCAAACTAAAGACTTTTGAATGAAAAAAGATTTGAGACAATTTGAAAGAATAAAACAAATGCTAGAACATGCTGGACACCACAAAAAAAGCATTCCAGGAATGTTATCAAAAGTGAAAACACCGTTTGGATAAGTGCGCATCATGGAGGGTAGTATTTTAAAAATACAGTTATGTCACTTTTAAACAAAATACATTTTGTGTTATGATTTCAGTGACGTGAAATATAACTACACTGACGTGAGAAATTAATTTGTACCTGCTAGTGTCCGCAGCGCTCATGTAATTAGATCCACTGTGGTTGACTACTAATAATTATAAGTTTTATAATTCCACACATTGACGTGAGAATTTAATTCATACCCGCTAGTGGCCGCAGTACGCATGTAATTTGATCCACAATAGGTTGACTGCTAATAATTATAAGTTTTATAATTCCATACATTGACGTGAGAATTTAATTCATACCCGCTAGTGGCCGCAGTACGCATGTAATTAGATCCACAATAGGTTGACTGCTAATAATTATAAGTTTTATAATTCCATACATTGACGTGAGAATTTAATTCATACCCGCTAGTGGCCGCAGTACGCATGTAATTAGATCCACAATAGGTTGACTGCTAATAATTATAAGTTTTATAATTTCACTATGCCTAAGTTTATTGTTTATTAAAATTATACTGTTTAACATAGACTAGTCACACGACTGTTTTGACTGAAAATGAATTTTCCAACTTTCATAATTCAATTTTTTGGTTAATTCGAATGTTTTCATTAATCCTTTCAGCTTTGAATTATCCAAGCTCTAAGACTTAGGGGGGGGGGGGGTATTAATGAAAAATGTCGTGATGAAAACTGTGTAGGAAGTGATTCGTTGTGATGACACATTTTTGTTGCCTTGAGTCAATGTGTTAAAATTATTAAATTGTATCCATCAATATTGTAAAAAAATATTTTGAATTTAGGCTGTAAATGTGTGGTATTCTTATGATAGATGTGTTACTGTAGGTGATCTGGATTAATTATTTCTTCATTTATACACTTGCCTAAAGTATCATTTCAATTTTAAATAAAGACTCTTGTTTTAGAAGATAATCTTATGCTGTTGCTGTTAAAAGTTGATAATGGGATACATTGGTACAGGAGCTGAGGGGGGTTGGAGCTGCACTTCAAGCTGCTAGAATTTTGTTTATTGTTGTTATAGCCATTTAGGTGAAGTAGAAAACTCATGTTGTCGCCTTCCAACGTGGTTGAGAACCCGAGAGATAAGTGGGAGGGGGTGGAGTCATTAGCTGCTTAAAGGACCATCTGTAAATCAATAATGGAGGTAGTTGGAAGTTTTTGAAAAACACTTATAGACTCGAAAAAACCTTTTTAAATAAGGTTCTTATAAAAAAATGCTATATCTCTTATACTTTTTGAGTAATTAAATATTTTATGCCATGCAAGTTGCGATTATGTATGTTTTAAAGCACAGTTTAATTTCTTTTTTTTCCTGGTGAAAAATCAATTGTGGTTATCATTGCCAATCAACAGCAAAGACAAAAGCAAAATAGTTTAGATAAAACAAAATAAATATAATAAAATTGAAATTAAAAAAAATTACAAAACATAATAAAATTTAAACTTAACAGTAATAATATAAAAATAAATATATATAAATAAAGAGGAACATAACAATAAATAACAAAAACAACATAACGATAAATCTATAACAATAAAAATAACACTTAATCTAGAAAATAAATAAGTTAAAAATAATTAAACTCTAAACTCAAACTAACATGAATGGATCTATACTATAATTAATAAATAAATATGTAAATTAAAAATTTTACAAATATTTAAATTACTATTTAATAAATTTTAAATAGTATATTTAGGTAGCGAAGGAAAGCAATGATTCGGTCGACCATCGCGGTATCGTCCTTTAACACCACCTATAAACTCCCTTGTAAATTAAGCCTGTCACGAACATGCATCAAACCACAACAAGCTACCACTATATGACTGATTGTGATTTCTTTAAAAATGTGCTATCTAAGATAATTAACCTTTTAGTTACCTTTGATCATATGCTAATGTTGCTTGCTCAATCAGATCGAGCATAGTTTTTTTACCATATGTTAAGCTTCCAACAAGCAGCTGGTACAGCTGATTGAAGTGAGTTCGTTCTTTTAACAGATGATCTATTTCTTGCCGTAAAGTAGCATTTCCAGTTAACATTCGGTTCAATTTCACTGTGGCCTGACATATTTAACACACGTATTACTCTCCAATAAAGAATAAGATAAAGTTTTGTTACTTATTGATTCTTGAAAACTTATTTACTTATTAATTGTAAACGGGTTTGAATATTTTTTTAAATTTACATAGTCTACATTAAATATTCTGCAATTTTTTCTTAATCTATTTATTATATTATGCGAATTTTCTTTAGGATTATAAACACTTTTCTTTAACAATCAAATGCTTTAAACAATTTTAATACTTGTAAGCATCGTATTACTACTATATCCGCAAGAACCTTATAAATATATTCCAGTCATCTGTCCTACCTAAATTTCTTATAGTAATGCTACTTGATTTATTTTGAGAGATATTAAAAGTAGAAGAGATCTTCCCAAAACATGACAAGTAGAATCACTAAGGCAAAGATAAGTATGGAAGTTTATATGTTATTATGAAATATTAAGGGATTCTACAATATGCAACAATGTCTAAGGAGACAATTCAACAACAACAAAAAAACAATAAAGTTCATATAAACATAAGTACATAAACACTTAGTTACTGATAATAGCAGATAAAAGATTTCACCCAATTTTTTGCTCCTATGGTCAAATTAGGCTGTACTGAAACTCTGAGAACTCAAATGTAGTGGTAGTTTCTTGAGTTTTTTCAGCAACAAAAATAATGAAATTGGTCTCAGAACTGTAACTCTGACAGTTTTTGAGAAAAGTCGTAAATATTGCAAAACTCAAAGTTGAAATTTGCACTATTTTAGACCTGATGAAAAATAACTCCAAGAAGTTGGTGGTAAATAATTCTTTTTACAAAATCAAATGAAAAAAAGTAAAATCTTTTTACATTAGGAAATATTAGTTTAATTCAAATAAATGCATAAGATCTTTTGGAAGATGTTCCCTGTATAGATAAAACAAAGATGTGATTTATGTACTTTGGCTACGCAGTTCACTTCATGATTCATGTTACTGATTGCTCAACACTTTCAAGCCTACACGCGTGTATAGCTTGGGATCTTGTATTTATTTCCATAGAAATGTAATTCTCAGTTTTGTCGATATCGTTCTTTATACTGGTTATTCTACTTTAAATGTCTTTACCTTTAGGTCGATCAGAGTTGCTTTTAAGGAAAAAATCTTATTTGGATAAATATGGTGACCAAGAGCTATCAGACATTGGTCAGATAGTAAAAGTTTTATTAGTGCGAGTTGTTTACATTTTGAGTTTGTTGTTTGCTCTAACTACTGTCTATCAGTTATTTCTTTGATTTCATTTGCAGTTTGTGTAATTTTTGTCTAGGTTTTGAGTTTGTTGTTTTTTGCTTTAAATACATCTTTCAGTTAATTAGTTTATTTAATTTTTATTGTTATACAGGGTGCGGCAGCATAACTTCCTTTTTTTAAATGCTCGCCACTCAGTTAGTTGATGTCATAGCGGAGCGCTAGTGGTCTTGTTCAAGAGGGGGTACCGTAAAGTTTTGCCCCGACACGTTTCAGTCGCATTCATGTGTTGGAATAGTGAGGAGCATGCCTTTGCCGTTTAGGCCTACTTTTAAGCGGATGTTCGGTTATTGCAACACAGCGCGAATTTCGGAATCGCTTTAATTTAGCCCCGTTGGCTCCCGTCCCAGACCGCAAATCAATTGTTACAAGGGTCACTACATCCAGACAAACTGCAAGTGCGACAAAACGAAGAACTGGAGTCCCTCGGCCCGTTAGATCACCTGAGAACATTGAAGCAGTGAGAGCGTCAATGTTGCGATCACCACGGCGTTCTGCGCGCAAACACACATCTGCCCTTGGACTATCCGATCGTTCTGTGACAAGAATTCTTCGTGATGATCTTCATTTTCATCCCTATAAGATGGTGATAGTGCAGGAACTTTCAGAACGTGATTTCAATTCTCGGATGAACGCGTGTGAGCTTCTTCTTGATGTCGTTCCCGAGGGTGCTATTGTTTTTTTTAGCGATGAAGCCCATTTTCATTTGTGCGGGTCAGTTAACAAACAAAACATGCGCTACTGGGCTGACAACAACCCTCGAGAATAGCATCAAAGGCCTTTGCATTCACCCAAAGTCACAGTGTGGTGTGCAATTTCCTCAGCTGGAATTATTGATCCTTGGTTTTTTGAGGAAAATGACGTTACAGTGACAGTGAATTCGGACCGGTATATAAACATGCTACAGAATTTTTTTTTCTCACAGCTAGAAGAGTTGGATTTGGGGGACACTTGGTTCCAACAGCACACACTTCAAGAGCATTGATGGCTGTTTTAAGGGAACACTTTCCAGAGCGCCTTATCTCAATTAGAGGCGATTTGGAATGGCCGGCACGCTCTCCCGATCTGTCCTCTTGTGATTTTTTCTCCCGTGAAATTTTTGAAATCCCGTGTTTATGTGAACCGTCCAAGAACCCTACAAGATTTAAAGACCAACATCCAAGAAGAAATTGCCAACATAACACCTGCTACGCTAACAAGAGTCATGACAAACGCCAGAAATCAGTTTACGCAATGTATAGAGAATGAGGGACGTCACCTAACAAATTTGATCTTCAAACAATGTAAATAAAAACTTTAGACATGTACCTACATTATAAAAAATAAATAAATATTTTCAGATGCATACAATAGTTTTTATTGAGTTTTCAAAAAAGGAAGTTATGCTGCCGCACCCTGTATATAATGGTTAAGGACGCTTTAGGAAACAATTCAATACAAGCTATATTACTTTTAGAAAATGACAGTGACAGTGAAACCGATCTAGCTCAAGGTACAATCGACATATCTTTTATTGAAGAACTGAATGAAAATGTAAATTACCTGATTTTAGAGAGTTTTCTACATTCTACAAAAAATATTTCTAAATTACATTTTCTTTTAGCTTTAAAATGATATATATTATGTAATATTTATTTTCATTCCAATGTAATGTATTATGTGCAGTGAACTGTAGTGTTTCTATTTTATTTTTTTAACTTGTTTATATATTTTTCAAAGGAGCACTATCTATATGTAAGTAATCAATTCATATGTATATATTTCCTTAAAGATTGTTTAATTCCCTCTCAAAAGTGTATAATTTGTTGTAAATATGGTATTTCTTATACATCAGCAATTTTTATATTCTACCTAAAAACCTCCAGGCATATAAGACGGGCGCCTATTACGGCACTAGACTTCAAAGTGTTAAATAATAATACATTTGATACTCAGTGTGACATGAAATAGCTCAGGAGGATCCATGAAATGGCATTCACGATCTTCTAATATTAAGTCATTAATATTTTTTCTTTGAGGTTCATTCAAGTGTTTGATTTATTCTACATCTGCTGCCAATCAAAAATAGCTGAAAACAAATCATTTTATTCAAGTCATGGGCAACTTCCTACACATTAGGAGAGTTTCAAAAAGCTTGAATTTGATGTGCAATTCAACAGAATGGTGGCAATATCGAACCCCTATTTTGAATACAAGAGTATCTAGATTTTTTTATCAATTTTTTTTTTTTTTTTTTTGTATTTTCCAACAAAATTCATATTTCTTAAAAAATTGTTTTCTATTTTGCTTAACAATTTTTACAATACCTTTCACAATTTAACTGTACTCAAATTTTACAAAAAAATATTTTTTACCTCCAATTTACTTGAATTATTTTTTGTAAATATTAAGGAAATAAGTACCAAATTCATATCTCTACGAGTTTTCTCAAAAACTATTAGATACATAGTTGAGGGACTAGATTTATTCAATTTTTCTGGCAAAACCCAGGAAATAATAAAATTTACCTCTACTTCTGAGTTCCCAGAGTTTCAGTATAGCTTAATTTCTCTGTAGGAGCAAAAATTTGAACATAGTCTTTTGCTAGCTATAGCTTGGTTATGGAATGTTTTCAAGTCCATATTTACAGGAAATCTGCATCTTATTTTTTGTTACAATATCATCTGCCAAAATATTGCTGCATTTTTAAAATTTCCTTATTTGTAAGAATCCCCCAGCCTCAGAACTTTCATTTCTATATTCTATAACAATAACAATGTTTGGAACACTTTTCCAAAGTGTTTTAGTACATCAAATAACTAGGTAAGAAACTTAAGATAAATATTGTTGGTGCTTGAAATATTTACTTTGTACTCTGTTAAAATCTCATCTTTAGTTCTTAATAACTCTCTAACACAAACCGACTAAAAGAATATAAAAATACACATTGCAAAACAAAAAATTGCTTCTTATGAATATAGAAGAATAGATTAGATGTTCAATTAAAATTATAGTTACTGAATTGTATTTATGCATATTCTTCTTTATAAATATACTGAAATCATTTTAAGGAACATTATAATCATTTATCTTCTACTTACAACATGAAGTCTATTTTCTAGAAGTTCAATATTATGATTTGATATTAAAACTTTCTCTAGAAGTTTCAAGTCATTAACATCTTTTTTTCTCAAAGATAAAACTTCATATTCAACTTTTCTTATTTGTGTCTCTAGTTCTATCAGCTGTGACTTTTCTGTTTTAATCTGCTCATCCAATTCACCCTGTTAAAATCAATTAAAGCACTTCTAAGCAAAAAAACTTAACATTTTTCAACATTGATGTACATACATGTAAAACTGAAATTACTAAACAGCTTTTTAATATATTTCAAAACCTGCTTGACATAATCATCTTGAATTCACTGATTAAAAAATAATTAACTAAGTGAATACATAGGGCTTACTTTCTGACGCGTTTCGAAACAATCGTTTCTTTTACGAAGCAAAGCGTAAAGGTAGAGGCTTTGCTTCATAAAAGGAACGATTGTTTCTAAACGCGTCAGCAAGTAAGCCCTATGTATTCACATAGTTAAGTATTTTTTTAATTATAACTCAAAACCATTTACTATAAAATATACACAATTACTAAAAATGACAATTGAAAAATAATTAAGAGAAAATGTTAACAATAAAAAGATTTTATTGTCTATGACAATGACAATCGGCTAAACTGTATCTACATTAAACTAATTAAAAACTTGCTGAACTTATAAATTAAAGTAAATTTATTCAAAACTTAAATGATGGACACAGAATGATTTCAATGACAATTGGTGATCATCATCAGTGAATAGGTAAGTGACTTGGAACCATTGGATTGCTAGGGTGTAATAGTTGTAATGGCAGGTTTTCTATAATGTGGTCATAAAATCTTTGTGATTTTTATTGGGTTTGTTTAATTAATATGTTTTGTGACTAGTATAACCTACAAGAGGGAGTATGCAGAGTTTTTCTCTGCAGTATCATTATTTGTCAAGAAAATGTCTTTCCAGATGTCAAAAGTTTATTTCTGGCTCATTACTCCACACACTGCATTTTAGGAAATGACCCAACCTATTTTTGTCCGATTTTTCCTCGCAGCTTTGTTGTGAATTTGATCTTTGTCAAGCGCGGTCAGAATGCGGAGGTTTTGTCAGTAAGCGCCCTTTTGTGTAAGTTATTTGTGCAACGTTTCTTGTGCGTGGCTATTTACATTACAAAAGACTTTGTGGAGTTAGATTATTACTGTTTTTGTTGTTATTATTATTTTAGTGTTGTATGTCTTTTTAGTATCTAAGTTTTACATTTTACTGTTGTTCTATTTGAAGAGGAGAGAATTCGTAAAAGGCTATGTGGTGTCAAAAAAGAAGAAGTTCAAGAAATACAGCCTACTAGAAGTTTTGTTAGACAGCTCTTTGATGATTCTGATGAAAACGAGTCTCTGTGCCAGATAATGAACCTGACGAAGAAGTCAATGAAATTGAAATTAAAACAAATGAAAACATAATAGGTAAATCTGAAAATGATCAATTTGTTGAAATGTTGTCAGATATTGACGTTATAGAGAAAATCCCGCTAAAAATCCACCAGGAGGCTGTTACAACGCAGGTTGACAATAGGAAAAAAACAATTTTTTATTAAAAATAAAAAATGCTGTGGGGCAAGGGAGTAAGGCAAGGGAGGACCGCAAGAAGAAACATATTTCTCATGAGAGTGGATCATGTTCACGCTACAGTACTGGTGACCAGCGAGCTTAAAAATGAACAATTATAAGTTGTTTTTTCAAAAAAGACTGTAAGATTCTGCTAGTTTTATTTTACACTATAACCTGTTGAATTACAATGCCAATATTTTTTCTCATCCACTAATTTTTAGGATTATATATTATATATATATATATATATATATATATATATAGATTTTTTGGACTAGGAGACTGACAGACTTACCTTGGTAAGAGTCCACTCTGTAGTCTTGAAATAGTAACACATAAAGGCACTTAAACAATGATATATTTCGACCACACAGTGGTCTTTATCAATCGAAGAGAAAACACAAAAAGAAATATGAGAGAATGAAATAAATCTCTCATATTTTTATTTCATTCTCTCATATTTCTTTTTGTGTTTTCTCTTCGATTGATAAAGACCACTGTGTGGTCGAAATATATCATTGTTTAAGTGCCTTTATGTGTTACTATTTCAAGACTACAGAGTGGACTCTTACCAAGGTAAGTCTGTCAGTCTCCTAGTCCAAAAAATCTAAATAATCTTTACCAACCAAAACTAACCTAAAAATATATATATATATATATATATATATATATATATATATATATATATATATATATATATAATATGTTTTCTTGTTTAATAATTTAAAACAATATAGGTTATTGAAATACAAGAATATTATTTATTTATATTCAAAGCTTTTCGTTGGTTAACAGTACCAACATCATCAGGAATGAAAAATACAATAATAGTCATAATTATTATTGCATTTTTCATTCCTGATGATGTTGGTACTGTTAACCAACGAAAAGCATTGAATATAAATAATTAATATTCTTGTATTTGAATAACCTATGTTGTTTTAATATATATACATTATTCGTGTAATAGGGTGGCCCGGCAACGCCGGATAACGAATTCCCCGGATAATCCGCTATGAACAAAGAATACGCAAAACGATCGATAAATAATCGATTATAATCGATTAATCGATAATAATTATTATACCATAAGTTACACAAATAATGACCCCGGTTAATGCAATTCACAAATAATCTTCAGAGGACAAAATAAATACAGAAAATAATTTAAAATGTCGATGTATTTGACGAATTATAACATGTACATTTATATGTCTAACTATTTACAATTCGTACATAAGTATATGTCAAAAGTAAGTATGTATGTACATATGTAATTTTCTTTACACATACTACTTTCACTTTTTAACACAAAAATCTGTCACTTTCGTCTGTTTTTTTTGTGAGCATTGATTTAGCTTTAATGTGCAATCTAAGTTTCTTGAGAACCATTTTGTCGCACAGTGTCTACTTCTATCACGATGTCACAAAGCCATAAAGATCGATAATGTATATGACAGAGACATGGATAATGCATATGTCACATCCTAGACTATTTATTGCCGAGATTGGCTGACATTTGTTTACAATCTTATGATACACGTTAGGTTTTCGGGTGTCCAAGCATTTTGTCATTGTCTCTTATATACAGTAGTCTGCTCGCTCCTTTTATTTCGCTGGTCCTCGTCGGGATGCTTCCCTTTCAATGTAAAAATTAATACGTACATATTTACATACCTATTCCCTTCATCTTAACTTCTATTAAGCCTTAAAGGTATTTACGTCGTAATTCACCGTTTGGAAATTTAAACAAATGAATCTGACTGGAATAAAAATTGGATATTTGTAAAACAATGGCAGACCCCGGATAATCCGCAAACCGGTTAATCCGCCCACGGAAAATCGGGAGTTTACTGTGTATATATATATATAATTAAAACATTTCTTATTTTCACTAAATATTATGATTAATTTCATTTTCTTATATGTAGGGCCTACTATCATGATAAAATATTTTTTATTGCTTAGACGTTGCATTGCTTTATTACAGAAAAATAACCCACAAACGCCTCTCCCATAATGAAAACAGTGGTCTAGTATACAATGCTTACACGTTTTAACAATTCAAAATATTTTTAGAAATACGACATTTACAAATTTTAAAATGTGCAATAATGATTTCTGAAATTGTTTACAATGTATTTATATAATATTTAATTGTGAATTCACCCAAATTTAAAGTCGAAAACCATTTTTAAAATTCAAAGGGTTTTTGTACGGAATAAACCTCACCGAGCGCCTGCTTCCGTTCGAAACTCTATGCGCTCCCTCGAAGGTTAACTAAATCAGATTTTGCTAATCACATAACAGAAACAATCCACCATACTTATATGGATATCAACTATAATTTAGAAATTCTCCCTATCGACAACAAAGGATCACATATCAACTCAATATAACAAGACTAAATTTACAAATGTACCAAAGCACAAAACAAAAACAAATTAAATAAACGAATTCAATATATAGGATATCACATACACTTTTTGGCCATATTATAGAAAACCGTTTTTAAAATGGCTGCTGCTTAGTTTAACACACTGAACCGCCATCCTAGGTACTGATGTTGATCCCCCAGTTTGACTAAAAATTATTTTCCACAGTAAGTTTATTTTCAGTTTATAACTTGTAGTTTCTGGGTTATAATATTTACTTATTAATTCATGTGGCAAAAACCCCTACTTACTGATGTTTTTCAGCAGACACATTATACCTATGTCATTGATGCAAGTGACAGACATGGGTGTTTGGTTAAGTGAATTAATAAGTTCAAAAATATTCTTATTCATATCACTTGACAAAAAAATCACTACTTACAGATATTTTTCAGCAAACATGTTTCGCACTAGACTAGTGCATTTTTCAATGGTGTGTCACAAACAAGCTTGTTTTTTTGCCAAGTGATATCAATAAGAAAGAGCATAGGCTTTTCTTCGTAAAAGGAACAATTGCTTTGAAACGTGCAAGCAAGTAAGCCCTTAGTTACTAGGCCCTTATTTCACTTAGTTAAATATTTTTTTAAATTATAATTCAAAAGCATTTACTATAAAATATACACAATTATTAAAATGACAATTGAAAAATAATTAACATAAAATGTTAACAATAAAAAGATTTTATTGTCTATGACAATGACAATCAGCTAAACTGTATCTATATTAAACTAATTAACCACTTGCTAAACTTATAAATTAAAGTAAATTTATTCAAAACTTAAATGATGGAAACAGAACGTCAAGAAAATGTCTTTCCAGATGTTAAAAGTTTATTTCTGACTCATTACTCCACACACTGCAGTAGTAATTAAGTAAGCTTGATTTTTTTCTCGTGATATCAATAATAATTTTAATAAATATATATAAATTAACTTCAATTATAATAACTAAAATATTTAATAATTTATAATGAAACAGGCCTAATGCACAAAAAAAGACTGGTGGATTTTGTTGTCCTTGATGTTCAGTAAATCTTTCAAGTTGACATTTTTTTAACACATTCAGCATGGCGGTGATATTGGAGATCTCATCAAACTACTGTCTGTTTTTTCGTTAACTTCCACATAAGACGGCAGTGGAATTATTGAAATGCTATGCGGGTTGCATAGCATGTCATTGCATCTAATTATCGTGTCCGTTGTTTTCATCTCAATAACTTTATTTCTACCATATACAAGTTTATTGGGGACATCAAAACAGTGTATTAGACATTAAAATATTGTTTTATTTATCGGGTCACAATAAAAAAAATAAATACAAATGATTATATATTGCATTACAAATTATAAAAACTTAATAAAAAAGACAGAGAAAAAAGATAATTAACATAAAAATCTAAAGTACCTACTACTAAAATATACTACATACTAAAATTAACAACTCAACATTTAACTAGGAATGTTTGTTTCTGTTTGTGTTAAATGTGTTACAAAGCAATAGAGATCGATAATGTAAACGCAAATATAGATAATGCATATGTCATGTCCGAGACTATTTATAGCTGAGATTAGCTGACATTTGTTTACTACAATCTTATGATGACACATTAGGTTTTCAGGCATTCAAGCATTTTGTCAATGACTCATATTTACAGTAGTCTGTTCCCACCTCGAGTAGGTTCATTCCCTCTAATATGACAGTTATCGTTTATTCTTGCGTTAGTTTAAAACTATTTATGATCGTTGTTTTTACCGGATATTTTACCGCGTTAAGTGGTTAAAACTAAAAAAAATTAAAATATAAAAGTTAAACCAAATTAAATATGTTCATAAAACTCCCTCAAGCATTGTTTCAGTTGAAGCATCAAAAAGTTAACTTGGGATGGTCAGGTTAAAAATGACTCAGGTACAATGTTCTCCAAACTCTTCTGAAGCACTGACGTAAAAATCAAACTTTTATACAAACACTTATTGACACTAGAGAAGTTTTAATTAAAATGGGAATGAACATGCCAGACTGCGCTTGCCTTCTCTCAGAAGGGAAGCAGACAAAGCACCGGCACGCTCTCAGGGCCTCATAAGGGAACCCAGAGCGTGCCGGTACGCTAGCCGTGCTGAACGTGTTAATATTACCAATTACACAAGCCTATAATAAGTTACTTATAATGTACATTGTAGTATTACAATGTTTAAGCTATAAAGGACACAGTAGAAAAACCTGCTGTTTATAAGTTGAAAAAATTAAACTCATATATATTTATTATTATTACAGACTGCTGTTAATAAATTATAGGATGGCCTAAAGATTATTTTTTTAAAATATATTCAGCAAAATGTCATTAACTAATGATTTAATATAGTTTGTTGTTTATTGTTATTTACCTGGTTATCAAGAAGGATAAACAGTTGTCTAGTATGAACTTTATCAACAATTTCAATACACATAGATTTTGATATATTAAGATTTGTTATCAATTCTTCCTTTTCACTTTCCAAAGTATTTATAATTTTCCTAAAATCAGATAAATCAGCTGTGTTAAGCTATCAGTATCAGCTGCATATCTTAGCATAAAAGAATTGCAATTAATAGTTCAGGACAAGCATACTACTTAAATCTGCAATTTTTTCTTTGTCTTACTGATCAACAGTGAGAATATTGACTATATTTTATTTCAACTTTACTATTAAAAAATGTTAGTTTCAGAAATTTTCATCATTGAAAGTAAGGAAAAGTATTAGTTTAGATATGAAATCTCAAATTCAAAAGGCAAAAAAGCAAGTTAAATACATATTTAAACCTATCTACAAATAAAAACAAATAAGAAATATATTATTATTATAATAAGTAAATTATTATTACACTATTATCAAATGCTCATTATCGCCGAAATCGAGTTGTTTGACCCCTTACAGCACTGAATGGCCGTAGAATGTATCACAAACTCTAATTGGGGTATTACTGTACAATGTTTCTTCTAACAACTTTAGGTTCTAACTGTAGTTTCATCATATTTTATTAAGATTTCAGTCATATAACAGAGATGAACTAGATGTAAGATACAGAAGACTAGCATGGCTCATGAACCTGTATTCGGAGTTAAGCCCCTACAATAAACTCCTTGTTTATAAGCAAGTGCTAAAGCCAGTATGGACATACGGGCTACCACTTTGGGGATGCACCAAGAGCAGCAATTTACAAGTAATAGAACGCTTCCAAAATAAAGTGTTGAGAGCAATAGTGGGAGCTCCATGGTACGTCCGTAACTATTATATACTTAGGGACCTCAAGATGAAGAGCGTGAGAGAGGAGGCCGCCACTGCAGTAGTGAATCACTTCGGGCGGCTCCAGGAACATACGAACCCTGCAGCTATGCGACTAGCTCACAGGATACCAGTGCGTAGACTTAAGCGCACTAAACCTTTGGATTTGATTCCAGAGCAACATTAAGTCAGTCTTGTTCATTGGAACAAGACGAACATTGTAATCTCCATTAGAAAGCAAGCTGCTAGATTGGATTTATCTTAGTTGCAGTTTATAATAAATAAATTGAAAAAAAAATAGTCATATAACTATATTCTCCATTTAATTCAAATGGTCTGGTTTGAATATTACCAAAAACTGGCAATAGTGAGAAAGACTTAGTAAAACAGCAGTTGTTGGTATCTGCTACTAGTCCTACTTTAGATAATAATTTAAATTAAACATTGTGAGGGAAAGCAGTCATAATTTCTTCCAAAGCGTAAATTTTATTTCAATACGATAAACCTCAAAAAAAATAATTTAATAATAGGGATTGACATTTGATTGAAGCACTTATATAATATTAAGGCATACACTCATGTATTAACATGAGACACTTGACTATAGTAACACTTACTTTGTTGCCTCATTAGGACAGCCGTTTTGCATGAGCAAATGTCAGAATTTCTCTAAAGTTTAAAGATTTTTGCAGTGTTATTTTTTAATGCTACAATGGTGAGAGAGTTTAGCCCTTCTTCTTCTATTGTAGTGCGCAAATAAGTTTTTATAAGCTAAGCTTACTAAAGCTTCATTTGGCACTAGCAACTGTCACGAGTGTTGTTAGTAACACTCTTAGTGTGACATACCAGGTTATAAGCTAAGCTTACTAAAGCTTCATTTGGCACTAGCAACTGTCACGAGTATTGTTAGTAACACTCTTAGTGTGACATACCAGGTTATAAGCTAAGCTTACTAAAGCTTCATTTGGCACTAGCAACTGTCACGAGTGTTGTTAGTAACACTCTTAGTGTGACATACCAGGTTATAAGCTAAGCTTACTAAAGCTTCATTTGGCACTAGCAACTGTCACGAGTGTTGTTAGTAACACTCTTAGTGTGACATACCAGGTTATAAGCTAAGCTTACTAAAGCTTCATTTGGCACTAGCAACTGTCACGAGTGTTGTTAGTAACACTCTTAGTGTGACATACCAGGTTATAAGCTAAGCTTACTAAAGCTTCATTTGGCACTAGCAACTGTCACGAGTGTTGTTAGTAACACTCTTAGTGTGACATACCAGTTTATAAGCTAAGCTTACTAAAGCTTCATTTGGCACTAGCAACTGTCACGAGTGTTGTTAGTAACACTCTTAGTGTGACATACCAGTTTATAAGCTAAGCTTACTAAAGCTTCATTTGGCACTAGCAACTGTCACGAGTGTTGTTAGTAACACTCTTAGTGTGACATACCAGGTTATAAGCTAAGCTTACTAAAGCTTCATTTGGCACTAGCAACTGTCACGAGTGTTGTTAGTAACACTCTTAGTGTGACATACCAGGTTATAAGCTAAGCTTACTAAAGCTTCATTTGGCACTAGCAACTGTCACGAGTGTTGTTAGTAACACTCTTAGTGTGACATACCAGGTTATAAGCTAAGCTTACTAAAGCTTCATTTGGCACTAGCAACTGTCACGAGTGTTGTTAGTAACACTCTTAGTGTGACATACCAGGTTATAAGCTAAGCTTACTAAAGCTTCATTTGGCACTAGCAACTGTCACGAGTGTTGTTAGTAACACTCTTAGTGTGACATACCAGGTTATAAGCTAAGCTTACTAAAGCTTCATTTGGCACTAGCAACTGTCACGAGTGTTGTTAGTAACACTCTTAGTGTGACATACCAGTTTATAAGCTAAGCTTACTAAAGCTTCATTTGGCACTAGCAACTGTCACGAGTGTTGTTAGTAACACTCTTAGTGTGACATACCAGGTTATAAGCTAAGCTTACTAAAGCTTCATTTGGCACTAGCAACTGTCACGAGTGTTGTTAGTAACACTCTTAGTGTGACATACCAGGTTATAAGCTAAGCTTACTAAAGCTTCATTTGGCACTAGCAACTGTCACGAGTATTGTTAGTAACACTCTTAGTGTGACATACCAGGTTATAAGCTAAGCTTACTAAAGCTTCATTTGGCACTAGCAACTGTCACGAGTGTTGTTAGTAACACTCTTAGTGTGACATACCAGGTTATAAGCTAAGCTTACTAAAGCTTCATTTGGCACTAGCAACTGTCACGAGTATTGTTAGTAACACTCTTAGTGTGACATACCAGGTTATAAGCTAAGCTTACTAAAGCTTCATTTGGCACTAGCAACTGTCACGAGTATTGTTAGTAACACTCTTAGTGTGACATACCAGGTTATAAGCTAAGCTTACTAAAGCTTCATTTGGCACTAGCAACTGTCACGAGTATTGTTAGTAACACTCTTAGTGTGACATACCAGGTTATAAGCTAAGCTTACTAAAGCTTCATTTGGCACTAGCAACTGTCACGAGTATTGTTAGTAACACTCTTAGTGTGACATACCAGGTTATAAGCTAAGCTTACTAAAGCTTCATTTGGCACTAGCAACTGTCACGAGTGTTTGTTAGTAACACTCTTAGTGTGACATACCAGGTTATAAGCTAAGCTTACTAAAGCTTCATTTGGCACTAGCAACTGTCACGAGTGTTGTTAGTAACACTCTTAGTGTGACATACCAGGTTATAAGCTAAGCTTACTAAAGCTTCATTTGGCACTAGCAACTGTCACGAGTATTGTTAGTAACACTCTTAGTGTGACATACCAGTTATAAGCTAAGCTTACTAAAGCTTCATTTGGCACTAGCAACTGTCACGAGTGTTGTTAGTAACACTCTTAGTGTGACATACCAGTTTATAAGCTAAGCTTACTAAAGCTTCATTTGGCACTAGCAACTGTCACGAGTGTTGTTAGTAACACTCTTAGTGTGACATACCAGTTTATAAGCTAAGCTTACTAAAGCTTCATTGGCACTAGCAACTGTCACGAGTGTTGTTAGTAACACTCTTAGTGTGACATACCAGTTTATAAGCTAAGCTTACTAAAGCTTCATTTGGCACTAGCAACTGTCACGAGTGTTGTTAGTAACACTCTTAGTGTGACATACCAGGTTATAAGCTAAGCTTACTAAAGCTTCATTTGGCACTAGCAACTGTCACGAGTGTTGTTAGTAACACTCTTAGTGTGACATACCAGGTTTATAAGCTAAGCTTACTAAAGCTTCATTTGGCACTAGCAACTGTCACGAGTGTTGTTAGTAACACTCTTAGTGTGACATACCAGTTTATAAGCTAAGCTTACTAAAGCTTCATTTGGCACTAGCAACTGTCACGAGTGTTGTTAGTAACACTCTTAGTGTGACATACCAGGTTATAAGCTAAGCTTACTAAAGCTTCATTTGGCACTAGCAACTGTCACGAGTGTTGTTAGTAACACTCTTAGTGTGACATACCAGGTTATAAGCTAAGCTTACTAAAGCTTCATTTGGCACTAGCAACTGTCACGAGTGTTGTTAGTAACACTCTTAGTGTGACATACCAGGTTATAAGCTAAGCTTACTAAAGCTTCATTTGGCACTAGCAACTGTCACGAGTGTTGTTAGTAACACTCTTAGTGTGACATACCAGGTTATAAGCTAAGCTTACTAAAGCTTCATTTGGCACTAGCAACTGTCACGAGTGTTGTTAGTAACACTCTTAGTGTGACATACCAGGTTATAAGCTAAGCTTACTAAAGCTTCATTTGGCACTAGCAACTGTCACGAGTGTTGTTAGTAACACTCTTAGTGTGACATACCAGGTTATAAGCTAAGCTTACTAAAGCTTCATTTGGCACTAGCAACTGTCACGAGTGTTGTTAGTAACACTCTTAGTGTGACATACCAGGTTATAAGCTAAGCTTACTAAAGCTTCATTTGGCACTAGCAACTGTCACGAGTGTTGTTAGTAACACTCTTAGTGTGACATACCAGGTTATAAGCTAAGCTTACTAAAGCTTCATTTGGCACTAGCAACTGTCACGAGTGTTGTTAGTAACACTCTTAGTGTGACATACCAGGTTATAAGCTAAGCTTACTAAAGCTTCATTTGGCACTAGCAACTGTCACGAGTATTGTTAGTAACACTCTTAGTGTGACATACCAGGTTATAAGCTAAGCTTACTAAAGCTTCATTTGGCACTAGCAACTGTCACGAGTATTGTTAGTAACACTCTTAGTGTGACATACCAGGTTATAAGCTAAGCTTACTAAAGCTTCATTTGGCACTAGCAACTGTCACGAGTATTGTTAGTAACACTCTTAGTGTGACATACCAGGTTATAAGCTAAGCTTACTAAAGCTTCATTTGGCACTAGCAACTGTCACGAGTGTTGTTAGTAACACTCTTAGTGTGACATACCAGGTTATAAGCTAAGCTTACTAAAGCTTCATTTGGCACTAGCAACTGTCACGAGTGTTGTTAGTAACACTCTTAGTGTGACATACCAGGTTATAAGCTAAGCTTACTAAAGCTTCATTTGGCACTAGCAACTGTCACGAGTATTGTTAGTAACACTCTTAGTGTGACATACCAGGTTATAAGCTAAGCTTACTAAAGCTTCATTTGGCACTAGCAACTGTCACGAGTGTTGTTAGTAACACTCTTAGTGTGACATACCAGTTTATAAGCTAAGCTTACTAAAGCTTCATTTGGCACTAGCAACTGTCACGAGTGTTGTTAGTAACACTCTTAGTGTGACATACCAGTTTATAAGCTAAGCTTACTAAAGCTTCATTTGGCACTAGCAACTGTCACGAGTGTTGTTAGTAACACTCTTAGTGTGACATACCAGGTTATAAGCTAAGCTTACTAAAGCTTCATTTGGCACTAGCAACTGTCACGAGTGTTGTTAGTAACACTCTTAGTGTGACATACCAGGTTATAAGCTAAGCTTACTAAAGCTTCATTTGGCACTAGCAACTGTCACGAGTGTTGTTAGTAACACTCTTAGTGTGACATACCAGTTTATAAGCTAAGCTTACTAAAGCTTCATTTGGCACTAGCAACTGTCACGAGTGTTGTTAGTAACACTCTTAGTGTGACATACCAGTTTATAAGCTAAGCTTACTAAAGCTTCATTTGGCACTAGCAACTGTCACGAGTGTTGTTAGTAACACTCTTAGTGTGACATACCAGGTTATAAGCTAAGCTTACTAAAGCTTCATTTGGCACTAGCAACTGTCACGAGTGTTGTTAGTAACACTCTTAGTGTGACATACCAGGTTATAAGCTAAGCTTACTAAAGCTTCATTTGGCACTAGCAACTGTCACGAGTGTTGTTAGTAACACTCTTAGTGTGACATACCAGGTTATAAGCTAAGCTTACTAAAGCTTCATTTGGCACTAGCAACTGTCACGAGTGTTGTTAGTAACACTCTTAGTGTGACATACCAGGTTATAAGCTAAGCTTACTAAAGCTTCATTTGGCACTAGCAACTGTCACGAGTGTTGTTAGTAACACTCTTAGTGTGACATACCAGGTTATAAGCTAAGCTTACTAAAGCTTCATTTGGCACTAGCAACTGTCACGAGTGTTGTTAGTAACACTCTTAGTGTGACATACCAGTTTATAAGCTAAGCTTACTAAAGCTTCATTTGGCACTAGCAACTGTCACGAGTGTTGTTAGTAACACTCTTAGTGTGACATACCAGGTTATAAGCTAAGCTTACTAAAGCTTCATTTGGCACTAGCAACTGTCACGAGTGTTGTTAGTAACACTCTTAGTGTGACATACCAGGTTATAAGCTAAGCTTACTAAAGCTTCATTTGGCACTAGCAACTGTCACGAGTATTGTTAGTAACACTCTTAGTGTGACATACCAGGTTATAAGCTAAGCTTACTAAAGCTTCATTTGGCACTAGCAACTGTCACGAGTATTGTTAGTAACACTCTTAGTGTGACATACCAGGTTATAAGCTAAGCTTACTAAAGCTTCATTTGGCACTAGCAACTGTCACGAGTATTGTTAGTAACACTCTTAGTGTGACATACCAGGTTATAAGCTAAGCTTACTAAAGCTTCATTTGGCACTAGCAACTGTCACGAGTGTTGTTAGTAACACTCTTAGTGTGACATACCAGGTTATAAGCTAAGCTTACTAAAGCTTCATTTGGCACTAGCAACTGTCACGAGTATTGTTAGTAACACTCTTAGTGTGACATACCAGGTTATAAGCTAAGCTTACTAAAGCTTCATTTGGCACTAGCAACTGTCACGAGTGTTGTTAGTAACACTCTTAGTGTGACATACCAGGTTATAAGCTAAGCTTACTAAAGCTTCATTTGGCACTAGCAACTGTCACGAGTGTTGTTAGTAACACTCTTAGTGTGACATACCAGGTTATAAGCTAAGCTTACTAAAGCTTCTGGCACTAGCAACTGTCACGAGTATTGTTAGTAACACTCTTAGTGTGACATACCAGGTTATAAGCTAAGCTTACTAAAGCTTCATTTGGCACTAGCAACTGTCACGAGTGTTGTTAGTAACACTCTTAGTGTGACATACCAGGTTATAAGCTAAGCTTACTAAAGCTTCATTTGGCACTAGCAACTGTCACGAGTATTGTTAGTAACACTCTTAGTGTGACATACCAGGTTATAAGCTAAGCTTACTAAAGCTTCATTTGGCACTAGCAACTGTCACGAGTATTGTTAGTAACACTCTTAGTGTGACATACCAGTTTATAAGCTAAGCTTACTAAAGCTTCATTTGGCACTAGCAACTGTCACGAGTGTTGTTAGTAACACTCTTAGTGTGACATACCAGGTTATAAGCTAAGCTTACTAAAGCTTCATTTGGCACTAGCAACTGTCACGAGTGTTGTTAGTAACACTCTTAGTGTGACATACCAGGTTATAAGCTAAGCTTACTAAAGCTTCATTTGGCACTAGCAACTGTCACGAGTGTTGTTAGTAACACTCTTAGTGTGACATACCAGGTTATAAGCTAAGCTTACTAAAGCTTCATTTGGCACTAGCAACTGTCACGAGTGTTGTTAGTAACACTCTTAGTGTGACATACCAGGTTATAAGCAAATCATTACTGTTTGTGTTCATCATACACAAGACTTCTTTTGGTGTGACTGTTCTTTTTATGATCCAAAATGGAACTTATAAGCAAAAGTTCATACAATTTAATGCCGTACAGTTTAATTTGATACAGTTTAATGCCGTTGATAACAAACGCTTTGGTTGTTTTGCCAGTTACATGTGTTTCACAGTCCAAACAACTTTGTTTTAGATCTTCTTTTCCTGGAACATTACCCAGTTGAGCAATATTACGAAAAATCCCCACACTTGTTGGTGTTTCAACGGAGATAACCTCTTCTCGAATTAGTTCAAAACGTTATCCAAGGTTGCTTCAGGTGACAATTGTACTTTCTCAGAAGCCTAATACAAAAAGATGTGTTTTTGTTACCGATTCTTTTCATGAGAACACCGGCTTGAGTTCCTTTATAAATACCTACTACCATGTTGGCACTGTTATCATATCCTTGAACAAGACAGTTTGTCATGTTCAAATCACACTCTTCAAATTCTTTGAACAGCAAGTCAGGGAAAACGTCTCCAATAATTTCTTTGGCAATTCGATAGGCAATAAAGCTTTTTTCTACTTTGATCTTCCCATTATCATCTTAGGTGATATAGCGAATCATTAATGAAACTTGCTCCTTGTGACTTATGTCTAGATCACAAACAAGGATAACAGAAACATATCTGACTTCCCTTATTTTCATCAAGATACTTTAATTTACTGAATCACTTACTATAGATATTAGCTCATTTTGTACTGAAACACTTAATAAATGAAACTGTGTTTCATTAGTTATATGTTTTAAGTGTTCCATTACTACATGATCAAATTTTTCTAAAAGTTGCAGAAGTCCAAGAAAGTTCCTATTGTTTTTTGTGAAAACTTTAGAAGATGACCGACAAAAAGTCATATTGTGCTCTGCTTCATCTTTTTTTTTGCTTTAAATTATGTAGCCATATTTTTTAAAGGTCTGGTGACAATTCATGGCTTTTTAAATTTTTCCAGTTGTTAAAATCCATTGCTTGCACAAAATCAGACTTTGATGGGGGATTAAAGAATGTACAACATATAGAATAAACAAAAGCAGATTTTTCTGAATAGATCAACCATGGCATTGATATTTTTCCTCCGTTTTCCAAAAATAAATTCCAAAATTGGATTGAAAAGTGCCTATTTTAGTATTTTTTTGAGTAATCATGGTCTTCTTTAGAATATTAAATCCACGCTTTCAAAACAAACTTATCACGGTGAATGTGCATAATACTGTCAAACCTCTCATATCCAGATTAATGTGGTGACAGCTCGATCTGAAAAATTCAGATATGGGAAAGGGTTATGCAATAATGTACATTTGTACTACATAATGACCACCATTCCTTTTCTTGAGTTTCTTGAAAGAAACACATAGGGCAAAATATACTGTCTAGGTTATACATAGTTTGTAACCAGTTAAATTATTTTGAGAGAATAACAAAAAATAATGATGAGATCTGTTAAGATTTTTTCCACAACTTGCGAAGATATTTTCATTTCATTGCCATTCAAGTTATATATTCTTTTGTATCCTGCCACTGGTAATATATCTCATGGTTCTGGATGGAAGAAAGAAGGAGCTGGACAATTAGGATATATAAAGCTAATTCTATATTCAGGAAAGCTGTTGTTTTTTCTTCGAAGAATCCAAGCTACCAAGAGTTGTTGTATGTCACTTTCACAAAACCAACTTTCAGGCATGATATTCTTCAAGTCAGTTGGTGTCATTTGATACACTGATGTCACACCTTTAAGGGATGCATCTAGACTTAAATAATATGGTTTAACAATTTTTCTTTCTGACTCTGGTACAAATGAATGAAACTTCCGTGTGCCTACAATTGCTTTGAACTCATAAGTCGAGGGACCAAAAACTTTTGAACCTCTTCATAATTTTGTGTTGTACACAACTCACAGTCAGTGCTGCTTATATTGTCAGCAGCAAAATCATAAAGTTGCCTTGGTGTCAAAATTTGTTGATCGTATGGTCTTTGTAGGCTGACTTGAGCTGAAAATTGCTTTACAGTTCCACAAAGACCATTTCAAGCACTCTTGCCATGAGATGTAGCAAAGAACTGTCACTAGGCTTCTATTCCAAAGTCTTGCAAACACAATCCTTGTGTTATGCAAACACAATCCTTGTGTTATGCAAACACAAACTATTAAGTAAATGTTGGTTATATTAGGCTTCATCAGAGGAATACGTGATCTTTTTAAGATCAAAAGGCACTTTGCCTCAAGAACCATTTTGCATCGAGATTTCTAGAAGTTTTTGGAAAACAAAGAAGGCAAGTGTGTTATGCTTCAAACAATCTGAGATAAAAACATACTGTAGATTTTTCAATTTCTTCTCCCATATGTAATAAATAATTAAGGGATGAATGGTAACTTGGGTGATAGTCTGGTGAAAAGATTGAATCTCGTTTTGTATTATGAAAGAGTTATTTTTGAACAATCACAATTAGCCCCTACATAGCCTTCAGTTAGGTTTTTCTTTATTTCACTGTATTGTTCTTTTTGCAGGTTTGATATAAATGCAGGTTTTAAGCTTTAGAAGTGTTTCTAAAAAATCATCAATCAAATCATCTTTATTTCACTAAATATAGTGATAAAATGAATATGTAAAAGATTAATTTAAATAAATGAAACCTTTATACCACAAATGACTTTTTCTTTTATTTAAAACCTTATGTACATTTCAATTGCATAGCAATCATCATCAGAGGTAATTTACAATAAAAATTCAATAAAAAAATACAAGGCAATTGAAATGTACATAAGGATTAAAATAAAAGAAAAAGTCATTTGTGGCATAGAGGTTTCATTTATTTAAACTAAACATTACACCACAGTTGTTTTATACAGTTATATGTAGACGATTAGTATCAAAAAGTTAAGATTAATATAAAAGTTCAATTTAGCCTTTGTAGAGACTAATTTTAATAACATGGCCATAATCTGTCAAAATATTTACACCTTACTTTGATTCAATGCTACCTCATTTTAAGTTGGGACGATAGCCTAGGTAACTTGAGTATAATTTATAACAAAACAATAAAAAGGGTAAACCAAGAAGCAGAAATATTAGAACGTATATATTGAGATTCAATACTAAGTTCCTAACACACTGACCCATAGTCGGTGTGTATTGTGACCGCAAAATATATTTTTTTTAAATGAGAACCCATTTCTGAAATTTTGCATGGATGTAATCAGTTATAGCCATAACTGATAATATATAGTTATAGCCATAATATAGTTATAGCTAGGCACATATATTTTTTTAATTTAAAGAGGACTTATTTTGGGTGTTTCAAAAACAGTTTGAGGTGGTTCTTTAAAAACTTCAAAGGTAATTATTCCGACGTGTGACTACCCCTATTTTTGTGAATGTTTTTTACTTTTCTTATGTATTTTTACGTCCTAGACACGAATCCAACATTATTTTTTGTTGCTGACACAGTTTTTTTTAAAATATAATTAAAAAACATAACCTAAACTAACCTTTATTGACGTACGAGTAACGCTATTTTCGTGAATTTGTTTTTACTTTTCTTATGTATTTTCACGTTTTTACATATGTACGTTCCCTACATTTTTATGTATTTTTGTGAAAGTTACTTTATTTCACATTGTAAATGTTAGATTGTAATGACATGTAGGCCTATAGCGTGAACCGAGCGCTCAGTTGCTACAGCGCACTGCACTACGTCTAGATCTGTAATTTTATACATTACTATATACCTACATTAAAATATACCTACAAAGTATCTAGTCAGATTAGATTTGGTAATAATTTTATTCAGAATTACTATCTATTTTTATTAAATTATAACCAAATCCATCCTGACTTGATACTTCATAGGTATATTTTAATGTAGGTATATAGTAATGTTGTATAAAACTATAACCAAATCTATCCTGACTGATTACTTTGTATGTATATTTCAATATAGGTAAATAGTAAAATTGAATATAATTATAACCAAATCTATCCTGACTGGATACTTCGTAGATAGTCATTCGTAGGTAATTCACGAAAATAGCGTTAGTCGCACGTCGGAATAGCTGTAGTACCACGTCTGAACTTACGTCAATAAAGGTTATGTTTTTTAAGCATAATTTAAAAAAACGGCGTCAGCGACAATTATTAATGTTGGATTCGTGTTTAGGACGTAAAAATACATAAGAAAATTTTAAAAAATTCACGAAAATAGCGGTAGTTGCACATCGGAATAATTACCACTTCAAAATGTACCAAATACACTCATGTGGCATATCAAATTAAAGAGCATTTCAAATATAAAAGAATGACACACATTTTGGCTCTCTATGTGCCATAGTTTTTTAGTTATGGAATTTTTAAAATTCCGAAACACCCCTGAAAAACTTTATTAATTTTTGGATTTTTTAAAGCTCTTAACTCAAAAACTAAAAGTCAGAAAAATCTATAACTTTACATTTCTGCTAGTCTTAGATGGTACAACTTTTATCCAAAAAATCAAAGAAATCTAGGAAATCAAGGTCCAAACCATAGCATTAAATTGATTGATTTGGCATGGAATGACCACAAGACAAACCCCAGCATTTCTTCTACCACACTAACTGACCTGAATGGGGTGTAAACAAAATCGGGAAAATATTGTTTAAAAAGCATAGCTTTTAACACAAACTATCAGAATTTAATAGCTTTGAAATTCCTTGGTTCCCCTCAAGATCCTTGTTTGACCTTTTTAATACAACTCTCATTTTGCCAGTTGAAAAAAAACGAGCTGCTGCAATAGACAAAGTGGTATTTATTTCCCATTCCCATTTAACGATTTTAGCAAAAACTAATCTACTGGGCAATGCATCTAGAATATGAAAAAAATTATTAAAACTTTTGCTCACACCCCAAAAATTAAAAATTTTGGAAAATAGAAATTCCCGTTCTCTCCATGCAAACTGTTACTATTTTAACGTTTTGGATTTTTTTTTTACATAACTCACAAAATGTCTCAAAATGTAATTAAACCTGCTCTTACAAAATAACAATTTTTTTTTTAATTAACCAACAAAGCACTATGTTTCACCAACCTTATAGAATTATAAAACTTGCACACATCTTATGTCGCAAAATTACTCAAAAGGGACTTACAGGCCCTATTCCACACACAAAACAGATAATATTTCATTTAATATTTACGCACCTTTTATTTCTATCACCAAAAAAACGATAGAACTTACGCCATGCAAAGCATGTTAATATGGAGTTAAGGTTGATTTTTAAGGTGAAAAGTGTAATTTTTTGGGAGTCACTTGCAAGTTCAATCATATTTTGATAATTTTGCGAGAATACATCATAAAATTAAGCCAAAACATTGAACTTCTAACATTTTAGGTGTGCCATTAAGGAGGGAGGTTCTATGTTCCAAAATTTCTAATTTTTGGGACGTGAGCAGGTTTTTATAATTTTTTTTCTTATTCCGGTAGTTATAATATCAGCGACTACCACTCCAATTGGTGAAATCTTTTTTTCCTAATCAATTTGACATTGTTGAACAGGAATCTTAAGTTTTTTTTACTGCAAACATATTTTAAGAAAACCTAACCTGACCTGACCTTGTTTTCTTAGTTTAATACGTTTGTCGTTTAAAATAACTTCAGATTCATGCTCAGCAAGGTAAAATCTATCAAAAAATTATAAATTTCGCCGATCGGAGCGTTAGTAAGCACCAAAGTCAGGTCAGATCAGGTTAGATTATTTTTTTAAATGTAAATATGTGTTTGCAGTAAAAAAAAAACTTCAGATTCGTGTTCAGCAAGGTCATATTGATCAGGAAAAAAATTTCGCGGATCGGAGCGATAGCCGCTGATCTTAATAATTACCCTTATTCCTAATGACTTTCAGCATGGCCGGTATAAATGATTTTACTCAAATCGATTACGTGGGAGCGAAAAATAAATACCATGGTTGTCTATATGTTCATTTAGACATTTTTACCTAAAAGTAGCTTGACAGACGAATGTTTATGAATAATGGTTGACACAATTGGGCTTATGAATATAACTTCAAATGATGTTTGAGAACATTATTTCTGATACTAGGTTATTTTATTTTTATAACAATTTATCTTTGTTTTTGTAAAATGTAGTGATACTACGTTATATTATTTTTATAACAATTTACCTTTGTTTTTCTAAAATGAATTTCATTTCATCTGTATATGATATCCTATCACCTTCCATTATTCTATATTGTCTCTGTAAACGAAGAAGTTCACCTTGAGCCATTTGATTCATTTCTAAATCATCTTGAGGCGTTGGTAATTTTCTTGCCATTTTATTTAATAAGTTGTTGAAATAACAGGACTTTGAGTTTTCCTTCCTACAGAAATAAAAGTTGCAGCAAATAGTTCCTTGGCAACATGCATAAACAATAAACAATTAAACATAGTCCATAGAGTTGCGACGTTGCGACATTTTGCGTATGCCGATATTATAGAGCATAGATCAACAGATTAAACAGAAGCATGCTCTCGTAAGGATGTACGAAAACAACGACATCAGTTGTTTCGCATCATTTGCCTTTACAGGGAAAGTCAGAAAATCAAGTGATAATTTTTCGCTGATAATTGATAAATCTAAGAATTATTCATAGACTGTATTTACAACTAATAATCAATACATTAGTTGAGACGGCCGAAGTTGATGTTTTCACTCAACTGATGTGCTCACGTTAGTTAAAGCAGCAGTTACTTGTAACCTAATGTTTCCCAACAGTTGTTTTAAACTAATGTGTAGCAGCAACTGATGCGTACGCATTAGTTGATTAAAGACATCCACTTCAGCCATCTCTAATGCTCTTTGCAGTTAATTTAAAAGAGCTGTGTCGTATTTCCAATATATTTCCGTTGGGGGGGAGTGCAGGCAAGTAAGGGGAAACGCGAGACCAGCTGGAAAATAGTAAGATGAATTTTCATTTAGTTAAAATTGAAGTACACAATTTATCAAAATTTAAAACTAAATTTAATAATAACCTAAGTTTTTTACATATGTAATTTTATTGAACATGATGTTCAGAAAATTTTAATGAATGCATTTGTTTATAAAAAAAATATAAGTAAACGTTGTGCACATTTTTAAGTTTAAAAATAAATCAACAGCTTGAAAAGAATAATAGTACAAAAGTATCGTTAAACGAATGATCTAAACTATTATACCATTTATTGTCCATAACAAATAACTAGTTATTTAACCACATCACTAGTAATATTTACTGGAAATGTATTATGATCTTGCTAGTGCTAAATTTTTCAATGCCAAAAACATTTTATGTGTTTTTCGAATAAAGAATCAATTTGAATGTTTTGGAAATATTTCTCAATAAGGGCTTCAAAAATAATTAAATTTCCAAATATATATTTACAAATATTTTAAAATAAAGATATAACAGTTTACTAAATTTCTTTAAAAAGTAGGTTTCTTGCTTTTTCTTTCATTAGTCTTTTTCAGCTGTACCATAAATACCACTAACTACATTTAAAAATAAACTATAATATTGTTTAATATATTACTTAGGATAAAAACGATTATTGTGGAGTTTCCTGAACCGGGTCTATATTTTCATGAGACATTCAAAAACATGTAAAAAGGCTGTTTTCATTGAAATTTTTTTTTTTAGGCATGGAAACATTATTTTTTCTTTAATTAAAGTTGGGTAAATTTTTCGGCGCGGATGTAGCAATTGTAAAGCGGCTCGCTGCCTCGCGGAGGGATACATGACTTCACAAAGCTCTGACGTCACGTAAGTAGCACACCGTTCTGGGTTTTGGCATAATTTTTATTTTAATGAAAATAGCCTTTTTACATGTTTCGGAATGTTTCAAGCAAATATAGGCACGGTTTATAGAACGTTGCATACTAATATGTAGCTGTTTTAGTAATTAAAACCTACCTTACTAAGCACTCACCTACCTTTTACAATTATGAAACTCGCGCTCACATATCATTTGTTTTGCGATAGTAAGTCGCAAAATTACTCACTATAACGAAACAAACACTGACAATGCACTCACAAACACTATTCTTCGCAAAAAACAGAAAATATTGCATCCAACAGTAGACACATATTTTTCCTTAGAATCCCTCCAAAGAAATGACTTGCCGCTATTATTCTAGTGCAGCCAACCTTCCAAACAATAAAATATTACGTTCTGTTTTTGTGTTATACATATTGTATTTTATATAAAAGCAAAAAACTGCCTTAAGAATTTAAAATTTAAGAACTGAAAGAAGTTTATAATAATATTATTATTATTAATTCGTAATACACAACTGCCTTAAGAATTTAATAAAATATTACGTTCTGTTTTTGTGTTGTACATATTGTATTTTATATAAAAGCAAAAAACTGCCTTAAGAATTTAAAATTTAAGAACTGAAAGAAGTTTATAATAATATTATTATTATTAATTCGTAATACACAACTGCCTTAAGATTTTAATAAAATATTACGTTCTGTTTTTGTGTTATACATATTGTATTTTATATAAAAACACAAAACTGCCTTAAGAATTTAAAATTTAAGAACTGAAAGAAGTTTATAATAATATTATTATTATTAATTCGTAATACACAACTGCCTTAAGAATTTAATAAAATATTACGTTCTGTTTTTGTGTTATACATATTGAATTTTATATAAAAGCAAAAAACTGCCTTAAGAATTTATAATTCTATAAAACAGCCTTTTTACATGTTTTTGAATGTCTCATGCAAATATAGGCCCGGTTCAGGAAACTCCACAATAACCGAATTTAGATTACTTAAAACCTCTGAGTTGTGGTCCTATCGTCACAGTCACAATTATAGCTGATCAATGAAGGGATGATAGCCTACATTTAAATTTACAGGGCCACATTTTAAGTACAACTATAGGAAGTAACTGGTATAGTAAAATACTAAATATCGTGTTGTTAATCTGTTGTTGGGAACTGGTAAAAAAGAACAAGAAAAAACGCCCATCCTCTGTTAATCACTGGCAAAGCATTTGTGTATGTTTATAAGGAGAAAGATTGTTTAGTTGTTAGTCATCATATATTGAAGAAGCACGTATTAAACTTCTAAAATTGTGGAGAAGTATTTCATTCTAATACTTCAGTATGGATTTTGTACAGGTATGTATTAATAGTATCAAGTTCAAATAGTAAAACAAAATTGTTATGAGAATAGGTATTCTGAAATTAATTTCAGTATATATTTTATAGTTAATGTATATCATTTTGTCAGCAGTATTATGAAAAATTAAGCCCTCAATGCAAATTTGGTGTCATAATTTTAAAAAATGTAAGGTTAAACATTTTGAAATCTAATAATTTTAATGGTTTGTTAATATTTTTATGTACAAAATTGGTTTACTTTACTGTGGTAGAAATTTCTGTATAGATTATACCCCATCCAGGTTAATTTACTACCAGAATGTAAATTTAAGTGAAATGTTGGTATGTATTTACAAAACCACGAATTACTTTATAGTAAAACATTTAATCATATATATATATATATATATATATATATATATATATTAGGCCTATATCTGTTATCCCTATGTCACCTGTGTTGCATTAAAAAAGTTTCACTTGCTGCGCTAAAACATCCTAGCAAAATGAGAAAAACAATAAATCTTGGCACTGACTCCATAAAAATTAAAAATTGTGAAGGAAATACAAAATCAACCTCACCTTCCAAACACAGAACACTATGTTTCTGTATAAAACACAATGTTATAGTAAAGTACTACAAAGTCAGGTTGGGCAAAATTTAGCTTTTAATGAAGGTAACTTGCTGGTAAGTGAAGTTATGTGCTGAAGATTAGTCCGTCATCTGTCTGGCAATGCAACTTTTAACCAATTATCGTACATGTTATTTTTTCCAAGAAAACTCACAAAATCTGTATTTAGCTGTATTATAATATAATACAGTACTCTGCTTTCCAAAGATCTTTTGTCTGTAATATAAAGTTGGTAATTGTTCTGTTTAGCCACTTAAATGAATTTGGCCTAAATAAATTTACCAACCGTTGCAGAAACTCAAGGAATAACAAAAACATGTTCAAAAATTTCCTGTTCATGATGAGCTGGTTGTTAATAACTTATTAGGATTTGAAACCAAGACCTCCTTACTTGCAACCAGACCTTCTATTAACATAATTTGTTAAAATTGTTAACTTACACGTTTTTGTTCTAACCTCGTGAGGCTAAAGAAGCCATAAAACAAAAACGTTACTTTCAAGTATAAGTTTACAATTTCAACACTTATATTAGTATAATGTCAGGTAAGTAATTTCAAATTGTAATAAGACAAAAAAAAATTATAAAACTTCAGCTCACACAAATAATTATAATTTTGGAAAAAATAATTCCACCCCATCCCCTCCACGGCCTGCCAAAACCTTACAAAAATCAATGTTTGGTTGAAATGCAGTAGCTCGGTCACCATGCACCAAGCACAGGCAACATAATGCTGCATTTGCACGGTAACATATCTTTTACAGGCCAAGTTAGAAATGAAAGTGACCGTGGAATAAGTGTCTTTACACTTTTAAACTTTTATATTTCTTACAATCAAATTTATCGTAATTGAATACATCATAGGTATATTTTAATATAGGTGTATAGTAACGTTCTATACAATTACAACAAAATCTATCCTAACTGGATACTTCATGATATATAGTAATGATGTATAAAATTACAACCACATTTATCCTCACTTGATACTCTATAGGCATATTTTAATAAAGGTATATAGTAATGTATAAAATAGTGCAGAAATATCCTACTCTCATTATAGGTGTGTGGTCAGTATAACAAAGTACCAAAACGTGTTGTACGTAAATGGTGCGTGGTATTATGTTAAGGGTGATATTTAAAAATATTTATTGTAATTTTTGGTGAGTTACCAGTAAGTTTAAATACTTTTCCGTGGATTTTGCTAGTTTAACCTAAGAAAATCAAGTAAAACATTGATTTTGTAAGGTTTTAGGTGACCGTGGAGGGGGTCGGAATATTTTTACCAAAATTTTAATTGTTTGGGATGTGAGCGGAAGTTTTTTTATTTTGTTTGTTATTCGTTATGAGTTTCTGCATCAGCAGGTAAAATCTTTTGCCGAAATCGCTTACGTGACTAAACGGAACAATTACCATAAAGTTTGATGTACATTTGGATAGTGGAATTTTGTTGCTTTTTTAAACTTTTTAAGGTGTCAGCTCGAAGTTTTATTATTTTCCCTGAGGATTTTACAGTGCCAGGTGCAATTGGTTACTTATGACATCAATATTGTAAAAGAAATATACCTGATAATATAAAAACAAAATTAAAATCTGTTTATGCAACATATTTAAAGTTTTGTAAAAATACGAACATAACTTCATGTACAACAAAAAAGCTTATAAACTTTAGGTTTTTTAGAAAAGAACACTATGTTAAACACCATTGCTATATAATTATCAAGTACCTTTAGTTACATAAAAATACTTCCTTTCTAATAATAATCCATATTCGGAAAAAAATTATAGCTGGCAATGCAGAAAGTCTTGAGGAACGTGGATAAAATAATAAAACCTAGTCGCAAAACTTTTAAAATTTTGAAAAATAACTTTTCAATACATACAACTTTTTAAAATACGGTTTTTTATAAAACAGAGCACTATGTTATACTAGATTATAAAACTGCTAAAAAGTGTCTGGTTGGGTTAGAATGAATTTTAGAAAAATGCTTATTAATGCATGGGATAAACAGTTGGAAAGCATTTCATGGCATTTCCAGGCTGTGATGCAAAAAGTAAGGGACGAAGTATTATTCCGCAAACTTAAATACAAAGTAGCATTCACAACATCCAACACAATTAAAAAACACCTGCACAGTTTAAAAACACACCAGGATAAACACGACAGGGCAGGCATATACAAAATTACATGCAACAACTGTCTGAGCTCTTACATAGGACAAACAGGGAGAACATTTACTGCAAGATACGAAGAACACGTAAAACAAATAAGAAAGACAACCCCAATCAAATATTGCTATAGACATACAAAAAACATTACACAGACTGACATAGACACCAATCTAAAAACCCTACAGTAGAAAACTATCAGATATATAAACACCATAAATACTATCCACAACACATTCTAAATGACAAAAAACACTCACAATTAAATACTATATTTGAGCAGATAATTGACAACTACTCTATGAACAATAATACACCACAGAACAGAAATACACCAACACAACACACCTGAGCAACAGTCTTGTTAGTAACTCACAGCATTGAAAAATGCGCTGACCTAGTGCGAAACGTGTCTGCTGAATAAATCAGCAATTAGTGGTTTTATTGCCAAATTAATACAAAAAAAATAAATGTAATTTATACAAAAAACCTTAAGATGTACAACACAAAAACAGCAAATAATTCTTATTGTAAATTTCAATATAAGTAACTGAATGCTTAGCGGTTGGCTTTTTAATTTCCGTTTTGTTTTTTGAATAATATCAATTTAGCCATCCCCAATTGCGCTACAAATATACCAGAGCTTTCCTAGGAGTGTGTTCAATAACTTCCCCAAGTTGTATGTCGATCAGATGAACAATTTACATTATACAACCTGGCAGATAGTGAACTCCGTATATTTCTTTTAGTAGATCTCTACCTGGCTCTTTGTTAGTTCTACGCTTTAAAATTTTGCTAAATCCTTTCTTAGGGCGTACTTAGTGTATAATGAACGTCCCCCTAAATTTCAAGTCTGTGTCATTATTAGTTTCTGCTCTGTGTTGATCAGTCAGTCAGGACTTCAATTTTTATATATAGAGATTATATAACTATTTGTAAACCCTTTGTTGAAGCAAATCTAAATTTGAAAATAATAAGTTTGAAATTTTGAAGTTTAAAAGAATTAATATTAATTTAATTTTAAAGTTTTTATGTTAACCTTTAATAGCGTATAATGAGTAGTTTGTCATACATAATTAGCATTAAATTTAATGATGTAAAAAAACATTCATTTTGTCTGAAAAGATTTTATTATTTTATTTCAATAAAACAAAGGAATAAAATATGTTAATAAAATTTAGAAAATAGTTGTATATACAAAATAATATAAATATATACAAATTAATTTTAACACACTTTAATACACATATTTTTTCTGAACGTAAATAATAAATTGGAAATAGGACATTGGAAATATGGGAGGACACTGATGAAGATCGGCACCTAGCGATCGAAAATGTTCTGTCTCAGTAAGTTTTAACAAATTTACTAAATATAAAGTTTGGATAGTTATAAACTATTGTTTAAGTGATTAATAAGATTCACCGAACGTGATGGACTACAAAATTCAAGAAATAGGAGATGTTGATAGAACACTGAAAAGGTAACACATCTGCTGTTATATGTGAGTTAATTTATTAGAGTTTAATCATAGGGTAAGTGCAATAACTAAACCAACACCAAAAGCTAAAAACCAAACAAAAAATTTGTACCTGAACATATGAATATTATCATTTGTTTTTAAAATGTGTTAAATAAAAGATTAGCTCCAAAAGTGATATGATATCATTGGAGTTGCTTCTACTTCATGACCATAAATCTAACATTCATCATTTCATAGTCAGTAATAATTTGTACTCAGTCCATATATTTCTGTAACATAGATTTATGGATTCCTATTTCTTCTAAACAAAATGTTATCAATAATTGTTTTTTTCAGGAATTCAGTAACAGAAATGGAAACTTTCTGGAAACCTTTCAAGAGCCCAGAGGCATTATGAGATTACTTCAATTAGTAAGTATTTTTTTAAGCAAACATTTCACTACAAAATGTAAATTTTTTACACTATATAAAATATAAATTGTTACCACTATTTTTCTCTTCTTAAAATGACTGTTTTAAATAATTTAATATAATTTGGTTGTCTAGGCAATAAATATTTATTTGGTATATTGCTGTAAATGTTAATTATTGCCATGCATCATGTAGGCTAGTTAAATTTGACTTCTAGGCTCATTGATACACCATCAGGATTCGTTGTATTCAAGAGTGATGTAAAAAAAAAACTTATCAGCTCTCTTGGCATTAGTTTTATTTAGTATCAGCTTGGATTTTAGAGCCAGAGGATATATTTTGGTGATAGCTTCTGACAGCATATAAAAACCTAGTTCCAATTTACTTTTCGGAACAAGGCATTTTTGTGTTCCTTAGAGGACATTATATTCTAATTTATGTTATTACTACTTAGGAAGAGATTTAGTGCTTGCAGTGCAATGCATAGTCTGTATGATGCATATAAGAAGGTTCCTGACAGACATGCAACTAATGTCATATTACTTGAAAAATATTTTAAAGTGGTATAAATATTGGGGTATTTATTCACGTTTCATATGATTCTCATAAATGCTTCATAACTTTACAACATGCATATAGTATAAACAAGGTATGTTTGCACTTTAGATGGAAAATAATTGAAGCATTGTTGCCTAGCATGACTCAAGTGATAACTCCACCAAACAAATAACAAACCATTTTTGTAAATTCTGCTTGTTCCGGGAAACCAACACTGTGTGTTGCTAAATGCTTTAACAAATTCCATTTGCTAGGAAATTATAAAAGGAGGGATGTAAATACTTTATTCTTGATAAACTATTGTTTAACACTTTTTTTTGAGAATAAAATAAATCAAAGTCTTTTATTATTTAATTAGAAAATAAAGACCAATGCTTTATAAAGAAAACCTTAAATTTATTATTGTGGTGTGCACAGGGAGTGAGTCACCATCCAGATTAAAGGGATTCGTTTATAACATTATTACATCACCGGCTTAATTTGTACCTAATCACCAAATATCACTATGTACAACTTCTAGATAACATTAAACAAATTTTATATTCTTGCATTTTGATTTGTAGTCCATTACGTTTGGTGAATCTTAATTAATCACTTTAACAGTAGTTTATGACTATTCGAACTTTAAATTTTGTAAATTTGTTAAAACTTACTGAGACAGAACGTTTTCGATCGCTATGTGGCGATCTTCATCAGTGTCTTCTGCTTGGAGATGTCAGGTCAAGCGGTGACGGCTTTAAAGACAGGTTTTCAATAGTATCAAAGAGTATGTGTGATTCGTATTGTGTTTGTTCGTTTAATATGTTTGTACGTTGTTTTTGTGTCTTTAAATTTCATATTGTTCTAATGTGTTGAGATGTTGTCCTTTTTTGTTGATGTGTAGGATTTCTAGGTTATGGTAAATCTCTATGTATTTGTGTACTGTTTCATTTATGGGATTTTAAAATGTTGAGTTGGTGTTCTGTTTGTGTTGCTCAACTCTTTGTTTAAAGCTGCGACCTGTTTGTCCAATGTAGAATTTGTTACATTTGTCGCAGTTTAGTTGAATGTAACTAATTATACATTGGACAAACAGGTTGCAGCTTTAAACAAAGAGTCGAGGAACACAAACAGAACACCAACTCAGCATTTTACAAACACATAAATAAAAAAACAGGACACAAATACACAGACATTTACCATAACCTACAAATCCTACACATCAACAAAAAAGGACCACATCTCAACACACTAGAACAATATGAAATTTACAGACACAGAAAAATACAAAGTATAAACATGTTAAACGAACAAACAATACAAATCACACAAACTCTTTGATACTATACAAATCGCACATACTCTTTGATACTATCGAAAACCTGCCTTTAAAGCCGTCACTGCTTGACCCGACATCTCCAAGCAGAAGACACTGATGAAGATCGCCACATAGCGATCGAAAACGTTCTGTCTCTATAAGTTTTAACAAATTTACAAAATTTAAAGTTCGGATAGTCATAAACTATTGTTAAAGTGATTAATTAAAATTTTATATTTCTTAATATATTTTTGCTCTTAGAACTCATTTCCAGGTTTTACAAGAACACTGTCAAGGTTTTAACAAATATAATGAAATTATTATTTTGTTAATAATATTGAAGCATGGCATATCTTATTTGATATTAAAATTGCACATGGCCAAGATGTTGCACTAAAAGCTTACGTTCAGTTTACAGTTTACAAACTGCTTTCTAGGAGCATCAGCATGGAGTAACAGCTTTATCCAAAAGAACTTGGCATTTGGTGTCAGAAAGCTACCTAAATAGGTTTACCTTTAACGTTCCACTAATAATTAAGCTGTAAAAATATATTTTTTGGCAAAGAAGTTGCAGATCACATTACAAGATCAGATTATAAGATCAAATAGGACCTGTATCCAGGATTTTCAGTAATTAAATCTCAATTTCTTGTATCAAATCTTGATTTATGATTTAAAAGAATGAAATAATCTAAACAGAAGCCTAAATAATATAGACCTATATTTAAGGCAGGTAATTCACAATCATAGTGTTGTTTTGAATGTATAGACTCTTAATAGAATGTATACATCTTGAATCTAGGTATTCAGTTAAATTTTGTATTACATTTTAAAGAAGCCAAATACATTTTTTTAACTTAAGCTTAATCTTTAGTTTAAAAACTTAAACCTTTGTTTTATAATTAAAACTTAAAAAATTGAAATAACTAATTTAATTATAAAAATTATCAAAGTAATCAAATATCTTGTTTCATTAAAGAGTTAAAAAAATGTGACTTTATTTCAAATATGGTTTTATTTCAAAATTTCACTCATAATTTAAGCTACTTGTGTATAGTACAGGATGATGGAAAAAAATAAATAATTATGTTTATAAATGATTTTTTTCTGTATATTAACGTTTTTTTTAGGTTTTTGCAGCTATTTCGTTTTTTGCCATAGTTGGATTTGAGAGCTTTGTTAGTATTCCATATTGTCAACCAAAAGAAATTGCTAAGCTGGTATATAGTTACCCATTTAAGTAAGTATAAAATACATTGTATAAACATTATTCTTTCTTGAAGTATTACTGAACATTAATTATTTATTAATTTTACTGTAATAAACGACATCAGTGCTTACCAAGGTAAAAATTGATATTCAACTATATATAAAGTTTTTATGCTTGTACAAATATTTACAAAATCAAAGCAGCGATCATACATTTATTTAATACATTTTGACAATACATATATTTCTAACTCTATGGTCTATAAAATCTAAATGTTCATTGCCGGCTCTACAAGGCCTCCCAATTTCTTTCTGTTTGGATTTTCATGAGTCTAGTTCAAGTAATGTTCATGATCTTTTCATGACAGAAATTTATCTAAGCTGATTTTTATCACTCTTTCCCCCAACAAATAAAATATATAATAATGTCGGCGGTTTTTTAATTTTTTATAATAAATTGGCACATACTACATTACTTAACAACAGTAACAGTGTTATGACTTAAGATATGAAACAATCATAATTATGCTTGTGATGAGAGCGAATCAACTGTAGAAGTAAAAAAAAATAGACCCAGAATTAGACTACAAAAAACAGGTAAAAAAAATATTCATTTATCATTTTATAAGGTTGCAAAAGATGATTTTAAGCCAAATAACACTAAATCTAACTAGTACAGATAATCAGAAGAAAGCATAAAAATAGTAAATGATAGGATCACAAAGAAATTGGCATTTTAGATTTAAAAAAAAAAGGCAAATTCTGTAAACGGCAATAGGAAAGGCTTTTTAAACTTTTTTTTTTGTAATAGAAGTAAGAGATGTAAATGATACAATGGTAGACAAAGGTGCTAATACATATTGCAGATAGTTTTATACCTCGTTATGTTTCAAAAAAATTGTCACCAAACCATGTTATCCAGAGTGAGGCAGAAATGACGAATGTTTTTCATAAAAACAATATATCGTTACCTGGTAATAAAAAATTTGTCTATTTACAGAATAATACAAACATTATGTTGCAATTTTAGACATATAATGTTTGAAAACATCTGTTGTGGCAGCATCCGAATATGGTTCATCCGAATATGAGAGGTTTTACAGTAAAATATTTTATATATTGAAAATATATATTAAAAACTGTGTGTCATGTACACGACTTTTTTTTTTAAATCAGTTTTTTTTATCTAAAAGGTAAATAGTAATGTATCTTTGTTTTATTTTGAGATTATTTGAGAAACTTTGAGTTTATATAATTTAAAGTGTGTTTGTAAATGTTTCTTTTCCAAATTTTAACCTCAGTGGCTTGTGATATTTAAAATTATTATTTTTTTCAAGTTAATAATGGATTTCCAAGCAATAAATATTAACCCATAAAATACAATTTCAAAATTCTTTGAACAATAGTTAAAACAAAATTAATGAGCTTCATATATCATTTGACTAACTTTACTTATCCTTAATTAGTAAAAATTATAAAAAATATTTTTATAAACGTTTATCATACTGGTTCAGTGTAGTTACATTGTTTAGCAGGAATATGGATAAAATCATATCATGTGATATATTGTTACTTTTTTGTTACAATATATGTAGTTTTGAGAATAAATCAAGTTGTCCTGTTATGTAAATTTATTAAGATGTATTGCATTGTTAGTATTTAATAATTAGTATTATAAAACATCAGAATAAAAATAGAAATTGTGTTAGCGTAAGTAAGATTTGTTTCTTATATTAAAAAAAATTTAATACAATCATTAATCGTTTAAATTTAATGAGTTTTAGTAGACCAAAAAGCTACTTATTGTCTAAGAAATAGATTTTTAGTTTTGATTTGTGGTTCTTATTTATTTTGTTCTATGAATTTGACAATTATTTTTACATTTTAAAACACTTAATAGGTGTCATTGTCTGACCTTACAGAAAAGCTAGTTAAGGGTAAAGTGTAAGTGGCATATGTTAGATGGTTACTATTAGGAAAGTATAGTTTGCCAACATCTCTTGCAGGATGACACTGACATTATATCAGTATGATTTTAATTATCAATTATTTACAAATCTTGTAAAATAAAATATTGCTAATGAACCACTGATTTAAATATTTAAAAAATTAACAAAGAATAGATATACAAAACTAAATGCAGAAAATAAAACACACAAAAAATAAATTAGAGAAAATAAAATTAAAAAATGAGATTCATTCTCCAAAACGACTAGTAACCTCTTATTTGTCCTAAATTATGAGTTAATATAACTGATTATTTTATTTATTTGCAGTTTACAAGCTGTTAGGAAGGTTGTGCAATGCAATAACTATTCTGCTGAACTCTATTTGATGGAAGACTACTCATTTGATGCAGAATTCTATGTTGTAACATGCATTTTCTCCATAATTTATTGTATCGTCATTTGTGTTATTTATATCAAATTCAGCGAACTGTATAATAACAACACAAAAGTTTCCCTTGCAGTAAGTAATTTTGAACACATTAACATGTTTTTAAGTGCTGCAAAAAATGTACTATATTTAAATTATATGTAAATGTGTTTCATTAGAACTTGTATCTGTTAAAAAATTTTTTTTTTGTATATAGTTAAACCACATACAAATTTTCACTAAAAATTATTCAACCTAAATAAACCCTGAAAAACACAATATCTATAACTAATATTTTGTAATATAGTAAGATTTTTACATGTTTTTATATAACTTGATTATAATATACAAACATCTTCCCACAAAAGGAGTATTAAACAAGAAAAAACAACAGTTTTAAATAACACAGTTCTCTGTATAATTATTCAAACATCGGTTTTGGAAATAAGTGGTTTACCATCTAACTCTCCATTTTAGCTAATAGACATTTATTTTCTAGTAAAATCTCAGAACAACCATTTTGAACAACAAATGTTTTTAGTAATGTTTTTTTTATTATTATGTGTTTAGGTAACAGATCTTTAGTTCTATTGTCTTTTAACATTGTTAACTTCCCTCTAAGCTGTTTTCTCTCTACTTCCAACCTTATCTTTAGAATGTGATTTCTATATCATATTTTAATTTATCATATCTGTAGGCCTACCATTATTTTAACCTATACTTTCTGCCACTACTTTCTTCCATTTTATTTTTCCGTTCACACATTCCATATTTCTATATACAGTAAACTCCCGATTATCCGTGAAATAGGGTGGCCCGGCAACGCCGGATAACGAATTCCCCAGATAATCCGCTATGAACAAAGAATACGCAAAACTATCGATAATCGATTATTATACCATAAGTTACACAAATAATGACCCCGGTTAGTGCAATTCACAAATAATCTTCAGAGGATAAAAATAAATACAGAAAATAATTTAAAATGTCGATGTATTTGACGGATTATAACATGTACATTTATATGTCTAACTATTTACAATACATACATAAGTATATGTCAAAAGTAAGTATGTATGTACATATGTAATTTCCTTTACACATAATACTTTCACTTTTTAACAAAATAATCTGTCACTTTCGTCTGTTTTTTTGTGAGAATTGATTTAGCTTTAACGTGCGATCTAAATTTCTTGAGAACCATTTTGTCGCACAGTGTCTACTTGTGTCACAAAGCCATAAAGATCGATAATGTATATGACAGACATGGATAATGCATATGTCACGTCCTAGACTATTTATAGTCGAGATTAACTGACATTTGTTTACAATCTTATGATAGACATTAGGTTTTCGGGCGTCCAAGTATTTTGTCATTGTCTCTTATATACAGTAGTCTCCTCGCCCCTTTTATTTTGCTGGCCCGCGTCGGGATGCTTCCCTTTCAATGTAAAAATTAGTACGTACATATTTACATATCTATTCCCTTCATCTTAACTTCTATTAAGCCTTATTTGTATTTACATCGTAATTCACCATTTGGAAATTTAAACACATGAATCTGATTGGAATAAAAATTGGATATTTGTAAAACAATGCCAGACCCCGGATAATCCGCCCACGGATAATCGGGAGTTTACTGTACTTACATTTCACTTGCTACTTTTCTTCACTACCTGAATTATTGTAAAAGTTTATAAAAAATATTTTTGTTTTTTTTTATCAACAGTTACACAGTTCATATTTTTTATTTATAGAACATCATAAGTGAGAAAACCTGCATTGGATTTACTCCTTTCTTTATCTATATGTTACAAGACTATAACAAAATATGAATGTTCGATGAAATATTGTGAAATTTTTAAAGCTTTAATAGCTGTAAAAAGCAATAGTAACAATTAGTCAGGCAAAAAAGTGATATTTTTGTTCGATAGCGAGGTTTGTTCAGATAGTAGGTTTACTAATTTTATTACTTTGTGAGAATCATTATATTGACAAGTAAAAGTAAAATAATATTGAATAGTATTTGAAAATGTTATACAAACATTTTGTTAATTGTAATATAAATATTGCAGGATTTTGTAATCTCGGTTGTACTTGGTGTGTTTTGGCTGTCGAGCACTACTATATGGGCACTTGGTCTTCATAGTTTAAAAAATGTTACAAAGGGAACAACATTAAAGCAAAGTGCAAGTTATTGTATGAACACAAAATTTGTTATCAACTGTGCCGAAATTGGTTCAGGAGGATATTTTGGACTGAATATGTCTGTGGTAAGTGAATAAATTTCTAATTGCATATGTATTTTTTGCATACGGACCTTATATATAATCACTTTCACTTATGTACTTAAACAAGAATTTTACTTGGTATTTATGAGAGTTAACTTTCAATGACTGGCCTTGTTATTATCATCGGGCATACTCGATGATAATGACAAGGCCAGTCATTGAAAGTTAGCTCGCATAAATACCAAGTAAGATTCTTGTTTAAGTACATAAGTGAAAGTGATAAGTGTATACAAGAAAACAGTGTTGCATAACTACAAATATATATATATATATATATATATATATATATATATATATATATATATATATATATATATATATTTAGGTTAGTTTTGTTGGTAAAGATTATTTAGATTTTTTGGACTAGGAGACTGACAGACTTACCTTGGTAAGAGTCCACTCTGTAGTCTTGAAATAGAAACACATAAAAGCACTTAACCAATGATATATTTCAACCACACAGTGGTCTTTGTCAATCAAAGAAAAAACACAAAAAGAAATATGAGAGAATGAAATAAAATAAATATAAATTGTAATCACAGATTGTGTAGAGTCACTAGTAACTGACTCTACACAATCTGTGATTACAATTTATATTTACTTTATTTAATTCTCTTATATTTCTTTTTGTGTTTTCTATATGTATATATATATATATATATATATATATATTCTTTATATTTAACGTTATCCATTGTTTTTCCGTTGCACTGACTTTATGAAGTTAATATATTACTATTGTAAGTAATTTTATCCACCATTAAGTGCAATAATTTTACCTTGAGTGATGAGGCACCTTTCGGTCAATTGAAATTGATTCGACAATGGTCAATTGACCGAAAGGTGCCTCATCACTCAAGGTAAAATTATTGCACTTAATGGTGGATAAAATTACTTACAATAGTAATATATTAACTTCATATATATATATATATATATATATATATATATATATATATATATATATTTATATAGATTTTTTGGACTAGGAGACTGACAGACTTACCTTGGTAAGAGTCCACACTGTAGTCTTGAAATAGAAACACATAAAAGCACTTAAACCATGTGTTTCTATTTCAAGACTACAGTGTGGACTCTTACCAAGGTAAGTCTGTCAGTCTCCTAGTCCAAAAAATCTAAATAATCTTTACCAACCAAAACTAACCTAAAAATATATATATATATATATATATATATATAAACTCTAAGGTTCAGTATATATATATATATATATATATTTAAAAACATATATATATTTAGAAACCAATATAGTACAATCTTACAAATAAAGTTTTACAGAGAGTTGAAAGGAAAAGCTTTTGTTTATTGCTCATTCCTGTATAAACCTGTTTATTTAGTGTTAGGTAATTTTTACTTGAGAGATTTATTTTCAATTTTAAACTTATTTATAACATAATTTGTTATAGCTACTAAATCAGTAATTTGTTACTGGTTTATACGAGGTGTGTTTGGAGAGTTCGATTGTCAAATTGTTTTTTTATTGTGTTGGTATACATGCTCCTGAAGTATGACACAATTTTCAGCTGTATTAATTGTTTACTTTATCTGTGGCAGCCGCTAAGGTTAGACGTGTTTTCATGAGCTCGGCGATTTTCGATTGTTAAAAAAAAATCGTATTATAACAGGAGACGAAACATAGGTTTTCGGATATGATGTCGAAACAAAGGTTCAATCATCCCAGTGGAAGCATTCTGGCTCTCCAAAACCGAAAAAGGCAAGTGTGGTCGAACGTCAAGGATATGCCTACTGTGTTTTTTGTTTTTAATGGCATAGTGCATCATGAATTCTCGCCACAAGGTCAAACTATCAATAAAGTGTACTATCTACAAGTTCAACGCCGTTTGCGTGAAGCAGTGCGAAGAAAACGTCCGGATTTGTGCCAAAACAATTCATGGCTGTTGCATCTTACGATAATACACCAGCTCACCCATCGTTGCTTGTTCATGATTTTTTTGCGAAAAATAACACTGAAATGATGCCCCAACCGCCATATTCGCCCGACATGGCCCCTTGTGACTTTTCCTTTTTCCAAAAATAAAAAAACCTTGAAGGGTCGTCGTTACACAAGCATAGATGACATTAAAAGTGCATCGCTGAAAGAGGTCAGAGCTATCCCAAAGATCGAGTTCCAGAAGTGTTTTGAGAATTGGAAAAAGCGCTGGCATAAGTGCATAATATCTAGTGGGGACTACTTTGAAGGAGACAATATCGATGTAGATGAATAAATAAATATTATTTTTAAAAAACGAAAATTCGGGGTATTTTTTGAACGCAGTGCGACATTAAAAAAAATATTTGTTGCATTTTTGCTGTTATTTGGCACTGATATAATCATGAAAATAATTATATCAATATTAAAATATTTCTTTATATTAATCTTGCATTAATTCCATATTGATTGTTTTTTTATATTGAAATTAATTGTATGTTATTACACTTAGGTTTATCTTTCAACAATCTATACAACTATTGTACTCTAATTACTATGATTAAAAACTCCAATACATGTACTTGAAAACGTATTTTAAAAATCAACTTCTGTAATTTGACTCATAAAGAATCAGTATTTATAGATATCTAGATTTTAGCAGTAAATAAATCTTGGTTTATTTTTAATGTTCATATCACACTAGTTTTTTAAAATTTAATTTTACTAATATAAAAACAGCAGTTATGATAAAATAATAGATGTACAAAAAAATTGTTATATTCATTAAGAACAATTGTCAGAGAATCATGAATTTCAGACAAAAATATCTTATGTAAACATAGATGAGACCAAAGCAAAATATATCAATGATTTTTTTATACCTGTGTCTATTCTAATGAATTTAATATAGTATAAACAAAACTTGAGTAAGGCAAGGCGCAAATTGAGACACGTATAGCATGTGTGAGGTGACCTGACACGAGGAACACGACACGTGCGTGACACACGTGATGTGTGGGGATGCGCAAATTGAGACGCAGTTGAAATCAAGACACGACACGTATGGGTTGTGCGGTGATCTACATATTGAGGTGCAGTTTTTTGGTTCTCGCAATAAATCCAATATTGGAAAATGTCGGATGCAAGAACCAAACAGTTATTATTGTTAAACTTCAGTTCTGAATCAGAATCCGATGATGCTGAAGAAGATATTTTGTTCTCTTTCTTATTAAAAAAAAAAAAATTAAATTACCAAATAAGTACATTCTATCAGAGAGAAATAGGCGTGGACAGTTTAAAATTACTACTATGATGAGATATTCTGATTTTACGAATTACTCCCGCATGAATCGCAACCAGTTTTTTGATGTTCGTAGGATGATTCAACAAGACATTGACTCAAATGGATGTAATGCTCAAAGGCCGATATCAACAGAAGAAAAGCTTGGAGTTTTCTTGAGGTAAGTAATAAATATTTCTAAATTCAGGTGTCGTAAAGCTCCGGGTTTTTTCTTACCGTCTGCCATCTTTTTAACGAAGGAGAAACGAGAAAGTAATTAAAATCTACGAAAACAGAGAACGGCGATGCACGTTCAATACACAACTGGCAAGTGGGATGCGAGAAACTGTGTCTCAACCACAACGTCACACGTGTGGGTGGTCACAGCGTGACACATCTAGTCACGTCACTGGTCAATTTGCGCTGATACAATGGTTTCAATAGGTTACAAAAATACGTGCTGTGCTGCGTCACCTCACACGTGCTATACATGTCTCAATTTGCGCCTTGCCTAAGAAATATTTTACTTTTGGTGCTATTAAATTACTGACAATATTACTGAATGAATTATATTAATTCTATTCTATTATTACAGATTATTGGATTTCTGAATTTCTTTTTGTGGGCATCGGATTTATGGTTTTTATACAAGGAAACACCATGGTTTCAATCAAGACAGACCATAAATGCTCCTTCTTAAATATTTACTGTAAATGTTAACAAGTGTTTTTAAACTATCCCTCCATTATTTGTTAAGAATAATAATGTTGTATAATTTCTTAAGAAGAGTGTGCTAACTAAGCCTATAAACTTTATACACAATATTTCTTCATATACATCATGTGAAATCTAAGTGTATCTGGCGATGATTGAGTATTATAAATAATATAATAATGGCACCATTTATATTATAGTATTATTAGTATCAGCAAAAGTCCATTTAATCAGTTTTGCGTCCATGACACATTTGTTTATATTCTATATGATTATTTTCCCCATTAATTTCAGTTAAAAAATAGTTAAACATGTATAGATTAAGTTAAGTTATTAGGTCATGACTGAAGCACTGACTAACTTAACAGGATAGGTCAATTTAATCTTATGTCTTCCACTTGAAAATAATTGAAATAAATAGGTACTTATAACTTCTCCAGAATAGGGCTAATATTGACACTAATATATGCTTTAGTAAACTTGCTCAGTATGAATCTCAACTAATCTTGCATATTTCATCCAATTATTGTTTAATCAAAACTAGCTTAGATTGTTTTGTAAGTAGTTTATTAAGTTATATAAAAAACACACACCAGTAGTAGTTAATTGTATTCAAGAATCAAAAACTTCAAGCCCATTTTAGTTTATTATGGTAAACTAACTCTATTTTAGTTATATTTTGTAAATAAACTTTTCACATCTCTCTTGCCATATTTGAAGAGAAATTTGAAGTTAATATGATTCTCAATTTTTTAAAAATGGCTCCAATCAGTGTAAATTGCCATTAAATGTTATTAATATGTTTTAAATATTTACTTTGGCAAATTCTTTAATCACTAAAAATTTTCCAAAATGCGTTTGTCATATTTATTTATTAAACTAAAAATAAAGTAATAAACATTTTCTTATCATGCCAATAAATATCTTTCCTACATCACTTCTAAATTTAGTCAGATGTCATTACTAAGATTAAGAACTTAAATGTAAACAATATAAATTTAGTTTGAATTAATTACTTCAAATCAATTAATTTAGGGAAATTGGATTAGATATGGAGCAAAGCATATTTGTTCAATATTCAAACTTATTTTTTTGACCATGAATACAGTAATTTTGTTTTCACTTTACTCCGTTTATATTACTGGAATTTCTGAATTTGAGTGCTTGTATTTCTGATCAAATTTGGTCCAGATGGCATCAGTTATGGTAGTATCATCTTGAGAGCAAAATTTTACTTTAGGGGATTTGGTCATACAAGTTATCTTCTCGAAATAAAATTCGGCTCTTCTAGTTTGGTCAAGAGGTAAGAATTATAAGAAAAGATTACAGAAATGTAAAAAAATCATCATTTGTCTGAATTGGGTTTGCATTTTTAACCGTAGTGAATTTAAGAAATTCTATCATTAGTGCCCAGTTCATGATTTATTATTTCATTTAAATCTTAATATTTTGGGTAAATTTCGAGATATTTTTAACTGTTTGAGTTTTGAAACACATTGAATTGAGACAGAAACTAAATAGGGAAATATACTGTTAGTTACATTAACACTTTAGCTGCCACGTCAGGCCAATTGGCCCAACGTACCCAGTAGGCTGAACCGAATATCGTCGGGTCACTAGGCCCGACATTGCTGTCTAGTAATGTTTTGTTTATTTGTACTACTCAACTGGCGTTGCTACTTTTGAGAAAATGAATGCAGAGTATTAAACAACAAGCTTTACATTACTTACAGATATAATTACGATGGTTTTTGTTTGATAGATAAATGCCTGCGGTATTTTAAACATGATGTTATTTTAGGAGCTTTTTGTCGGGATTAATGGCCTGAAACATACTTCTTAACAATTTTAGTGAAATTGAATTAATGCTTTCTCAAAAAGTTTATCTTTATTATACTCTGACAATAAAATAAATAATTTTTAATGACATATTATATTGGTTTTCACTATTGTTTTCAAAATTTCACAAAAGCTAAAAAGTAAGTCAGAAATATTGACTAAATATTTAATTGAATAATAATTCTTACAAAAAAGGTCTTGGTTGAAGTTAAGTGCAAACATTGGTACATTTAGATAAACCCATCCTTACTAGGAAATAAATTATAACGTAAATTTCTTAAAAAGTAAATTACTAGGTTTCAAAACTTCTCCTTGTTATGAATCTTATGTAGTATTTATCGGACCTGACATATTACTTATTAGACAGAAAATATGTTTACACTTCCGTTCTATATACAAAATATTTATTAACTCACAAATCAATCACATGTGACATGTTTACATCTCTTTGTGATAAGCGCCAAAACATTTTACTCGCGTATTACGTGGATAAACAGAACAAGAAATTGTGGTTTTGTTGTTTATTGTTTACACACAAAACAAAAAAATATTAAAAGAGTGTTGCAGAGATAAGAAAATATAAATACCTTAAAAACAATGTCGGGCCTATTGTCCCGAGGAGTTTATTCAGGTATCATTTACGCTATAAGAAAACTATGTCGGGCTGATTGGCCCGAGGAGTTTATTCAGGTATCATTTATAAGAAAACTATGTATGGCTGATTGGCCCGAGGAGTTTATTCAGGTATCATTTACGTTATAAGAAAATTATGTCGGGCTGATTGGCCCGACATAGGTTTTTATATTTATTATAAGAAACGTATATTCGTACTTGAATATGACAGGGGAACAAAAAATAAGTACACATAAAAAAATAGGCTTCAAATATTTTGTCAATTCTCCGGGAAAACGCCGATATTGTGGCTGGCAGCTAAAGTGTTAAAATCATGAATGCTAACAAGTGTCTTGAAAATTTATAAAAATGTGCTAATGATAGCTTCAATATTTGTGGGCTAAGACTACATATACTTAGCAGCATATACAAACGTTATTGGTTTAAATTGTAAACTACTATTATATTACAACTATTATATTTACAAATGGGCAGAGAAAGGGAAAATGCCTAATCAACTTATATTTTCTTAAATTTAATTAGGTATATATTTGCACTATTATTATTATTATTACTATTTACAAGAATATTTTTGTAACTAATAAATATCTTAGTTACAACGCAGAAACTAGATCTACTTGAAGTTTAGTGCTTTATTATACTGTAGCACGGTGTCCTTAATTATAATCACCCTTTTCATTTTAGTCTACATTTTTTACAACTAACCAGTGTATTTCTACCAGTGAATTTATTGGTTTTGTATTGTTCAGTACTAATTTTGACTGATTCTATATTTGGTTGTATATATTTTCCATTAATTATTTTAAAAAGAGCTTATTATATGCTTATTGATTTTCGTTTCACTTCTATATACAAATTTGTGGTCTTCCTTTAGTATTAATTATAGAAAATTTGGTAACAAACTAAATTGATATAATATTTACTGTAATTATAAGTTTAAAAAAAATTCACTTGAATATTCCTGCTTGCATTACAGTGCCTTATAGAGTCTACCTGGATAAATTTGTATGAATGAATAAAATAAAAATATACATATATTAATCTGGAGGCTTTTTTATTATTAATTCAAAAATTGATAGCTATATTAAAAACTTGGTTTGATGAACAAGCTCAAGCTACATTTTTACATTGGAAATGTATTAATAAAGTAATAGTAGCTACCATCATAGTATCTTTGATAAATATTATTAGAATCTTCTTAGATTTTCATTATAAACTTAGACATGATTTAATAAATGTAGAACTTCAAAATTAATTTGGTAAAACACTAATTGCAGTTGACACCGATCTGTGAATTTTGAAACAAAATATTATTTTATCTAAATAGGTTTGAATGATCGGTATAAAAAAACAACTGATTTATCTTGTATATCTTGTTTTTCTACCAGGTGTTCAATTCTCTTTTATAAATACACCCACCATTATGTGTCAGATATAAACTGGTTCATTTCAGTTGGCAAAAATAAAGTCTGAGAAAGTCACGCTACAAATTGTTAGTTAAGGCGAAGGGAGAGAAATATCAAAGGTCAAGTAGAAAATAATCACTACTTGTAGTCACATCTGTGTTTGATAAATCTGTATTAAAAAAATTGACAAAACCTGAATTATGAAGGGAGTAAATATGCTATTCACATTTTTATCAATCATACATACTTAGATTATAGAAAGAGATAGAACTTATTGATGTATTTTTTAGTTGCTAACACTACGTTAAAAATAATCATTTGCTCTTGAACTTCATATTATGATTTGCCGAACTTACAATGAAAATTAAATTTATAAAAATCAAGGGTATATTACAAAATCCGTGAGAATGATGTCAATATTTTGAAATGTATAACTGGGTTACTCATTAACTTCCCTTGAAAAAACTAGCTGTATAGGACTGACAAAAGTGATATATATATATAGATTTTTTTTAGAAATAAAATATTAATTTTTCTCTAAGTGGCCAAACATGATGTTTCAATTAAAGTATTGCATTCTTAGTCCTTTCAAACCAATTGGTTCTACTCAGCCGTTTAAAATATCTATCGTGTTGAACCGAACTGTCTACCATGTTAAGTTCATGATAGACTATCATGTTAAAGAAAATTATATTTGTGCTGTTGTCTATGATGGTAGTTGCTGTATTAATAAACAATAATGTTAAAATATATTGATTTATATAAAGAACACTTAAATAGTTACATACAGCTTATATTGTTATAAAGTATTTTTTTAAAATGGCGTCAGTTTAATATAGATTCTTATCCTCACTGTAGAATAAGTAGTACCGTGCATTTCTTTATTTTGGTTCTTTAACAAAAAATTTGTGTCTTCTAATTGCTCAAACAAAACAGACTTAGAACCACTATTGTTATTTAACAAACTGATGTAAAGTCATAGGTTATCAATAATATGAAATATGAGTCACTGGTAGCCTTGTTATCCATTTGGATCTACTTCATAGGTTATTCTTGAAAGTTTACATATTTTACAAATACATTTTTTACTAGTGGAAACTATCTCAATTATTGTATTTAATATTACATGTAAATCATTGTATTTCATATTTTCTTACAATTTTGTTGTATTAAATAAATGAAAAGAAATCAAAGTTGTTATTATTATTAGCCCTCAGTACTTCGTAAGATAACACTGGCCAACAGCTGTTTTGGTGCCGGGGTATTAAGAGCTGATTTTATATGAATTTGATGCCCTGAATTCAAATATGGCATTAGTTTTTGCCTAGGAGCTCAAATTTTTAAGATATAACACTTTAGTGAAATATACGCTACACTATTTTAAGTTAAATCAGTAGATCAAATTAAACACTCAACGCGAAATTTTTATTACTATATTATAATTAAATTTTTATTTTATTACATTATACAAATATTATTATATACAAAAAAAGACAAAACATCATCGTCTACATAAAACAATCAAACCAGGTATAGTCACTGAACTCTACGGAAGCTCCTTTTTCGTGACTTCCTTGAATGTAAATTAGAACAGTCCCTTTTTAAACTCCAGCAGTAATCTGCCATCATGTGTGTATCCCATCTTCCTTTGTAGCGATCATCCATAGTTTTAATATCCTGGTGAAATCTTTCACCTTGTTCCTCACTGGTGTCTCCTAAATTTTCAGGAAAACTATCTAAGTGGCTGTGTAAATAGTGCACCTTAATGCTCATGTTACAGCCAAGAGATTTGTATCCTGGTGAAATCTTTCACCTTGTTCCTCACTGGTGTCTCCTAAATTTCCAGGAAAACTATCTAAGTGGCTGTGTAAATAGTGCACCTTAATGCTCATGTTACAGCCAAGGGATTTGAAACTGTTTAGCATCTCATTTACCATTTCAACATAGTTTTCAGCTTTGTGCTTGCCCAGAAAATTTTTGACAATTGCAACAAATGAAATCCATGCTTTTCGCTCAGTCTCGTTCATTGAATTTACGAAGTCAAGACCCTTAATGAGTTGTCTAATTTGTGGTCCATCAAATATTCCTGCTTTAATTTTTTCCGTACTCAACTGAGACATTTTCATTTCTACATATGAAAAGCATGATCCGTTCTTATCAAGAGCCTTTACAAACTGCTTCATAACTTTAAGAATTTCAGACTTTTTCTTTTCCCGGTAGTCCACTGTCGTAAATGTTCTGTACAAGTTTTACAGACCTGATGAGGTGCCCACGTTTTATCCTGATCACCAAGCCTAACACCAAAGTATCCAAGATAAGCTTGTATGTAAGCAATATATGTATATGAGCTTTAGAACTGCACAAAATATAGTTAAAACTGAACATTTTGTGTTAAACTGCACATTAAAAAAACGACCATCTGAAAAAGAGCTGGTAGAGAAAAACTGATTTCATATTTGGATTCAGCGCTCCAAATATTACTAAAATCAGTTCTAAAATCCTAGGCACCAAAAAAAAATTTTTTTTTGTAGGCCTGTGTAATATATGTATATATATTTATATATACATAAAGTTATTATTATAAATTGTAAACAATCTTCCCACCACTAAGTGCAATAATTTTACCTTATGTGATGAGGTACCTTTCGGTCACTTGACCATTGTAGAATCACTGAATTAATTTTCTTTCATTTTCTGGTTACATAAGGTAAAATTATTGCACTTAGTGGTGGGAAAATTGTTTACAATTTATAATAATAACTTTTAAAGTCAGTGCAACGGAAAAATCATAGACGTCAAATATCACGATATATATATCTGTACATATATATACTATTATATAAAAATCTAATGGTATCTGTCTGTGTGTTAATCACAAAAAAAAACTATATATATATATATATATATATATATATATGAAGTTAATATATTACAACGGAAAAACAATGGATAACGTTAAATATCAAGAATATATATATATATATATATATCTTTACCAACCAAAACTATATATATATATATATATATATATATATATATATATATATATATATATATATATATATATATATATATATATATATATATATATATATACACACACACACAGTAAACTCCCGATTATCGGTGGAATAGGGTGGCCCGGCAACGCCGGATAACGAATTCCCCGGATAATCCACTATGAACAAAGAATACGCAAAACGATTGTGAATTGATTATTACACCATAAGTTACACAAATAATGACCCCGGTTAATGCAATTCACAAATAATCTTCAGAGGACAAAATAAATACAGAAAATAATTTAAAATGTCGATGTATTTTTGAGGGATTATAACATGTTCATTTATATGTCTAACTATTTACAAAACGTACATAAGTATATGTCAAAAGTAAGTATGTATGTACATATGTAATTTCCTTTTCACATATTACTTTCACTTTTTAACAAAAAAATCTGTCACTTTCGTCTGTTTTATTGTGAGCATTGATTTACCTTTAATGTGCGATCTAAGTTTCTTGAGAACAATTTTGTCGCACAGTGTCTACTTGTGCCACGTGTGTCACAAAGCCATAAAGATCGATAATGTATATGACAGACATGGATAATGCATATGTCACGACCTAGACTATTTATAGCCGAGATTAGCTGACATTTGTTTACAATTTTATGATACACATTAAGGTTTCGGGCGTCCAAGCATTTTGTTATTGTCTCTTATATACAGTAGTCTGCTCGCCCCTTTTATTTCGCTGGCCCGCGTCGGGATGCTTCCCTTTCAATGTAAAAATTAGTACGTACATATTTACATACGTCGTAATTCACCGTTTGGAAATTTAAACACAAGAATCTGATTGGAATAAAAATTGGATATTTGTAAAACAATGGCAGACCCCGGATAATCCGCCCACGGATAATCGGGAGTTTACTGTATATATAAAACTTTGCTATTTTCTTGTTTCACTTATCACTTTCAATATATGTACTTAAACAAGAGTCTTACTTGGTATTTATGCGAGTTAACTTTCAAAGATTGATAGTGTCTTCATTGTCGGGCATTGACACTTGACAATGAAGATACTATCAATCTTTGATAATTAATTCGCATAAATACCAAGTAAGACTCTTGTTTAAGTACATATAGTGGAAGGGATATATATATATATATATATATATATATATATATTGGAAGAAAATGCCTAAAAGAACTTTATAACTAATTTCGAAAAACACGCTTGAAAGTGTTATTTTTGCCACCAAACACAACTAGTTTGCTTCAACCGATGGATCAGTATGTTATCAAAATATTTAGAGCTTATTACACAAAAAGATCATTTGCATGAAGCTATGAGATAGGACAATTAGCTTTCCGCTGAAGATTTTTAGAAACAATTCAATATTTTAGATGCTTTGAGAATCATTGGACAATCTTGGAATGAAATTTCAAAAAAAACTGAAACTCAAGCGGAATCAGTGCCAAAGAACTCAATTTAGAAGTATATAATGATGACGTTCAAGAACGGTTAATTATACACAACCAGGAGCTGACAATTTATTTATGAGCTCATAGAAATGCAAGAGCAAGACCTTAAAAATGCAGACCTTAGTTTAATTGAGTAAGGCTTACAAATTTTGGTAAACATAGACTCTAATGTTTTGTGTAAACAATAAACAACAAAACCACAATTTCATATTCTGGTTACCCACATAAAAAGCTGACGGGTGATAAAAATGTTTTGACGCCATCACTAAGACATGTAAATGTGTCACATGTGATTGATTTGTGAGTTTATAAATATTTTGTATATAGAACTAAAGTGTAATATATTCTCTGTCTGATAAGTAATGCTACAGGTCCAGTAAATACTATCCAAGATTCATAGCAAGTAAAAGTTTTAAAACCAAATAACTTACTTCTTAAGGAATTTACGTTATAATTTACTTCCTCGTATAGATGAATTTATCTAAGTATTTTGTGAAATTTTGAAAACAGTAGTGAAAATCAAAATATAATACGTCATAACAAATAAGTGTGTCGGCCCGCAACTCCTGAAAAATATCTCCTTGAGTAACATCATGTTTTTAATGCCATCTAAACACCAAATGCCTCTATCTATCCATTGTAATTACATCTGTAAGTAGTGTGTAACTTGTTGTCTAATACTGTGCATTCATTTTTCCAAAAGTAGTAACACCAGCTGAGTAGTATGAATAAACATAAAACGTTACTAGACAATGTCGGGCCTAGTGGCCTGACAGTATTTCGGTTCAGGGTACTGGCCGTCGGGTCAATTGTTTGACGGTTAATCGAAGTTTTACTGTAATCAGGAATCTTGAGTGCTTCAACAAAATAAACCAACCGTTGGCAAATTTTACAAAGCCACAGCCAAGAAAGATAGTAATGGAAGATAAAGGAAGAGGGCCTATATATAACGCTAGTAATGTGTTATAATAGACATTTGCAAAGACATCAGTGGAAAAAATATGACAGCAAACCGGGAGTATGCCTGGGTGACTGTTTTGTTCTATAAGCCACCTAAATAATAAAAGGGAAATTCTAATGTAAATATTAATAAAAAATATATATAACATTTATTTTGGAAGCGTGAAGACATTATTCTTTAGTTTATAATGTAAGTGGTGAATATATAAATGAATATCTTCTTATAATGTTTAAACAAAAATTGTGTTAGTTTTGTAAAGAAACATAGAAAAATAATTGGCATCTTCAGCATATACTATTAAAACTTGAAGCTTAGACTGACAAGGGTAAGTAGTCATACAATTTTTTTATTACCAGATTTCCAGTTCAACATAAAATGTCCTTTAGATACATATTTTATAATTAAAAAAAATAATAATAAACATATTTCCAGAAAATAAAGTATTTCAGTTTGTTGTAAGATCATGTTTTAAGTCAGTAGTGAAAATGTTACGGAAAATTTCAATAAGTTTAATATTAAATAACGGTATCAAAAAACATAGTGAAACGTTTCACATTAAGCACATGAAAATTCTGAGAAGTATATACATATTTAATTATGAAATTCCCTGATTATTTCATTAAAAGATAATCAAGTTTATTATGAAAACAATCGCTTAATCCAAAATGTCAGCAATGATGAAACTTAGCTAATTTACAAGGACGGATAAGGACAAAAATAAAGTTGAAATGTAACAATGTAAAATAATAATATTTATTTATCACAGTAGTTGCCATCAACATTAAATGCATGACCAGGGCTTTTTATAGGAAACAGGTTTTTGGAAAATTAGGGTATTTTGATAATCAGGATATTATTTCATTATCTTTAATTTCAAAATTGTGTGTCAAATATACTTAATATAGATTTTTTGGACTAGGAGACTGACAGACTTACCTTGGTAAGAGTCCACTCTGTAGTCTTGAGATAGAAACACATAAAAGCACTTAAACAAACACTTAACAAAATAAAAAAAAAAAATATACTTAATAGTAATACATAAACAATGTGTATGATCCTTACTATTTTAGAAATACTATTATCAGATTTTACTGACCTACTGTCCCTACAACTTACAAAGTAATTATTGTTCAGTGCTTGTTAAGACTAAAAATATTTTAAAAAATAATTTATTTCATCCATTTAAATTATTTCTTTGATGATATCCCGTAAACATCATCTCTGCTGAAATTACTAAAAAAGCATAAATATTTGTAACTGAATTGTGGAAGAACTGGAAAAATATGAGATTGAAAGGATTGTAGCAACCCCAGTTTGGCCCAGGTACCATTTACCAATAAAAAACAATTAACTTAACAGTAGTTTTAGAAATATATGTAAAATTTTCATTCTTTAGTAGTTTTGGCATTTTTTATTTTATAACTTCTAAGGATATCTGCTTCCTTAGCCATTTCTTCTTCAGAGCGCCACTTATATGCATCATCTCCTTCCTTATCATGCTTCTGCAGTTCATAATATATTTGATCATTTTGTAGGAAATCTCCTGGTAGTCTTGGTAGTATATGTACATGAACATGCTGTTAAATAAAAACAATCTAATGATCTATAAATAAATTACACTGTAGTCTTAAATATCATATATATATATATATATATATATATATATATAGATTTTTTGGACTAGGAGACTGACAGACTTACCTTGGTAAGAGTCCACACTGTAGTCTTGAAATAGAAACACATAAAAGCACTTAAACAATGATATATTTCAACCACACAGTGGTCTTTATCAATCGAAGAGAAAACACAAAAAGAAATATGAGAGAGTGAAATAAAATAAATATAAATTGTAATCACAGATTGTGTAGAGTCACTAGTAACTGACTCTACACAATCTGTGATTACAATTTATATTTATTTTATTTCATTCTCTCATATTTCTTTTTGTGTTTTCTCTTTGATTGACAAAGACCACTGTGTGGTTGAAATATATCATTGTTTAAGTGCTTTTATGTGTTTCTATTTCAAGACTACAGTGTGGACTCTTACCAAGGTAAGTCTGTCAGTCTCCTAGTTCAAAATATATATATATATATATATATATATATATATATATATATATATATATGTCACAAACAGGACAAAATTGGTAATTCAAACATGTACATTAAGGGAATAACTGTGATAGATTTTTTTTACAAAAGAAAGAGGTATTGTAGATATATCAGAGTAAAGTACCGTATTGGCCTCTGTACAAAAACATTTTTTTTCCTGAAATAAATGTCTAAATTTTAAATTCATCTTATTAGCAGCTAATAATTTTGAACAATTGTACTCAGACATAGTATTAGATAGTAATTAGGATATGATGAATCAATAAGATATATTACTAAGTAAGTTGGCATCTAATTTGTTATAGGTATTATAGAAATGACATACTGTAATGTATTACATCATTTGAAAAACACGGATCCCTGCCAGAAAATATAAATCATGTTGTACCTCCCAGCTATAGCAAGAATTTCAAGTTAATTGTAGCAAACGATGCTGAAAGATCCAATAAATATTTACATGTAAAATAAATTAGCATGTAAACTTGAACTTTAATTTTTGGTATGGATATATTTTTGACAGCTTTTGTGATAATAGCAAATTATACAATGTAATAGAAACTAATGAATATAGCGGGTACAAAAAAATACAGATATAAAATTTCAAAGAACAAGTTTAACCTCTAAAAAAATAGCTGAATATTTACTTATGAAATGGAGTTGCCAATAACTCATGAAATTATATATTAAAAAAAAAAAATAATGAGAAACTGTTAGGTTTTCAGCATCTTCTATTTAAGAAGTCAATGCAAACTATTCCTTCAATATAATAGGAAAAAAAACTATTTATTTCAATATCCCAATAATAAATAGAAATAGAGGGAATCTATCATTGTGAAGTCAATAGAAAATGGAAAAATAACAGGTATTTTGAGTGTCTTGGCCTTATAAGCTTATAATGTAAGAATATGAGCCCAAGAAAATGGGTGTATGGATGGAACTTGGATGCAAGAAAAAACTTGACAGTTTTATATATAATACAAAGTCAACAATAAAATCAAAAAATTACATAAATTATTCTGTTGTATGTAGATACACTTCTATATATAAATTTCAGAAATATATATTATTTGTATAAGAAATCAACAGGAAACATTTGCAGCCTTAAGTACTTTCGTAGCCAGCTAAGGGTTATAGTTAGCTAACTTTTGAATGATACCATAAATTTATTATTCACTTATCGATTAATAAGTACTTAACAATTAAACTTTGAAGTATTTCATACGAATAGCTTAAGTAAGTGGTTTCTAAAATGTTATAAAATTTTCAGCAGTGATGGTCAATTATTGATGAGGTTATTTAGTTTCTAGGGAGGTGTATTTAGAACTTTTCTGTGAGATAAAGTCACAAGTTTCTGTTGCAACAATCAGGAGGGGGTTGGAATGAGCCTCCTAGTAGCTTTCTGGTTCCTCTCCACTTACAGAAGATCAGCTCTAGTTATTCTCCAGCACTCTGTTGAGTGTCATGAAGAATGTATTAATCACTCAAACGAATTGTGCCCGATTGTAAAATTATTTTTGACTTTTGAATTTCCACTTTTTTCTGTTTATATTTATTTATTATACCAAAAATAGCAAGTCTAACTAGTTCTAGCCTAATTCAGTGACACTGATTTTTATTTACTGTGAGATGATTTTTATTTACTTTTATTTTGTCTATTTTCACTGACAAAATATCTGTCAGATTATTGTGCTCGATCGTTGATTCCAAAATTTTCTACACACATAACTTGGAGATATATGCAGGCAAACAGCCAGAAGGTCCCTTTGCCATAAGCAATAAGCCGCAAGACGTGGTCATGACAATTGTTCAACCATTGTATGGGTCGACGTAACGTAAACATGCGACAACTAGTTCAACAGTTATGAATTAGTGCAGGCTCTCACAGAAAAAAAGTTGTCATTGTTGGAAACATTACTAAAAAACAAACGCCAGCTCCCTCCTGAATTTGTGAACAAAAATCTAGGGAGTTGTAAATATTAGTAAATTGGCTTTAAAAAGAACTACTGACTGGTGCCATTTGTGTTGAAAAAAGGTAGAAATGTGTACTTGCTATTTCAAGCATATACAATGACGACAAAGTTGATGCAGTCACAGGAAAACCACAAATGATTTTGGACTACCAAATCTGGAGTCGATGTAGTTGTCAAACTGTGTGCTACTTATAATGAAGTAAGAAATATATGTAGATGGCCAATGGTGTTTTTTTGCACTACTCAATATAGCAGGTAATAATGCAGAAGTGATATATGTCTTTAATAACCATCCTAAATCAAACACCAGTAGAAGGCGAGGTTTTTGAAAGCTCTGTGCAACAAGATGTGTTTGGAACAACTCCAAAGGAGGATCATTCAAACAAGGAGGATGCCTGTTTAACTGCAAAGAAACTACATGAGTTCCAGCCTACTTCACAATATCAGGAGGTGCCTGATGTATCTACATGCCACGGCAGACAGAGGAAGACGTACTTTAAATGTCGTCAAATGAAAAGATTTCGCTATTCGAAATACACGTGTCTAAAATGTAATGTTGAAGTATTTTGATTGGAGCATGCCAAGATGATATGTGAAAAATGTTACTATTCAGCTTTTGCTGTGCCTCAACCTAGCACATGAATGACTTCTTATTTCTTACATTTTTATGATTGTGTGAACTTGTTTTATGAATTTTTAGTTTTATTTTTGGAACAACTCAACGATTTGATTAGTTTTTTTTGATTTGATTTGTGAATACAAACTCCAAAGCAATATTAAAATGTTAAGTTACGATAAATAATTGTAAAAATATTAACATAAATATATATACATGAAATATTCATAAGTAAAAAGTTCGATTGGATACTTTTTTTTAACCAACACTAAACTGTCAGGATTTACATTGTGCCTGTATGGGATAAAGACTATGACTCGTGCAGCTTCCGATCCACTTTTTAGAAGTAACCTTGAATATATCCGTTGAAGGATCAATTACAAAATAGTGGAGCCGCACTGTTTTTAATTTTAAAAAAATTATTGACAGATTTTAGCGTACTATATTTTACTTTGTTAGCCAAAATATATATTAAAAATGCGTTGGGTTAGAAATTTTAGAGAAATGGCTTTATCTTTAAACTGTTCAAGAACTAAGTCAACATGATTTCAAAAACCAAAGACAGTGTGCATAATCAATTTTGAACATTTTAACTAACGATTCAATAATCGTAATGTCTGATTAGGGCCATTTTCATGATTGTTTTGATAAATAAAATTTCCAGTACTGAATGGCAGGAAATCCTCATAGCCTGTACAAAAAACCACTTGATTGTGAATGTGTGAAAGTTTGGTGAGCAGTGGATAAATTCGAATTGATACGTCCATATTTTTACGAAGAAAACAGTCGAGCGGTTTCATTTACTTCAAGTCGTTACGCTGAAATGATAAATAAATTCCTTCCACCAGAGTTACAATGTCGTGAATTTTATACTGCAAATGTTTGGTTTCAACAAGATGGTGAGACCATCTGCTCACACTGCAAGAATGTCAATGAATGTGTTACGAGAATTGTTTCCAGAAGATGTGATTTCAAAAAATAGTGACCTTACATGGCCTACTCACTCCCCAGATATTTCGGCCTGTGTGACTTCTTTCTTTGGGGTCATTTGAAATTGAAAGTGTATGTCAGAAGGCAATGAACTAGTTTGGATAGTGTGCTGTAAAAAAATTTCATCAATTACAGCCAAAGACAAGACAAAGAATTTGCTAAACCCTGTCTATTACCAATAATGCCTTCACTTCTTCATAATAGTCATGAAACGAGATAATAGCCTACATTTTAAAAGGAAAACATCAGATTTGAAAGTATAACCTCTTGTAACTAATGAGTTGTGCTGAACTGTTGAATGTCCCACTTCTGCTAGAGATGACATAATAGAAAACATGATACTATCAAGCTGTGAATTAACTTTCCATTATAAATTAATTTTAATAATATTTACCTGAATTGTTTGACCAGCATCAGGACCATCCTGAACCGCAATAGTCGATGACTTGGCTCCATGAACTTCTTCAACAATATTCTGAACATGTTGTACTACTTTGAACATATCTGTTAATTCTGATTCAGTCATGTCGCAGAGACGCGCAACTACTCTCAAAGGCGCTACTAACACATCTAAGACACTGTTGAGGAAAATTTAAATTTACATAATAAAACAGTAAGAATAATGTTCTAGATTTGCACTCAAAATACTTTTTAAAAACAACAATATAAAAAAACCTAAATTACGGTAATCATCTGTCTCGGGTTGTAGGGTGTTGCCTATTGTCCTCAAGTTTATTCAGGAAATGACATTAGATCCAGCTTTGAACACTTATTGTAAATATAAAATATCTTTTCCTGGCTCTTGTACAACATGAAGTGTAGGCACATCAATATACATATTCAAAGTAGGGATATTCTTTATGACAATTTATGTCGCTCCTTTAAACTAATACTAGGGTTGAACACCTGTTTACTAACATGAACAATATTTGATTTCAGAATAAATCTCAATTAAATATTGTAACATTAAGAGAAATGCTCAAGCTCAAATGCAATGTTGGGCTAAATTGTTGTAAATTTCCTGAAAAAAGGAGAATCTGCTCTTCATTAGGAAATCCATTTATCAAAGAAGTATGTAAAAATGTATATATTTAAAAAAATCTGTTTCTACATTATAAAATTATACAATATCAAGAGCACAGTGGTTCAATAAATTACAAGAAAAATAATATAAAGAACTCCAATACCACAAAAATAATAAAAAAATAAATAAAACAAGTTGTTTAAGATTACACCCTTATGTACATTTCGATTACCATGTCATCATCATCAAAGGGTCTTATTACAAAATTACAATCTAGCAAACAAGAAGTTACAAACTAGAGTGACCTTATACTAGTTCTACTACTCTAGTTTGTAACTTCTTGTTTGCTAGATTGTAATGAGACCCTCTAATGATGAGGACGTGGTCATCGAAATGTACATAAGGGTTTAATTTTTATTTGTTATTTTTGTGGTATTGGGGTTCTTTCCAATATTTTTGTTAGATTGTAAAATTAATAATACAAATATGTAATTCTTTGCATATGCTTTATTAACTATGTACAGTATTTCCATTGTTTTCAAATTATTATGTTTCTAGTAATTTGTGATAGCCTGAGTTTTATTAATTTACTCCACTTGTAGATAGATGTGTGTCCATTTGTCCCCTTATAAGTCACCTTAGCCTAAAAAACACTCTTTAAACATTTTTTTGATTACACTTGTTTGATAATGAGAAGGTTTTAGTATTTATAATAAAATAAATGTGTATAACTTTTCACCAAGTATAGCAACAATTAATGTCAGATAGTTTCTTATTTGTGACAGTTTTACGTATATTCTACGTCCATATGTTTGAAGTTGCAATTGTTACTAGTTTTTAATATATTAAAACAGCTCCAAAAATAGAAAAATAAGCCTAACTGTTGATTTAAAAAAAAGACCCAATATTCAATGATCAATGTGTTTTTAACCGACTTCAAAAAAGAGGAGTTTCTGTAATTGATCCGTATGTTTTTTTTAATGTTTGTTCAACAATAATTTTGGAAGTATTCAATCGATCAAAGTGATTTTGGTTGCAAATGAAAGGAGAAACCCTATGAGTGGCCTCACTATAGTTACATCCCAATCCAGCTGATTTGCAGACAATAATAAACTGTTTTAATTTAAAACAAATTGAGTGAAAATTTTTTTCTTTTTTTTTAATAAGGATTATAAACTATAAGATAATTAATAAGCAAAATAAACAATCACAACATTTATTTTATGTAGTATTCTGCCAAATATAAAAATAACAGAAAAATAAGCATAAAATAAATAGATTTATGTATTTCTTGCTTGAGAAAGTTGCTTAGAATGAGCATCATCAGATTCTAATGGAAGAATTTTCTTCATGAAAGCGGCTTTTTTTGACGGTTGATATATAACTTGGTATAAATCGAATGAGATAAGCCAAAATAAATACATTGAAAATACGATTTTAGTTAATTTACCATAAGCAAGATATTAAATAATCCTTACGTGAAAACTTCATTACTTCACTAAATATCAAGAGATAAGTTCATTAAATATTAAACTTGACTTACTATCAAGTTTCTCTTTATTTTTAAATTAACGTTTTATGTGTAAAAAATGTTTTCCCTAATAATTATTAAAAAGAACATTTTGGATATTTGCCTGAGAATTTGCAGGACTGTTTATTAACAAGTTTTTAAATGGAAATGAAAAAGAAATAAGAAATGAAATTGCAAGATAAGAAATAATATGTAGGATTCAAGAGAAAATTAATCAAGGGCATTTCAAACATAAATTACTCATTGTATTCATCTGACAAACTGATATGTTTATCTTATTCTTCAAGGACTGTCAATTATTTGAACAACAATCAAGCAATATGGTTAGAGGGATACACACATAGAATATTTGTATGGATTTATAATGGCAATTTTGCTAATATAATCAAGAAAATAGAGCAAAATTAGTGTATTCGCTAATTCATCAAATCTATTCCAAACATTTCCAAATCAATCAACTTTTTAATTGCTTGATTTCCTATGATTAATTATAGCGAACCATAGAGTCTTCTTACAAAACAAAATTTCACGTGTTCAATATTACGAGAGTACTCTGGACAATATTTGATCTTATCAAAAAGACCACACAATATCAGATTTTGTTCGATAAAAAATGTGATTGCAATATTTTATTCAGATATACAGATTGCAGAAATTCAACCTTCTTTGAATGATTTACACAGAATGTGATTACTGTAGATGCTCACGAATATATGGGATACTATCTCCTTAAACCTTTTGTAACATAAATTTCTTATATCTATAAAATAAGTGTTTGGTAGAAATGATTGAATACCCTGTGTTTGTATTATAATTTGTTAAAGGTATTTCAACATCATGTAAAACCCTTTATTTGTCATGTTCAATCAGACTTAGAGAAAGACAATGTTCATGTTGTTTGACTTGTTAAATATGAGCCCAAGTATGAAATTTGGCATCGGCTTCAAAATTTTGTGGGTAATTACCCTATGATAAATTATGTTTTCATTATTGGAAAACTATTTTGTACTTTTTAGTAAGTAGAAATTATATATTTGGGGTTTTTTTTTTAAAGTAGGTTCTTCATTAAAAAAAATATTTTCTGTCTCATCTGTTTGCTTTTAACATAGGTATAAACATAAGATGCTCTTATTAAAGTACAATACCCTATTTTTTCAAAACCTTATTTAATTGGACCAGCTGTTTGATCGTATCAAATTAAGCTGTTCCAAAAGGGCCTGATTATCTGGAAGATGAAGTTAATAAACTTAATTGTTTCAGCAGCATTAAAAACAGTTTATTGAAATTATTAACGATATCAACAATGGAATTCAAACAACCTAGGTGTTTCCCAAATCTTTAGTGAAGCTTTCTTCAGAATCCAATACTGATGTTGAATGTAAAGTGTGAGGTGTACAGGAATGTGGTTGTTGCCGTACAAATCAAGTAGCACGGATCTCATTACTTTTTTTAGCCAAAATAGGACTGAAAATTGACATATTGAATTTATCTATCTCTTTGTAGATGCTACTAAATGTTTCTGAGAATCGTCATTTAGCAAAAATAAATCCAGTTCTGGTCTAACACTCAATTAATATCTCAGTAGTTGCAAATTGTTGAACCTCCAAAAAGTGGTGAGCTTTAATACATGCATGTAAAAAGTGTTAGTAATTTGTTGGAAATTACATGCAATAAATGGTAAGCATATACAAAAAAGCTGATTGAATAGCTGCTGCATGTTAGAAGTTATCAAGTTTATACAATCAACGATAAAATTTTGAACATTATCTGCACCATTAATAGCTCAATCTTTTGTACATCCAAAAAAATTGAATACTTGCTTACTTTGAAATTGTGAGATTCTACATGGTCTCTTGAAGATAGATGGAACATTGGAGACACAAATTACTTTGAGTTCCTATACATAACAACTAACACTGCCAATGTTCAAATGTATCACATTTTTGTTTAATAAGGTAATTTATATTATAAGATTTATCTGTCTCTCATAAGTCAGTTCTCGGAGTAATAGATTTCCCATCCATTACAACTGTGTTAAGAGTAGAATTGGAAAAATCTGTTAATTTAGAGGAGGAGAGGAGCAGCAAATCCCACCTACAGTTATGTTGATTTGGCAGGGGATTTTAGGAGTGTCATTTAAATTGCTGTAATCACCAATTTACTCTCTATCTAATTACTTTATGAAAAATAGTAAAGATGTTTTTTGCTTAAAAAAGTTTCTCTAAATGACTTACTTCATGTACAATGTTCCAGGAGAAGTAATTGACAAAAGAATCACTGGTTTGACAATTTTAGGTTTAGTATTAGTAGTAGTAGTTGCATTAGAAACAAGAGCTAGTCTGTTTGTACCCTGATGTGTTACAATTTCTTTTATTTAGTAAAGTTTGGTGTAGTATAAACCAAGATATTTTTACAATATAATTAGCTGTAGTGTAGGATTTACCATTTCTCAAAGTTATGAAGCTTTTTGAATTTTCTTAGCATCAGTGAACAATATTTTGTTCTTCATTATAATGCTAAAGAGTCTTCTCTTTAAATTTTAGACAGTTGAAGAAGCAAGTTCCACAATTACTATGGACATCGGGACATTTTTTTGGCATCCTTCTCAGAATGGCCATGAATATCACGCTGACTGCATACTTCTAGCTTTGAAGATGAAGTGCTTACATATCCAAGATGCTTTTGGTATCCTGTGTATTCAGGGACTGAAGGTTTTCCAAATGTGACTATAAAAGCTGTACACATTTTCTGGTCTTTATCCAGAAAATAGATAGAATATATATATATATATATATATATATATTCTTGATATTTTACGTTATCCATTGTTTTTCCGTTGCATTGACTTTATGAAGTTCATATATTACTATTGTAAGTAATTTTATCCACTATTAAGTGCAATAATTTTACCTTTTGTGATGAGGTACCTGTCGGTCACTTGACCATTGTCGAATCACTGATTAATTTTTCTGGAGTAGTAGAAAAATTAATCAATGATTCGACAATGGTTAAGTGACCGACAAGTACCTTATCACACAAGGTAAAATTATTGCACTTAGTGGTGGATAAAAGTATTTACAATAGTAATATATCAACTTCATTAAGTCAGTGCAACGGAAAAATAATGGACAACGTAAAATATCAAAATATATATACTATATATATATATATATATATATATATATATATATATATATATATATATATATATATTAGGTTAGTTCTAGTATAGCTTAAAGCTTATTTAGGAATTTTTGAACTAGATAGGAGACTCACAGACTTACCTAACGGCAATAGTCCAAAACTGCAATCTCTTGGAAATAAATAAATAGACACATATAAAAACTTATCACACTATTGAAATATTTCGATCAAAAAGATCTTTGTCAATCAATCAATATTCTTCAAGCTTCCACCCACACCAAAGATCTTTTCTCAAATTCACCACATATTTGGTTCAGACATCCCTTTAATTTGAAAAATATTTTAGTACATCCAAAATTATCAGATCCAAGTACTGAAAAACCACTAAACCTCCTCATGGCTCCTTTGCGTGCAATAGACCTAGATGCAAGACATGTCCAATACACATCCCAACAAATAGTTTCCATAGCTTAGCAACCAATGTGGACTTCAAGATTCAGGGTCATCATACTTGTACATCCAAAAAATGTAATATACCAGTTGCAATGTAAATTTTGTCCGTCACAGTACATAGGCCTTACCACGGATGGTCTGAGCATCAGAATGAATGGCCACAGACATGACGTTGGAACCATGAACATAGACAGGCCAACCGCCAACACGCTGCCTAGTCACAACATCATATCTTTTAATGATTGCTATACCACCAAAATAATTAAGACCCTCCCCCTGATTGTAAACCTTCAGAATTGAGAAGATGGGAGTTATCATACCAGTGGTACACCAAATCTAGAGAGCCTCCTAACCTCAACATCAGATAAAACTCCTTTTACCTTCCCCCTAACTTCTACCATTTTTAACAACTCCATTTACCTTCCTTCTGACAGACTATTAATATCTAGTTTCAAATAATCAATATTTATACAAAACACATATAGCACTATATCATAAACTATACATCTGTGACATTTGGATCTTTATACCCATTGTGGTTCACTTCAGTCTTTTCTTTTTCTCTTTTTTGATTGAAAAAGATCTTTTGATCGAAATATTTCAATAGTGTGATAAGTTTTTAAATGTGTCTATTTATTTATTTCCAAGAGATTGCAGTTTTCCAGTCCCTCTATAGAATGCCTAGTCATTTTATACATTCCCCAAAATTGATGGGCAAAGTATTAAACAAATTGTATTTCATACTTTGCCTGGGCATTCTATACAATGTCGCCATGACTCAGACAGAGCCCTGATCCCCCCGTTGTTCATGCCCTCACCACTCACTAGTTACCAGAACTACCCTGTACCGACTGCCATGCTTCATTAGTGTGCTACACACAGAATGAAACTGATTTACCTATCCCTGATGTTGATAATGGAAAAGGAGACCTTAGAAACATACTGCCAGTAGTCATGGAAGTGACAGAAGATGGTTTCTACAAACTTGGAACTGTGAACGGAGTTTTAAAACAACTGTATTCAACATCACAGTTTATAAGGAAAGACTTATTCAAATTAAAGAAACTCGAGACCAAAAAACTCAACTTCGAAGTGCAGCTAAATCCTAATCTTCAGGTAGCAGCCAAGGTTTCGTTAGATGCACCTGCAACTCAAAGTGTCGAACTAAAACGTGTTCATGGGTTACAAAATAACATTCCAGACAATTAACTTGAAAAAAAAGTCTTTTCTGTTTATATTGTTAGTTAAAAGATTGTAGTAACATTCAATTTTCATATGTAATTACATAGTGTTCAGATATATTTTACCTGATGAACTTTTGGCTTTATATATAACACCTAGACATTATATATAATGCCCAGGCAAACTACGTGTAAAATTGTACGAAATCATTCTCATTTAAGGCTTTGACAAAAGCTACTAGGCAAAGTATAGAATGCCTGGAATAATCACTTTGCCTGTAACATAGGCAAGGCATATCCGGAAACGAAGACTACTGAGACTCACATGGCCAGAGAGATTTTATTTTCAACATGTTGACTACACTTCAATGTAGTCTGACTTCTCTTCACAATAAGACCAGTTAAATGTTGAGAACTGTTGACATGTCAACACGTTACATAAAATATGTCATCTAATCTCCCGCCAAGTGCAAAATACGCGGATCCTCTGTTATGTCATTTGGCAGATGACGAGATACAACTTTAAACATCTTTTGAAAAAAAACCCTAATAATTTCACTTTATAAATTACAACTTTTTAACAACCTCTAATGTTTGTTATTTACAATGAAGAATCTTTTACTAAATGAAATAATTTCATAGTAATATTGTTCTATCAATAAACATTATGGAAATAAATAATTTAAATTAGGCTAAAACATGAAGGTATTATTAGTTGAAAATATTTACTCATTAAATTGTACTCAATATTATAAAGGATACGTCCAGGAACAACACAACGTTTATTTGTAAACGCTATAGTCTTATCCGTCTTAAAAAATATAGCCTTGTTAGATACTTTTACTTGTCCAAAATCATAATATTTTGAAGAAGCAACTAAATTCTCAAACCTATTGTCAGTGCAGGCTTCATTTTTTAACAGTACCATTTCCGGATACAGATCACAGCGTCTATGTTGGTGAACAGGCATTGTAAGGCGTGTATTTCTTAATAAGCTTAAATCAATTGTAGCTAAAGCAAAACCTGCACCCTCAGAGCACTGTGCTATAATGTTACCTAATGGATCCACCACCTGTTACAGAAACCAGTAATTTATTATAATTAAAAGTACCTCAATGAAAATATGATGGCTAAGATAAGTTATAAATATACTTTCAAAGTAATTACTTTATAGGTGTGACTAATGAACATAAAATTCTTCTAGCACAAAGAGAAGGGAGAAGAGTCATTACTCACACGGGCCAGGTCATTTATTTGAATTAAATTTAGATTTCATCAGCATAAAAGAAAAGTGTCTAGTGTATTACATTCTCTTTTAATGTTAAGATAAATGTCTACAGACAAATTTAAAGAAAAAATTGTGAATAACATAAGAGTTTTAGTAATAATTCAATTTTTATTCCGAAGTACCCAATCATAAATGCCAGGTGGGTACTTAATTTCCAGTGAATCCTGAGCTATGTTAATATCTATAGCAATGAAAGATCTGACCAATTAGTCTGTGACCAAAAAGTCTTTTCTGTGTAGAAAACCTATTTCCAATAACACCACAATACACTACAAATCTAACCACCCCTGGACACACAAAATTAACACTTACAGTAACATGATAAATAAAGCAATAAAATACACACAAGATAACAAACAAAAATTAAATAACATTACAAAAATAGCAATAGAAAATGGATACAACAAACACCTTATAAAAAAGATATACAATAAATTTACAAAAAAACCTAACCTCAACACAACACTACAACCTGAACACAAAAATAATAAAACTAAAAAAATCTACCTAAAATATAAATACACCAATAACAAAATAGAAAAACTAACAAATATAGACAACAAAGAATAATACGCTCCAACATACAAACCAAACAACAAAATAATAAAATATCTTAATAACACAAGCCACAAAACAAATACAGAAAAACATAACCTATCAGGAGTTTACAAAATTACGTGTAACGACTGCAATGCATTTTACATAGGGAAAACGACCAGATCATTTAAAATAAGATTTGAAGAACATTACAGAGCATTCAAAAATAAAAATACAAAAGTATCAAATGTTGCAGCACACCTAATATCACATAAACATGAAATAACAAACTACGAAAATAACCTACCCATACTTGAAATAAATAATAACCCAATAGAACTAAACTCACTAGAAAAATACCACATTTATAAAAACACACACAACAATTTAATGAACCTACAGACCACATATACAGAAGACATACTATATAAAAACATCATACACGCAGATCAAGAGAAAATGCATGTAACATCAACAAATACCAACATCACGGACCGAACATCTACACCAGAAAAATATCAGTGATTCGACAATGGTCAAGTGACCGAAAGGTGCCTCATCACACAAGGTAAAATCATTGCACTTAATGGTAGATAAAATTACTTACAATAGTAATATATTAACTTCATATATATATTTGATATTTTACGTTATCCATTGTTTTTCCGTTGCACTGACTTTATGAAGTTAATACATTACTATTGTAAGTAATTTTATCCACCACTAAGTGCAATGATTTTACCTTGTGTGATGAGGCGCCTTTCGGTCACTTGACTATTGTCGAATCACTGATTACTTTTTCTCAATTTTTCTGGTGTGGATGTTCGGTCCGTCAAGTTGGTAATTGTTGACGTCATACATGTTTCCTTTTGAGTCTTTTGTATAATGTTTTTGAATAGTATGTCTTCTGTATATGTTGTTTGTAGATTCATTAAATTGTTGTGTATGTTTTTATAAATGTGGTATTTTTCTAGTGAGTTTAGTTCTATTGGGTTATTATTTATTTCAAGTATGGTTAGGTTATTTTTGTAATTTGTTATTTAATGTTTATGTGATATTAGGTGTGCTGCAACACACACAATATTTCACTATGGACAAGATATGTAGATGATATACTTGTAATATACCAACCTACCATTCACAACGAACACATCATTAAACAAACTAAATACATACAACGAAAACATTCAATTCATCGTCGAAACAGAAACAAATAGAACAATCAACTATCTCGACATCACATTAAATATAAATGATAATAAAATAGAAACTACAGTATACAGGAAACCTACTTCCAACAACACCACAATACACTACACATCTAACCAAACAAAATTAACACTTACAGTAACATGATAAATAAAGCAATAAAATACACACAGGATAACAAACAAAAATTAAATGAAGAATTAGATAACATTATAAAAATAGCAATAGAAAATGGAAACAACAAACACCTTATAAAAAATATATACAAAAAATTCACAAAAAAACCTAACCTCAACACAACACTACAACCGGAACACAAAAATAATAAAAATAAAAAAATCTACTTAAAATATAAATACACCAATAACAAAATAGAAAAAATAAATATATACAACAAAGAATACTACACTCCAACATACAAACCAAACACTAAAATAATAAAATACCTTAATAACACAAACCACAAAACAAATTCAGAAAAACATAACCAATCAGGAATTTACAAAATTACATGTAACAACTGTAACACATTTTACATAGGGAAAACAACCAGATCATTTAAAATAAGATTTGAAGAACATTATAGAGCATTCAAAAACAATAATTCAAAAATATCAAATGTTGCAGCACAGCTAATATCACATAAAAATTAAATAACAAATTACGAAAATAACCCAACCATACTTGAAATAAATAATAACCCAATAGAAATAAACTCACTAGAAAAATACCACATTTATAAAAACACACACAACAATTTAATGAATCTACAAAGAACATATACAGAAGACATACTATTCAAAAATATTATACAATAGACTCAAGAGGAACGTGTATGACGTCAACAATTACCAACTCGACGGACCGAACATCCACACCAGAAAAATTGAGAAAAAGTAATCAGTGATTCGACAATGGTCAAGTGACCGAAAGGCGCCTCATCACACAGGGTAAAATTATTGCACTTAATGGTGGATAAAATTACTTACAATAGTAATATATTAACTTCATATAAAACATATGTTTTAGGCCTATAGCTTACATTATTGTAATTTTCATTCCTGATGATGTTGGTACTGTTTACCAACGAAAAGCTTTGAATATAAATTAATAAATATTCTTGTATTTGAATAACCTATGTTGTTCTAAAATATATATATATATATATATATATATATATTCTTGATATTTTACGTTATCCATACTTCATATATATATAAATATATAAAGTGCTTTTCACAGTTTTTAAAACTAGAGGCTTAATGCTTCATTCTCTATTTAAAATAATACTGATCACCTGGTTATAATTATTTACAACTTTATATTACCATTGCATGTCCCCATGAAGAACGCTTTTTGTTGTGTACCCCAATCTGAGCAGCAGCTATTACGTAACATTGAGTTTCTATAGCACGACAGCGCAAAAGTATCTCCCAATGTAATGCACCAGTTTGGAAAGTAAATGCTGAAGGAAATGTTAAAATCTCTGCACCCATCTTAGTATGTACTAAACTGAACTCTGGAAACCTTACATCATAACACTGAAAATGTTAAGTGAAGATAATATTTTACTTTTAAGAAATTTTAGTTGATAAAATATAAAACCAACTGCAGGCCATTTATTGTTACATAACCACTTAAATAAACGGAATACTTGAAAAATGTTACTAAATTGTTTGGTTAACAATTCAGGCACTGGTATGGATAACAACTTCAATATACCATCATAATGAGAGTTCGTGTTCATGAATTATTGCCGAAAGCTGACAAATTACAATAAATGACCTTACTGATTTTTTTTGGCAATTTTTCCAAGCATAATTAGAACCTAAAATTGAATTTTATATTTGCTAATTACTTTGTACACACAAGGCAGGTTTTTGTAATGCTTTAGAGCATGAATATTTTTCTATCTTTCCACAGTTAAGTTTGGCTCAACTGTTAAGAATAACAAATGACGTAATAAAATTTGTTTTTCAGATTATTTATAATTAGTTTTGTACTAGTCCCTGAATACGCCCCTACTCTGCAAGGATTTTGGAGGTATTATCTATGCCATTTAATTCATGCCTTTTTAGCTATTGTTGCCAACTATTGTTATACATAACCAGTGATTGCATGGTTATGAAATTTTTGATTCATAAACTGTTTGTTCACTATTTAAAATAAATATTGACTTTGAAGTTTATGATCTTACTTGTATAAATAAGATGATCACAATAGTTCAAAAATACAGTCTGCTCATTAATTTATTCCAAAATATTACCTGCCATAAAGCTGCTGAAAAATTTCAAGGTTAGCTTGTGTTGAAAATTACATAAGGCGTATCTGTTTTAAATAATATTATAAATTGCTGTTTATAGCAACTGTATGTAAAATACCTTTCAACTACCCAAAATAAAAGGATAAAATTGTAATTGACCGAAAACCATATATTTAACTATGCATCACTTTGGAGATACAAGTTACTACAGTTTTCACCACAATCAAGTTGCTAGTTCAGGTGTTGGAGATTTGTTTACACTTTATCTAATACTTAAATATCTAGAAGTAGTAGAAATTCGTTTCATTGATTTTCTTTAAAAACTTTGATCTTCATTTTCAACCCAACACGAAGTTTAAAAGTGTAGGATAGCTCCTTTCAACGTCTGAGATCTCTGATTTTCCAGCACTGTATCTCAGCCAACTGTTTACCCGTAAGGCCTGATTGATCTATAACTGGTAAATCTGCAATGATAAGACAACTTGTTTTATTTTTTTAGAAGTCATGGCAAATAACAAAATAGACTCACAAACTAAACAACAGACCGATGAAAAAGAGTATGAGGGCGACAACAGCTAACTATTCAGAACTGTACTAACAGGTGAATTAGGATCCAAATGTTTGTATTGCGTCTACACTAGCTTCATGGAAAAAAGACCAACAGACTTATTTCACAGAGATTCATTATTTTGGAAACACAGTACGTATCTGTCTTAATTTGTTCCCTATGAAAGTCTGTAACTATTCGGATAGCTGGAGTTCTACTGTATTTTAAAAGTAATAAATCTAATAAAAATTAGGTTTTAGGCAAAGTTATAATTTAAAACCCTAATACCTTTTATTAGTCTGGTAGAAAATGATTAGTTTAACAATCCATTAACAAAAATCAAGAAATTCTATATTATGTAGATGTTCCATAATAAAAACAATAATTACAAACGGATTTTTAAAATATTAAACACTAACTATATACAAAAACTAATGACAAAATAATCAATCAAATAAAAATCACAAAAAAATAATGAAATAATAACTAAAAACAGTAAGACAAGTTTGAAACATAGGGTAATGAACTATCACTGAGAGATAAAAGTCGGTTAGGGTTTCAAGTGAATGCATTAGTCCAGGAATTGCTGACAGCATGCAAAACCATTTGTTTGTAATTAGTTTTTTGTGAAAGTGTCAGGTTATTCTTTTAATAATAGTTAGAAACAAACCTTAAATGTTACTACTACTTAATATCACTATTTTTCACGGGGTTAGTAAAATGGGGTTAGTGCGGATTCACGTTAATAACATAGAAAGGGTTAAGCTATTTTTATTGTAATAAATACATAAATTCACCATTTCAATTTACTGAATGTTAAAATGTACTGCCGGTATAACAGCTTTACTGACTTTCTTGCGGATAAACTTATATTTTTGTTGTAATTTCAATGCAATCAACAACCTATGACTTTCATTACCTATGAAATTTAGAAAAGGATTAAGGTATAGAGATAAAATCATTCTGATAGGGAATATATTATGGATCATGGTATCATGTGTGCAGGGCCGCTTGACTGAAGTAGACCTTTCTCAATAGGGGAGAAAAGAGGTATCTACCTATGGCACCATAAAAATATTTGTGTAATGTGAAATAATAAATATTCATGATTTATTATTATTTTTTTAATACTATTACAGTATTGATTCTTTTTTCCTAAACCGGGCCATTTATTGGGGTAATAAAATAATACCATGTATAGGTTAGTTTGTATAATTTACAACAATAATAATGGACATTCAGGTACAAGCATCAACATGTATACCTAGGTAGGTATAGCAAGTAATTTTGATCTTTTTAGTCACATTATAACTGAATTTCATTGTATTGGAAATATATATGCTTTGTCTAAATATATATGGATATAGATCATTGTAGTTATATACATGATTATGGGAGTTGAAACATACTTTTGAAACATTCTCTATCGTTTGTATGTAAACAAATTATTGATATACATTTTAACATAATTAATCCAATATTAAACAATTTTATACATAAAATAACAAACTAACAAATGTTTTAAGGATACTATTCCTAAGCCAATTTTTCCCACTGGTGAACACACAGGTAAGACAATCTCACTGCCTCTTTTTATAATATCTGATTCTTTTAAACGAATATTTTTTTCTGGAATATCAACATCAAAAAGGTGGATTTTACGATAGCTTGCCACAATTGATCCTTCATTGTTTATGATCAGATGAGTATTTCTAATTACCTCATCATTTTCCTGTAAAATTAAAATGGTAACATTAGTATTTATTTTGAGATACAATAGCAGGCAGTTAAAAGCATAAGTATAGTAACAAAACATATAAGAAAACACGTACAAATTGAAAAATATTTTACTTCCTCGAGTTATATGTATACATATTATAGTTTCTATTTCACAATGTAAGCTACAACACTGTAATAACTTTATCACAGATTGTCATGCAAGTCTACGTGATGCAGGATGGCCCTAACCCATGGGGAAGGGTGTAGCCCCAACTGTCGCTGAGTACTAGCTTTTTACAGGGATCTTTAAGGACAGTAACAGGAAACTAGCCCTTCCCCAGTTTCCCGTTAAGGCAAACAATTATGGATAAAGTAAAGATACTGAATTTTATATAAGGTAGATCAATTTATTTTAACACTGAACAAACCAAACATAAGAAATAGGCAGATTGTACATTAGGACTAGAATCCTCGATACCCACTGGCTACAACCTATTGGTACAAATAAATATTCAACTCTTACCAACATCCTAAATTAAACTAAGAGAGTTTTTAAAATGAAATACAAAATTTATATTGTTCCTGAAAGAGCAGCGCAGGGTCTATCCATTACTACACGTCCTAGCAGTCCAACTGTGTATGGTATATTACAAGCTCCATGTTTAGAGCAGAAATATGTCCTGTGATCCTTTGAATTCATATTACACTGCCCATCTGTATTATGAGTAGGAAGCAATGCCATAGTCCAATTGATAGTGGTGATGGTTTGAATTTAAAGTTGTTTCCAGAACCAATCAAATCCTTTGGAATGGATGCGGCAGTTTGGAGCCCTTGAGTAAAGCATGGCTCAACATCTAATGTAGGCAGCATTTTTGCTAGAGAGAAGAGGGATCAGTTCTACCTGACATTGTTTGGTTATTCTGACAGTCATTCTTAATAATATTCTACTTTTCTGAATGCTTTCTCTTTTCCATCTACTCACTACCATTTTAATACATTAAGAGCCTGTTTATTAAATTGTTGAACTTCTATTGAGATTAATATATTCTGTCTAGATAACTGCATTTTATGAATGGCATTATGTTTATATATTTAACCCCAAAAGCTAGTACTTGAATAGCTCACTGTGTTTTTTTTAAATACAGTATTCAAATGTCATTAAAGTTTCTTTATTAGTGTGCTTACCTAAAATTTCAATATTTCAAAATCTACTGAACATTAAATGATGAAATTTAAATAATACCTAACTAGATATATCTGAGTTTTTTGTTAAAATTTAAAAATTTCCAATTAAATACAATACATTGATGGCATTCACATTTTAATTTTGGTTTAAGTCATATCAAATTAGGTTTTATGATTCAAAAGTGGTGTTTTGTCGGGTGAAGCAACAGTTAGGTTAAACATATGTAAGGGATGTCTGGATGTTCAACTAAAAAACATGATTTGTTTCTTGGAATGTGAATCACGAATGAGAATATTTGTTTATAAATTTACATGTATATTTCTACTGAAAAAGCTTAATTTTTTTAACAAAATAGAAAAAAATATTATGTATTGTTTTTGCTTTTATATTTATAAAATAGAAAATTCAAATTAATTTATACTTATCAACTAAGCTCATTCGTTAATGTTGTAAACTTTATGTAGCAATTTTTTAGGTCTATTTACACTGTTTCACATTTCATCTAACACTGCAGACTCAAACTACACACTGACAGAAATTAAACTATTGTGACTGCAACCAAACTAAATAGAATAGCAGAAAATATAAGAAAGACTATAAGAGTTTTCACTCAAAGTTAAAGTAGTAGACTTAAGGATGGAAATTTCAAATTTGGCTAAAACAAAAATAGCTTCAATTAACACGTTCCGCACGGCCAGCGTACCTGCACACTCTGGGTTCCCTTACGAGTTACAGAGAGCTTGCCGGTGCGCTCCCAGCTTATTTTCTTAGAGACGGCGACTCACCGGCACGCTCACTCCCAGGCTAATTGAAACTTCTCTAGTGTCGATACGTGTTTGTATAAAGGTTTGATTTTTTCGTCAGTGCTTCAGAAGAGTTTGGAAAACATTGTGCCTGAGTTGTTTTTATATCCGACCATCCCAAGTTAACTTTTGATGCTTCAACTAAAACATGCTTTATATTTTAATGTTTTTTTAGTTTAAACCACATAACCCGGCAAAATATCAGGTAAAAACAAAGAAATAAAAATTAACTTAGCTTTCTGAAATAACACAAGAATAAACGATAACTGTCCTACTAGAGTGAATGAACCAACTCGCGGTATGAACAGACTATTGTAAATATGAGTCATTGACAAAATGCTTGGACGCCTGAAAACCAAATGTGTCAACATAAGATTGTAGTAAACAAATGTCAGCTAATCTCGGCTATAAATAGTCTCGGACGTGACATGTATTATCTATGTCTCAGTTTACATTATCGATCTCTATGGCTTTATGAAACACATGGCCCAAACAGAAACAAACATTCCAAGTTAAACGTTGAGTGCTTATTTTAGTATGTAGTATATTTTAGTAGTAGGGTCTTTAGTTTTGTATGTAAATTATCTTTTTCTCTCTATTTTTTATTGTATTTTATTATTTGTCATACAGTAATTTATCATTTGTATTTCTTTTTTTTAATTGTGACCCGATAAATAAAACAATATTTTAGTGTCTAATACACTGTTCTGATATCCCCAATAAACATGTATATGTTAGAAATAAAGTTATTAAGATGAAAACAACGTGCTCGATAATTAGATGCTATGACAAGTTATGCAACCCACATAGCGTTCCACTGCCGTCAGAGGTGGAAGTTAACAAAAAATAGACAGTAGTTTTGATGAGATCACCAATATCACCGCCGTGCTGAAAGTGTTAATGGCTAAAAAAGTTTTGATTACAAAAAAAATTCTCTTCAAAAATATTTTTTATTATCATAGTTGCATACTTTATTTCATAGTTAAATTAAAGAAAAAGTGCTGTTAATGGTGCTTTGACCATGAAACTAACATCAACCTTTTACATAAGTATGTAAACAATGTCTATAGATCTGCTGCTTTGTCCACTGGAATTGTATCTTTGACCCATCTATAGAGGGCAAAATGTTTTTATGAAAGTAGTCTAGGAATGGTCTCTCCAATTTCACAAACAGGGTAACAATGCAACCTCTTAATGGCACTCTGCCAAAAAATCACAAAAAAGTATCATGTCTTGCTGATAAGATACATTCCAACCAATAATTGTGCTACTCTAGTAGAAGGTGCGACACCCTGGGACAACTACCCCTAACTCGGCCTGTACGTAAACTAGGACTATAGGGGTAGTTTTGGATGATGCACCAGGTCGACTCGACCTTGATCGTAGCCTTGGGGGTGGTTTCGAACACGTTTAGAGGGGTAGGGGGTAGTTTTTCGAAAAAAATAAATTCTAACCCACTGACCTAAGCTAGCCAAAATGGATCCAACCTAACCTAACCTACGTGTGGGGGGTGTTCTCAGCAACGTTCAGGACCATACCCGGGGGTAGCTCCGGGGGTGGATTGGGGGTGGGGGGTAGTTTTCGAAAAAATTTTGGAAAAACGTGCCTTGACTGATGGGGTGAGTTTAGAGTGTATTATTGCGTCGGTAGGGGTAGTTTCACCTAGGGGTAGTTTTTAAATAAAATATGAAATTGCCGAAAATCGATCAGATGGATCAACAGAGAGTACGGGATATGTGTAGAGTCCATTATGGACAGCTGCGGGGGTGGTTTCACCTAGGGGTAGTTTTTATATGAAATTGCCAAAAATCGATCGGTTGGATCAAATGACCGTACGGGATATGTCTAGAGTCCAGTATGGACTGCTGCGGGGGCGGGTTCACCTGATGGCCGATTTCAGAATGTCAAAAATAATCGGGGTCCTAGGTAAAAGCCACTCCCGAACCGGCGCTTGAGGTAACACCGCCTAGGAGCGGGTAAAGCTAACACGGAGCACGGTCTCGGTTAAAGCCAAACCGAGCCCAGCCACCCAGCAGCTAGGCCTTAGGTAAAGCTAACACGGAGCTAGCCCTCGGGTAAAGCCATCTCGAGGCCTGCCCTTAGGTAAAGTAACCCAGGAATAGCTCCGGTGGTGGGGGTAACTTTTGGAAAGAGTTAATATATCTGATGATGTATATGCGATCAAACGACTCTAGGCAGTAGGCTCACCCTAAAATGAATGGTCTACCCCTAAATGATATGGGTGACGAGGGGCACAGGTGTATATGATTGCCAAACTCAAAATTTGTCTATGCTACAAAATAATAAACAAAGCAACAAGGCCTTATCGCTCGAGGGAATACGTTTGGCCTACATAACCGGAGACCGTGTGCTAGACATGTGCAAACCTGCAGAGATAAAACATTATCTTGGAGGTAGAGCCACCCAAACCTCAGGTATAGCACCCCTGCAGCCGGTGACCAGGTAAAGCTATCATGGACCCTGGAGTCGTGCTTGAGGCAACGCCACCTAGGAGCAAGGCCTCAGGTAAAGCCAACCTAGGTAAAGTAACCCTGAAATCAGGCCTTAGGTAATGCTACCTTGGAGTCAGGCCTTAGGTAAAGCAGTCAGCCTTTAAGTAAAGCTAACCAAGAGCCGGGCCAAGATGGTTGCTATATCAATTACAGCCTCTCGACTAAGACAGGCACCTCCACCAAGTCTTGGGTAAAACTACCTTGGAGTCAGACCATAGATAAAATCACCCTGGAGTCGTGCTTGAGGTAAAGCCACCCAGGCCTTAGGTAAAGCTACCATGGAGTTAGGCCTTAGGTACAGCCCCCATAGGCTTAGGTTAAAACCACCACGCCCTAGCTAGAGCCACCCTGGAGAAAGTCCTTAGGTAAATTCACACTAGAGTCAGGCTCTAATTTAATATATCTGATGATGTATCTCTGATCTAGGCCCGAGCGACTCTAGGCAAGTAGTAGGCTTACCCTAACTAGAGTGTTCTACCCCTAAATGATATGGCTGATGCGGGGCAAGGGGTTATGATTGTCTATGCTACAAAATAATAAACAAAGCAACAAAACCCTGTCGTTTCAGGGAATACGTTTGGCCTACATAGCTGGCGACCGTGTGCTAGACATGTACAGACTTGCAGCGATAACGCATTATCTTAAAACAGCAACGGCAGCCGGTGACCGCTATAGCAAGCTTAAAACCCTCACGGCTGTGTCGTTGTGAATCTAGGCGAGTGGTTCTGTTTTGATTACTGTATCAACTTACTATGTACTGTCGGCATACCAAGGCCTACATATATAATCAGAAATCAGTGTAAATAATCAAATAGCCTCAATGGATATATCCTATAGCTGTAAATGTATCTAGATATAAAGGTATATATGGAGAAACACTAATAATGAGGCCTATCACAAAACGTGAATAAATATATGATATAAAACGATCCTAAAACGATGCTAAGCCATCATGCATGCTATCATACATAGGCTTATATACCATGTTAAACCAATATATATATGATAGCCCACATAATGTGTTAAACAAATATGCGTGTAAACCCGCATACATACTATGCTAAGCCGACTTACATGAATCCCTAAATGTGCCTACTATGTCGGTAAACCACTGGCCAAAGCCTATATGATCTGAGCCTGACACACATTTACACCTCGTCTATCAGGTAGAACCTGGCAACCGTATAATACGGGAAGTACATAACCTATCACGCCCATGACGGTCAACAAATATTACAATATAATTAAAAAAGTCATGCAACCTATATACATACAATGCTAACCAATATAGGCATATATACTATGTTAAACCAGCATGCAATATACTCTAAATAGCCATATATACGCTGCTAAACCAATATGCAGGTAAACCTATATACATCCTGTATTAGGCAAATATCCCCGTTACCCACATAGGCCTATATAATATGTTAAGCCTGGATGAATGATAGCTTATATAGTGTGTTAAACAAATATGCTTGTAAACCTACATAAATAATATGCTAAGCCTACATACTGTGCTAAACAGATATGCGTGTAAACCCACATAAATACTATGCTAACCAACATAGATGCTATCCTACATAGGCTTATATACTATGTTAGGCCTGCATACGTAATTACCCTATATAGTGTGTTAAATAAATATGCGTGTAAACCTACATAAATACTATGCTAAGCCACCATGCATGCTATCATACTATGTTAAGCCTAAATACATAATAGAATACATAATGTGTTAAACATATATGTGTGTAAGCATGCATAGATATTATGCTAAGAAGACATGGGCCTACAAAGTATAACACATTATATCCAGTGCATAGTTTAGCTAATGGTTATCACACACTATCCTACAAGCTGCCCACAAATTACCACATAATACCTGATACATAGCTTGGCTAATCATTAACACATAGTATGACCCAGCACATAATATCCGGTGCATAGCCTCGCTAAATAAGCATAAACTCCCCAAAATTGGCTTATCAATTATGTATGGTCTAGATATAGTCACACATGTCAGTTCAAAAGTCAGCTGGAAAGAAACACTAGCCTGGCTAATCATTAACACATAGTATGCCCCAACACATAATATCCGGTGCATAGCCTCGCTAAATAAGCATAAACTCCCCAAAATTGGCTTATCAATTATGTATGGTCTAGATATAGTCACACATGTCATTTCAAAAGTCAGCTGGAAAGAAACACTAGCCAGGCTAATCATTAACACATAGTATGCCCCAACACATAATATCCGGTGCATAGCCTCGCTAATGGTTAGCACATAGTAGCCGATGCTGAGCCAGGCTATGGAATATCACATATTATCCGATGTGTAGCCTGACTAATGGGTAACACATCCAATGCATAGCTTGGCTAATGACCAACATATAGCTGGGCTAATGGTTAACTAATAGTTATTTTTAACTATGGGTTAACATACAGTATCCGATAAGTAGCTTGACTATAGCCCAACACATAATCTCCAGTGCATAGCCAGGCTAATGTTCATCATGTAGTACCGAATGCATAGCTTGAGTATGGTTTAACAAACAGTATCCAAAGCATAGCTTGACAATGATTATCACATAGTATCCGATGAGAAGGTGAATACAAACTAACACATAGTATCCATTGCATGGTTAGGCTAATGGTTAACACATAGTACCCGTTGTGTAGCTTTACTACAAGTTAACACAAAATATCCAATACATAGCTTGAGTATGGTTTAACAAACAGTATCCAAAGCATAGCTTGACTAAGGGTTATCACAAAGTATCCGTTGAGTAGGCTGATTACAAACTAACACATAATATTCAATACATAGTTTGGCTAATGGTTATCACATAGTATCTGATACATAGCTAGGCTAATGGTTAACACATAGTATCTGATGCAAAGCCTGACTAGGGATAACACATAGTATCCGAGGCATAGATTGAATATGGGTTATCACATAGTATCCGATGAGAGGCCTGAATACAGGGTAACACATAATATCCAATGCATGGCTTGGGTAATATATATAGTTAGCCTACATTCTGTGTTATGTATGTAAACCCACATACTATGCTAAGCCGGTTACCCATAGACACAGATCTACGGTAATGCAAGAGTAAGCCTAAGTGTAACCCATACCCCGACAACAGATACCTGGCCTAACCATAGGCTACATAGCTAGACAACAGATACCTAACCCTGAATCAAATACATACCCTGACAACCGATACATGGCCTAACAACAGAGCTAGATCAAATAACCAACGTTTCAACTAAACTACTGTCTTACGCTAAGTTTAACCGACCAACATACACGAAGTTCAAACGAACAACATTGACACCAAGTTCAAATAGGCTATGGCTGGTGAAGGCCAGATCAACGTTTCAGCTAATCAAAGTTGAAAAACCTACGCTAATCAACCAACATCTACACCGAGGTCAAATGGGTTATGGTGAGTGAAGGCACCGGCAAAAGCCCTAGGTCTTAGACAGTATATAGATAGCTACCAACGCTTACCAAAATATCTATATAGAAACCGTCAAGGCCTTTACACATATTGTTTAGGTATGTTGTATCAGTTACACCATATACTAACTAAGGTAAAGCTACCCTGGAGCCAGGACATAGGTAAAGACACCGTCGAGTCAGACCTTAGGTAAAGCTACCTTGTAGTCAGGTCGTAGGTAAAGCTACCTTGTAGTCAGGTCGTAGGTAAAGCTACCTTGGAGTAAGGCCTTAGGTATAGCCACCCTGGAGAAAGGCCTTAGTTAAATCCACCCTGGAGAATGGCCTTAGGTTAAAACTATCCTGAAGTCAGGTCTTAGGTAAAGCCACCTTGGAGAAGGGCCTTTGTTTTGCCCTAATCAGATTTTAACGCACTCTAACGACAGTTTATATTTTTGTTAGAAATACCACGCTAGATTTAGCATTAGACCTAGGACATGAGTTTACATGTTTTTGCGAAGTTATATTTAGCCTAAATTACGCCAGATGATTGGAATTTTTACAGTTTACAGAAGAAATGTCTGAGCTAGTGTTAAACCTGTCTAGATGCCGAGTTGATATATTAATTACCTAGATATCTAGTAATGTGTCTCATGCGGGTTGCGACCTGTCAAGCTGATTGTAACGGTAATGTGTATAAAGCGATAGCAGAGTATTTGTAACTAGATTTAACAATGAATGTTTAATTTTGTTTATTGTTCAAATCATATTATTAATGTAAATATACGTCTCTATTATCAAGACACTAGTACTTATTACCCTATCCCACGTTGATATACCTATATTGTTTGTTTTATTAAAGGAGTTTCGTTTTTCTTCAACAATAAGTACAAACACATGTAAACAGAGTCGCTTTATTGAACACATAGTAGTATTTACATTAGGCTTAGCTATGATAGATATACTCTTATCGTAGCGGATGTCCGCACTCTGCATATGCTACACTCTTGAAGGTTCAATGCACACCCCAGACAGGCAAACACATGTCCGCACGGTAGAAGGGCAACCTGTATTTCATCGATACAGCAAATCTTGCACAGCGTACGACCATCCTGATTGTTTACACCGTCATCGTCGTCCGAGTAGTCTTCATCGTCTGTTGTACAGATGTCTACCCCCATCTGGGCCCGTTTAGCACTTATACCCACTATGTATTTACATTTAGGAAACCACTTTGCATGTTCCTGTAACGGATCATCATTCGCTGACCAATCTTTAAGTTCTCCGGCGCATGTAAAGCACAATGTTTGATCTTCTTGGCCGGTGTAAAAGAATCTCGCTTCGCTAAGACGCACGGGGTTGACAGTATCATTTGACACTCCTTTCCAAGTACGAAACGATCGTAATCTATGACGATACGGTGATAGTTTGGGGAAGGCTTTCTTCTCGATTGTGAGAGTATCTGTCCAGTAGTAGACACCTACCATGGTGTTGTCTGAGGACTTGGGTCTGTGCTGTCCGTACTTATATTGTTCTCTTGGTTAGGGGGTTGATTACGTCAAGGCTGATAGGGTTACCACAGGGACAGAGGCATGTTGAATTCGTTCAGATTTCTATACACCCGCCCTTGTACTCAGCAATAGGCCGATTTCTCCTTTCTGTGATAGATGGACTAGTGTTAAAGTAGGTATAGGTGGCAAGCAACAGTTAAACCTATACAGATGACCGTCCGTCATTTTGTTAGACGCCTTCTTGACCGACATTTTGTTTGAAGTCATTTGCTGCAGTTATGCTGATAAATTCAGAGTGCGCTATCGCGGTCGGGTGCCGGCGATTAACAATATTACTGTAAAAGTTTTAAACAAGCATTTATTTGTCGAGCTCTGTGTGTGTATGATCTACACCTGCAATGAAACGTAATAACACTGTTTATTGACTGAGCACAATCTGTAGGATAATGTAAGGTAACGTGCATATTGGTTTATTACAGGATGTGCGTAGATTTACATGTATATCGGCTTAACACAGTATGTAGGCCTATGTAGGTTAACACCCATATATACTTAATACAGGTTTACATGCATATTAGATTAACAGAGCATGTGTTGCTGTGTAGCTTTACGTACATATTGGCCTATCACAGGAGGAATGTAGGGTATCATGCATATTGGCCTAATACAGGATGTATATGGGTTAACACAGTATGTAGGGTAACGCATTTTGTCTTATTTCAGGAGGAATGTAGGTTAACATGCATATTTTCTTAACACAGTATGTAGGGCTATGAAGGGTAACATGCATATTGTCTTATTTCGGGAGGAAAGTAGCTTTACATTCATCCGGGCTTAACTCAGTATGTGGGGCTACGTAAGGTAAAGTGCATATCGGCTTAACACAGTATGTAGGGTAACATCCATATTGTCTTATTTCAGGAGGAATGTAGGTTGACACGCTTATTGGTTTAACACAGGATGTAGAGTAACGTACATAACGGTTTAATACAGGATGTATACTATTGTGATTGGTTATTGATTAGTAGCTGTTTTATCACTCCAGGTTGGCTTTACCTATAGTCTGAATCCAAGGTGGCTTTACCTAAGGCCTGACTCCAAGGTAGCTTTACCTACGACCTGACTCGACGGTGTCTTTACCTATGGCTTGGCTCCAGGGTAGATTTACCTTAGTTAGTATATGGTGTAACTGATACAACATACCTAAACAATATGTGTAAAGGCCTTGACGGTTTCTATATTGATATTTTGGTAAGCGTTGGTAGCTATCTATATACTGTCTAAGACCTAGGGCTTTTGCCGGTGCCTTCACTCACCATAACCCATTTGACCTCGGTGTAGATGTTGGTTGATTAGCGTAGGTTTTTCAACTTTGATTAGCTGAAACGTTGATCTGGCCTTCACCAGCCATAGCCTATTTGAACTTGGTGTCAATGTTGTTCGTTTGAACTTCGTGTATGTTGGTCGGTTAAACTTAGCGTAAGACAGTAGTTTAGTTGAAACGTTGGTTATTTGATCTAGCTCTGTTGTTAGGCCATGTATCGGTTGTCAGGGTATGTATTTGATTCAGGGTTAGGTATCTGTTGTCTAGCTATGTAGCCTATGGTTAGGCCAGGTATCTGTTGTCGGGGTATGGGTTACACTTAGGCTTACTCTTGCATTACCGTAGATCTGTGTCTATGGGTAACCGGCTTAGCATAGTATGTGGGTTTACATACATAACACAGAATGTAGGCTAACTATATATATTACCCAAGCCATGCATTTGATATTATGTGTTACCCTGTATTCAGGCCTCTCATCGGATACTATGTGATAACCCATATTCAATCTATGCCTCGGATACTATGTGTTATCCCTAGTCAGGCTTTGCATCGGCTACTATGTGTTGACCATTAGCCTAGCTATGTATCAGATACTATGTGATAACCATTAGCCAAACTATGTATTGAATATTATGTGTTAGTCTGTAATCAGCCTACTCAACGGATACTTTGTGATAACCCTTAGTCAAGCTATGCTTTGGATACTGTTTGTTAAACCATACTCAAGATATGTATTGGATATTTTGTGTTAACTTGTAGTAAAGCTACACAACGGGTACTATGTGTTAACCATTAGCCTAACCATGCAATGGATACTATGTGTTAGTTTGTATTCACCTTCTCATCGGATACTATGTGATAATCATTGTCAAGCTATGCTTTGGATACTGTTTGTTAAACCATACTCAAGCTATGCATTCGGTACTACATGATGAACATTAGCCTGGCTATGCACTGGAGATTTTGTGTTGGGCTATAGTCAAGCTACTTATCGGATACTGTATGTTAACCCATAGTTAAAAATAACTATTAGTTAACCATTAGCCCAGCTATATGTTGGTCATTAGCCAAGCTATGCATTGGATGTGTTACCCATTAGTCAGGCTACACATCGGATAATATGTGATATTCCATAGCCTGGCTCAGCATCGGCTACTATGTGCTAACCATTAGCGAGGCTATGCACCGGATATTATGTGTTGGGGCATACTATGTGTTAATGATTAGCCTGGCTAGTGTTTCTTTCCAGCTGACTTTTGAAATGACATGTGTGACTATATCTAGACCATACATAATTGATAAGCCAATTTTGGGGAGTTTATGCTTATTTAGCGAGGCTATGCACCGGATATTATGTGTTGGGGCATACTATGTGTTAATGATTAGCCAGGCTAGTGTTTCTTTCCAGCTGACTTTTGAACTGACATGTGTGACTATATCTAGACCATACATAATTGATAAGCCAATTTTGGGGAGTTTATGCTTATTTAGCGAGGCTATGCACCGGATATTATGTGCTGGGTCATACTATGTGTTAATGATTAGCCAAGCTATGTATCAGGTATTATGTGGTAATTTGTGGGCAGCTTGTAGGATAGTGTGTGATAACCATTAGCTAAACTATGCACTGGATATAATGTGTTATACTTTGTGGGCCCATGTCTTCTTAGCATAATATCTATGCATGCTTACACACATATATGTTTAACACATTATGTATTCTATTATGTATTTAGGCTTAACATAGTATGATAGCATGCATGTTGGCTTAGCATAGTATTAATGTAGGTTTACACGCATATTTATTTAACACACTATATAGGGTAATTACGTATGCAGGCCTAACATAGTATATAAGCCTATGTAGGATAGCATCCATGTTGGTTAGCATAGTATTTATGTGGGTTTACACGCATATCTGTTTAGCACAGTATGTAGGCTTAGCATATTATTTATGTAGGTTTACAAGCATATTTGTTTAACACACTATATAAGCTATCCTTCATCCAGGCTTAACATATTATATAGGCCTATGTGGGTAACGGGGATATTTGCCTAATACAGGATGTATATAGGTTAACCTGCATATTGGTTTAACAGCGTATATATGGCTATTTAGAGTATATTGCATGCTGGTTTAACATAGTATATATGCCTATATTGGTTAGCATTGTATGTATATAGGTTGCGTGACTTTTTTAATTATATTGTAATATTTGTTGACCGTCATGGGCGTGATAGGTTATGTACTTCCCGTATTATACGGTTGCCAGGTTCTACCTGATAGACGAGGTGTAAATGTGTGTCAGGCTCAGATCATATAGGCTTTGGCCAGTGGTTTACCGACATAGTAGGCACATTTAGGGATTCATGTAAGTCGGCTTAGCATAGTATGTATGCGGGTTTACACGCATATTTGTTTAACACATTATGTGGGCTATCATATATATATTGGTTTAACATGGTATATAAGCCTATGTATGATAGCATGCATGATGGCTTAGCATCGTTTTAGGATCGTTTTATATCATATATTTATTCACGTTTTGTGATAGGCCTCATTATTAGTGTTTCTCCATATATACCTTTATATCTAGATACATTTACAGCTATAGAATATATCCATTGAGGCTATTTGATTATTTACACTGATTTCTGATTATATATGTAGGCCTTGGTATGCCGACAGTACATAGTAAGTTGATACAGTAATCAAAAAAGAACCACTCGCCTAGATTCACAACGACACAGCCGTGCGGGTTTTAAGCTTGCTATAGCGGTCACCGGCTGCCGTTGCTGTTTTAAGATAATGCGTTATCGCTGCAAGTCTGTACATGTCTAGCACACGGTCGCCAGCTATGTAGGCCAAACGTATTCCCTGAAACGACATGGCTTTGTTGCTTTGTTTATTATTTTGTAGCATAGACAATCATAACCCCTTGCCCCGCATCAGCCATATCATTTAGGGGTAGAACACTCTAGTTAGGGTAAGCCTACTACTTGCCTAGAGTCGCTCGGGCCTAGATCAGAGATACATCATCAGATATATTAAATTAGAGCCTGACTCTAGTGTGAATTTACCTAAGGACTTTCTCCAGGGTGGCTCTAGCTAGGGCGTGGTGGTTTTAACCTAAGCCTATGGGGGCTGTACCTAAGGCCTAACTCCATGGTAGCTTTACCTAAGGCCTGGGTGGCTTTACCTCAAGCACGACTCCAGGGTGATTTTATCTATGGTCTGACTCCAAGGTAGTTTTACCCAAGACTTGGTGGAGGTGCCTGTCTTAGTCGAGAGGCTGTAATTGATATAGCAACCATCTTGGCCCGGCTCTTGGTTAGCTTTACTTAAAGGCTGACTGCTTTACCTAAGGCCTGACTCCAAGGTAGCATTACCTAAGGCCTGATTTCAGGGTTACTTTACCTAGGTTGGCTTTACCTGAGGCCTTGCTCCTAGGTGGCGTTGCCTCAAGCACGACTCCAGGGTCCATGATAGCTTTACCTGGTCACCGGCTGCAGGGGTGCTATACCTGAGGTTTGGGTGGCTCTACCTCCAAGATAATGTTTTATCTCTGCAGGTTTGCACATGTCTAGCACACGGTCTCCGGTTATGTAGGCCAAACGTATTCCCTCGAGCGATAAGGCCTTGTTGCTTTGTTTATTATTTTGTAGCATAGACAAATTTTGAGTTTGGCAATCATATACACCTGTGCCCCTCGTCACCCATATCATTTAGGGGTAGACCATTCATTTTAGGGTGAGCCTACTGCCTAGAGTCGTTTGATCGCATATACATCATCAGATATATTAACTCTTTCCAAAAGTTACCCCCACCACCGGAGCTATTCCTGGGTTACTTTACCTAAGGGCAGGCCTCGAGATGGCTTTACCCGAGGGCTAGCTCCGTGTTAGCTTTACCTAAGGCCTAGCTGCTGGGTGGCTGGGCTCGGTTTGGCTTTAACCGAGACCGTGCTCCGTGTTAGCTTTACCCGCTCCTAGGCGGTGTTACCTCAAGCGCCGGTTCGGGAGTGGCTTTTACCTAGGACCCCGATTATTTTTGACATTCTGAAATCGGCCATCAGGTGAACCCGCCCCCGCAGCAGTCCATACTGGACTCTAGACATATCCCGTACGGTCATTTGATCCAACCGATCGATTTTTGGCAATTTCATATAAAAACTACCCCTAGGTGAAACCACCCCCGCAGCTGTCCATAATGGACTCTACACATATCCCGTACTCTCTGTTGATCCATCTGATCGATTTTCGGCAATTTCATATTTTATTTAAAAACTACCCCTAGGTGAAACTACCCCTACCGACGCAATAATACACTCTAAACTCACCCCATCAGTCAAGGCACGTTTTTCCAAAATTTTTTTGAAAACTACCCCCCACCCCCAATCCACCCCCGGGTATGGTCCTGAACGTTGCTGAGGACACCCCCCCACACGTAGGTTAGGTTAGGTTGGATCCATTTTGGCTAGCTTAGGTCAGTGGGTTAGAATTTATTTTTTTCGAAAAACTACCCCCTACCCCTCTAAACGTGTTCGAAACCACCCCCAAGGCTACGATCAAGGTCGTGTCGACCTGGTGCATCATCCAAAACTACCCCTATAGTCCTAGGTTACGTACAGGCCGAGTTAGGGGTAGTTGTCCCAGGGTGTCGCACCTTCTACCTACTCTCAACTATTAGATCTATATTTAAAACTTTTACTTATAATATCTCATGAATAAAGAAAAATAACTTCTAAATTTTGAGAGAGAAGGCCTGGACACCCCTTGCCTGAGCAACCACTGGAAATTAATAATTGAACCCATTTGACATATTACACTATATACAATTACTACCCTATTTAAAATTTGTCTGATAAAAATGTAAATACTGTATTAATAAACTGACTATGTAAAGAAGGTTATTTAAATTACACATAAATTCTAAATTTATAACTTACTTTCTCATGTACTCCACCAAGTGATAACCAAACATTGCACTTTTTTGCCAAGTCTTTATATTTTTGAACTGTTGGTCCATAAATAGGTTCTGCCAATTGTAAAGTTTCTACCTTACTCTCTCCAATGAAGTCGAATGCTTCTGGCAAAAAAATCATCTAAAATGTTATAATAACTAAATCAACGTTTAATTACGAAAGATAGTAAGTTTATTTTTGTGATTTTCCAATATTATGTAATGATCTGACTTATTAAACACCTTATCTGAATCTTACTCCAAATTATTTTAGATGTATATTTTAAAAGTAAATACTTATATGGTGTATAATGAATTGCATGGAAAATCATGAAATTATGTTTAAAAGAGAAAAGTTTTAGATACTGTTTAGAAACCCTGAAATGTGGAGATTCTTTCCCTCCATAACTTTTCTGTTCTTTAATCAACTCGTTTTATTTCTTTATACTAAATGGTATTTAATAATATTTTTTTTGTAACTAAGAAGGATTTCTTCTTTATAACATAGTTCAAATTACATGCTCTACATTTATTATTGTATCCTAAGGAATTAAAGTACAGTAAACGCCAGTTACCTAAAGTCTGCCACTTTCAATAAAAGTTATCGATTGGTAAAGTTTGGGTGTGGACAGCAAAGACAAGGGTGATGGCCTGCTATTTTGTTTTACTTTCAGTAAACTTTTAGAGCTTTTGTTATGTAGCTGTGTACAAGTTAAGTTGTTTCCATTGTGTTTTAATTTTATTTTTTTAACATAATTATGCCCTAAAATTGAAGTTTATATATAACTTTTGCAACGACATTTAATTTTTTCATCTCTTTGAGTCCAAGACGACAATATACATCAATAGAAAAAGATGTGAAAATCATACAATGCAAAAAATTATGCTTAAATTTCTGATGTTATATTGATGGAAATTAGTCACTTTAATTTTATACCTAAGCCACCTGTTATATCGTGGGCAGATATTTGTAAAAATAGGAGCACTAAATAAACATTCATGATTTATTTTTGAAGATTAGAAAAGCAAGAGTGGCTATAAATCAAAGAATAAAGATTTGCTGATTGACAAAATCTTTGCCCATTGAATTACTCAACGGATCTCCAGTTTGTTGCATTTTAGACACCTCATTTTGAAATAATTATGGAAATATAGTTTCCTTAGAATATAAATAAATTATGTTTTTTATTTTTATTCAGTAATATACATATCTACACAATTCTCTCCACCGTAAGAAAATCATAAAACAATTTGTAATAGTTTGGAACAAGATAATTTTTCAATCTTGAATGGAAAACTTTATGAACATCAACACATATTTTTAAAAAAATTATAAAGGAAGAATAGCCAATATTCTAAATACTCCATGATCCAGGAGTGAAGTGAAGTAGTCATATGTCATGAACATCAGAGATTGCTCATTTATTTGTGAGAAAATGTAAGCAATAAATACACGTGTGGTCATCTGGTATTTTCATTAAGTCATTGCTTTTTCTATTATATAATATCTGTTTGTTATTTATTATGGTTTTTATAATGTTTAATAAAGAACTTTTCTCCTTAAAACAATCATGTTACACCACAGTTTGGACACTAAATATAATAATCTGGAATAACATATTAAGTTCTTGGCAACTTTGCAAAATTCTCCTAGTCATGTATCTGGTATAAAAATATAATAATCTGGAATAACATATTAAGTTCTTGGCAACTTTGCAAAATTCTCCTAGTCATGTATCTGGTATAAAAATATAATAATCTGGAATAACATATTAAGTTCTTGGCAACTTTGCAAAATTCTCCTAGTCATGTATCTGGTATAAAAATATAATAATCTGGAATAACATATTAAGTTCTTGGCATCTTTGCAAAATTCTCCTAGTCATGTATCTGATACAAAAATATAATAATCTGGAATAACATATTAAGTTCTTGGCATCTTTGCAAAATTCTCCTAGTCATGTATCTGGTATAAAAATATAATAATCTGGAATAACATATTAGGTTCTTGGCATCTTTGCAAAATTCTCCTAGTCATGTATCTGATACAAAAATATAATAATCTGGAATAACATATTAAGTTCTTGGCATCTTTGCAAAATTCTCCTAGTCATGTATCTGGTATAAAAATATAATATCTGGAATAACATATTAAGTTCTTGGCATCTTTGCAAAATTCTCCTAGTCATGTATCTGGTATAAAAATATAATATCTGGAATAACATATTAAGTTCTTGGCGTCTTTGAAAAAGTCTCCTAGTCATGTATCCGGTATAAAAATACAATAATCTGGAATAACTTATTAAGTTCTTGGCGTCTTTGAAAAAGTCTCCTAGTCATGTATCCGGTATAAAAATATAATAATCTGGAATAAGATATTAAGTTCTTGGCATTTTTGCGAAATTCTCCTAGTCATGTATCTGATACAAAAATATGATTATCTGGAATAACATATTAAGTTCTTGGCATCTTTGCAAAATTCTCCTAGTCATGTATCTGGTATAAAAATATAATAATCTGGAATAACATATTAAGTTCTTGGCATCTTTGCAAAATTCTCCTAGTCATGTATCTGATACAAAAATATAATAATCTGGAATAACATATTAAGTTCTTGGCATCTTTGCGAAATTCTCCTAGTCATGTATCTGATACAAAAATATAATAATCTGGAATAACTTATCAAGTTCTTGGCATCTTTGCGAAATTCTCCAAGTCATGTATCTGGTATAAAAATATAATAATCTGGAATAACTTATCAAGTTCTTGGCATCTTTGCAAAATTCTCCTAGTCATGTATCTGGTATAAAAATATAATAATCTGGAATAACTTATCAAGTTCTTGGCATCTTTGCGAAATTCTCCTAGTCATGTATCTGATACAAAAATATAATAATCTGGAATAACTTATCAAGTTCTTGGCATCTTTGCGAAATTCTTCTAGTCATGTATCTGGTATAAAAATATAATAATCTGGAATAACTTATTATGTTCTTGGCATCTTTGCAAAATTCTCCTAGTCATGTATCTGATACAAAAATATAATAATCTGGAATAACTTATTAAGTTCTTGGCATCTTTGCAAAATTCTCCTAGTCATGTATCTGGTATAAAAATATAATAATCTGGAATAACATATTAAGTTCTTGGCATCTTTGCAAAATTCTCCTAGTCATGTATCTGGTATAAAAATATAATAATCTGGAATAACATATTAAGTTCTTGGCATCTTTGCAAAATTCTCCTAGTCATGTATCTGATACAAAAATATAATAATCTGGAATAACATATTAAGTTCTTGGCATCTTTGCAAAATTCTCCTAGTCATGTATCTGGTATAAAAATATAATAATCTGGAATAACATATTAGGTTCTTGGCATCTTTGCAAAATTCTCCTAGTCATGTATCTGATACAAAAATATAATAATCTGGAGTAACATATTAAGTTCTTGGCATCTTTGCAAAATTCTCCTAGTCATGTATCTGATACAAAAATATAATATCTGGAATAACATATTAAGTTCTTGGCATCTTTGCAAAATTCTCCTAGTCATGTATCTGGTATAAAAATATAATATCTGGAATAACATATTAAGTTCTTGGCGTCTTTGAAAAAGTCTCCTAGTCATGTATCCGGTATAAAAATACAATAATCTGGAATAACTTATTAAGTTCTTGGCGTCTTTGAAAAAGTCTCCTAGTCATGTATCCGGTATAAAAATACAATAATCTGGAATAACTTATCAAGTTCTTGGCATCTTTGCGAAATTCTTCTAGTCATGTATCTGGTATAAAAATATAATAATCTGGAATAACTTATTATGTTCTTGGCATCTTTGCAAAATTCTCCTAGTCATGTATCTGATACAAAAATATAATAATCTGGAATAACTTATTAAGTTCTTGGCATCTTTGCAAAATTCTCCTAGTCATGTATCTGGTATAAAAATATAATAATCTGGAATAACATATTAAGTTCTTGGCATCTTTGCAAAATTCTCCTAGTCATGTATCTGGTATAAAAATATAATAATCTGGAATAACATATTAAGTTCTTGGCATCTTTGCAAAATTCTCCTAGTCATGTATCTGATACAAAAATATAATAATCTGGAATAACATATTAAGTTCTTGGCATCTTTGCAAAATTCTCCTAGTCATGTATCTGGTATAAAAATATAATAATCTGGAATAACATATTAGGTTCTTGGCATCTTTGCAAAATTCTCCTAGTCATGTATCTGATACAAAAATATAATAATCTGGAGTAACATATTAAGTTCTTGGCATCTTTGCAAAATTCTCCTAGTCATGTATCTGGTATAAAAATATAATATCTGGAATAACATATTAAGTTCTTGGCATCTTTGCAAAATTCTCCTAGTCATGTATCTGGTATAAAAATATAATATCTGGAATAACATATTAAGTTCTTGGCGTCTTTGAAAAAGTCTCCTAGTCATGTATCCGGTATAAAAATACAATAATCTGGAATAACTTATTAAGTTCTTGGCGTCTTTGAAAAAGTCTCCTAGTCATGTATCCGGTATAAAAATATAATAATCTGGAATAACATATTAAGTTCTTGGCATTTTTGCGAAATTCTCCTAGTCATGTATCTGATACAAAAATATGATTATCTGGAATAACATATTAAGTTCTTGGCATCTTTGCAAAATTCTCCTAGTCATGTATCTGATACAAAAATATAATAATCTGGAATAACTTATCAAGTTCTTGGCATCTTTGCGAAATTCTCCAAGTCATGTATCTGGTATAAAAATATAATAATCTGGAATAACTTATCAAGTTCTTGGCATCTTTGCGAAATTCTCCTAGTCATGTATCTGGTATAAAAATATAATAATCTGGAATAACTTATCAAGTTCTTGGCATCTTTGCAAAATTCTCCTAGTCATGTATCTGGTATAAAAATATAATAACCTGGAATAACATATTAAGTTCTTGGCATCTTTGCGAAATTCTCCTAGTCATGTATCTGATACAAAAATATAATAATCTGGAATAACATATTAAGTTCTTGGCATCTTTGCAAAATTCTCCTAGTCATGTATCTGGTATAAAAATATAATAACCTGGAATAACATATTAAGTTCTTGGCATCTTTGCGAAATTCTCCTAGTCATGTATCTGATACAAAAATATAATAATCTGGAATAACATATTAAGTTCTTGGCATCTTTGCAAAATTCTCCTAGTCATGTATCTGGTATAAAAATATAATAACCTGGAATAACATATTAAGTTCTTGGCATCTTTGCGAAATTCTCCTAGTCATGTATCTGATACAAAAATATAATAATCTGGAATAACATATTAAGTTCTTGGCATCTTTGCAAAATTCTCCTAGTCATGTATCTGGTATAAAAATATAATAACCTGGAATAACATATTAAGTTCTTGGCATCTTTGCGAAATTCTCCGAGTCATGTATCTGATACAAAAATATAATAATCTGGAATAACATATTAAGTTCTTGGCATCTTTGCGAAATTCTCCTAGTCATGTATCTGATACAAAAATATAATAATCTGGAATAACATATTAAGTTCTTGGCATCTTTGCAAAATTCTCCTAGTCATGTATCTGGTATAAAAATATAATAACCTGGAATAACATATTAAGTTCTTGGCATCTTTGCGAAATTCTCCTAGTCATGTATCTGATACAAAAATATAATAATCTGGAATAACATATTAAGTTCTTGGCATCTTTGCAAAATTCTCCTAGTCATGTATCTGATACAAAAATATAATAAAAGCTAATATAAATACTTGGTTATATTACCAGATAGAAAATACAGAAAAGTTAAAGGCAGTAAATAAACAAGTAAGAAAAATACATTATTATTATCAAATGTCAGTAGTAGACTTATTATAACTGATAGAATCATTACATGTAATTCTTAATATTGTAAGTAATAATAAGAATAAAGTTCTCGACCTGACAATGAAAGATCATGATTTTCTGTTATATAAAATATTTTATTTTTCTACATAATTTCCCTTGACTTCAACACACTTGATTCAGCGTTTTCCAACATCAGTATTCCTTCCCGAAAGTGAGAGTTTGGAAGGCTGTTAAAATATTCATTGACAGATGTTAAATATTCTCAACTTCTTCATTGGACACGAAACGCTTTCCAGAAACAAATTTCTTCAGGTTTGAGAGGAGATGGAGGTCTGAGTGTGCCAAATTGTAGGTCATACCCCAAATCTCACATTTTCCCACTGCCAACACACTTTTGTGAGCAGGTGCGTTGCCTTGATAAAATGCAACTTTTTTCAAGCTAGGCCTCTTCTCGCGAATTTTGACAAGCTGGTCAAGAAAGTTGGAATAAAATTTGCTTGTAATTGTTTTTTTCAAGGAAATCAATTAACAAGATCCCTTTGACATCCCAAAACACAATGACCATTACCTTTCCAGCAGATGTGATTGAGTTTGCTTTCTTTGGCGGTGAACTGTTGTTTAGTATGGGCGTGTAGTGGTGGACCCATATCTTATCCATGGTGACAAATCGCTGCACAAAATCAGTCAGCTCCTTCTTGAATCGGTTCAAACATTATTGTGAATGTCGTTTGCGAAATTTGCTTTTGATCCGCATTCAGCAAATGCGGCACCCACCTTGTGCAGAGCTTTTGCGTTGCTAATTCTTTGTGTATATGTTTCGCACCCTTTCTTCTGATATCTTCACAGCCTCAGCTGTCTCATGCAACTTTACTCATCTATCGTCCAACATGATATCATTCACCTTTTTGGTAGTTCCCGATATGGTTGCAGTTTTTAACCCTCCTTCACATGGGTCATCTACCAGTGACATGCGGCCACGTTCAGCTGTTGATATTGAAGGAGCAGAGTTCCGTACACTTTAGTCAACTTCGGACCAATTTCCTTACGGGTTAATACATTTTAACGAAAAATACGCAAAACGTCTACTATAAAAAAATCCTGTACACAAACTATTTGAGCGAACAAGTTAAAGCCTATCGTATAAACTGTGCATGCGGGAGGTAAGATAAATTTTCACTGATTAGAATGCCATTTCTGGGTTAGGTAAAACGGGAGACAATAATATAATTAAATCAAGGTTATTAATGCACGTCAATCAAAATAATTGTTTTAAATATTATGTACAATCATTTGATTAACCAAAATATAAATGAGTACAAGTATGCACATTATCTCATTTATATACTGCACAATTATATAGGTTACATAAATACACACACACACATACACACACACACACATATATATATATATATATATATATATATATATATATATATATATATATATATATATATATATTTATTTCACAAAAAATAACCACACATTCCCCACATTAGAAAACATAAATCTAATAAGAAAAGAACAAAAAGGCCTACAAATGTTAATCTGGGAACAACTGCAAATCTATAAACACAAAAATAATATAATATAATTTACATATATAAATATATACACACACACACACACACACACACACACATATATATATATATATATATATATATATATATGAAGTTAATATATTACTTATGTGAGTAATTTTATCCACCATTAAGTGCAATAATTTTACCTTGAGTGATGAGGCACCTTTCGGTCGTAGACCATTGTCGAATCACTCTTGATTCGACAATGGTCTACGACCGAAAGGTGCCTCATCACTCAAGGTAAAATTATTGCACTTAATGGTGGATAAAATTACTCACATAAGTAATATATTAACTTCATAAAGTCAGTGCAACGGAAAAACAATGGATAATGTTAAATATCAAGAATATATATATATATATATATATATATATATATATATATATATTCTTGATATTTAATATTATCCATTGTTTTTCCGTTGCACTGACTTTATGAAGTTAATATATTACTATTTTTGAGTAATTTTATCCACCGTTAAGTGCAATAATTTTACCTTGAGTGATGAGGCACCTTTCGGTCTTTGACCATTGTCGAATCACTGATTGTTCCTTACCTTGGTAGGTATTAAATTCTTGATATTTAATATTATCCATTGTTTTTCCGTTGCACTGACTTTATGAAGTTAATATATTACTATTTTTGAGTAATTTTATCCACCGTTAAGTGCAATAATTTTACCTTGAGTGATGAGGCACCTTTCGGTCTTTGACCATTGTCGAATCACTGATTGTCAATCAGTGATTCGACAATGGTCAAAGACCGAAAGGTGCCTCATCACTCAAGGTAAAATTATTGCACTTAACGGTGGATAAAATTACTCAAAAATAGTAATATATTAACTTCATATATATATATATATATTGTGATTCCATCTTCACGTGACCTACTAGTTTTCACTAAAACATTTGTATGTAAAACACTTACAAGTGTTTTAGTAATATAAAAATCGGAGAAGTACAAATAAAATTTACAAAATGATAAATTGTATAACTTAATAGACAAAATTAAAACTAACAGGCTAAGACAGGCCAAAATTAACCGACAGTGCAGTGAAACCGAAAGCAGAACATTACAGTTATACCATGTGACAACGAAATTCTCACATATCTGCCTACTACAAGAAACCTCCAGTCTTCTAAATAAGCTTGAAATAAGAACAAGTAGTTAATAGTTCTCAAAAGTCGACTGGCAAATATACCAAGTGAGATTCTTGTTTAAGTACATTATGGTGTGATATATATATTTCTATCAATTATGTATATAAATATTTACAATAAACAACACTTACATGTTAAAAAATATACTGATTTATTAACAAGACTAACAATAATCTGTATACGATATAAATAATTTCTGCATCACCATATGTAGTTATATGAGAAAACTATTCAAATAACATTGAAATTTATAAGAGGGTTTAATCAATAACTTTATAAAGTGTAGTTACTACAATTATAAAAGTATTCTTGTATATTTCATTCTATATGAAAAAATATTTATTTAAAGCTATTAATGCATGCCAGTCAAAATAATTGTTCTATAATAATGTACAATCAGTTGACCAACCAAAATATAAATGAGTATATGTTGATACTTTACATTTCAATCTCATTTGCATACTGCATTAACACTATATGTATGTGTGTTAATCTAAGAAGAAAAACATTTTAGGCAAAATGTAAGGAGCTTGAATATATATTTTAATTTTAAATTAATAAAGCCCCAACCATAAATGAAACTTTAAACCCTTAGAGGATTTACATCAGTGTTTCTCAAAATTTTTCGGATCATCGCTCACTTTAAAGATTTATAATTTTTTTTGCCCACCTGATTTAAAAAAAAAAAAACGCACAAATCTTAAAATTACCAACACATAAGTTGAGAAATGAGGATTTTTAAGGACATTTTAATCTCAATAGGTACATAATGTTTATATATACGTTTGTATAATTATGAACATTAAAATTTTGCAAATAACAAGTCTAAAAAAGGAATAAGTCATGAATTACAAACTACATGAGTCTTTATATCTAATTAATTAAACAACATGAATACTTATGTCTAATTAATGAGAGGGGCAACATTGATTGATTTGCTGAGTTTCAATCAATTTGTTGATGTCAGGAGACGTTTTTGTTAGAAAAATTCTAAGAACCCCTTGCTTTTCAATTTCTAACCTATTTCTAGACTTTGTGGGAAGATATTTATTGCACTAAACCATTTCTCAACCATGTAAGAAGAAGGAAAGGCTACAAACAACTTTTCTGTAATCCACCATAATCGAGGATAGAGCTTACGAACTTCATTTTGAGGGCAAAAAGCTTGGTAGCCCAGTTTGAACTTTGGCTTTAGTTCTTCATTTGTAGCAAGCTCGATCAGCTCTTCTTCCAGAGTCGGGCTGAGATCACCTTCAGAAGGACAACTGTTGGAAGGGTCAAGAATTCAATCAGGTATTTACAAGGATAGAATATCCTCAAACCGTGAACACATGTCTAAATGAAGCATCTCCAAATGCTGGCACTACACAAGTAGGTTTTCTTTAGTCAGGGGGTTTTAACTTGAGGCTAGGAAATTGGCTTAATTTGTTTCGCTCAAGAGTTCTTTGTCAAAACATCAGCTTCGATACGAAAGATGAGAGAATTCTTTTTCCTATTATTAAATTGAGTTCATTCCCTTGCAGCTTCAAATTTACTTCACTGAACTTACTGAATAGGTCTGCTAGATAACCAATGTCGCCGGTCAAATTTGTTATGTGTCCGTGCAAAACAGTATCTTTCTCCTTTAAGAATTCCAATATGGAGTTTAGTAAAGAGCAGAATCTGTACAAAGACTGTCCTTTGGACAGTTACCTCACTTTAATATAAAACGTAAGCTCGTAAAATCTTCTTCATCCTTCATCCAGAGTTGTTTAACAGACTGTACAAATGCACAAACTATACAAGTTCACTCAAATTTTTGACCACAAGGTGATGTCGATGAATTGTAAGTAAACTGGGTACTCTTTTCTTCATATATGTGAGGAGCCCTTTGTAGCGACCAACTATTTCAGGAGCACCATCAGTGGTTATAGTCAAAATATTGGTTAGCGGTATTTCTTTTTGTGGGAAAAAATCTTCCAATTTTTTAAAGATAGTCTCCCTTTTTGTGTCATTCTTTAATGTCCTGGCAAAAATCAAATCTTCTTGGCATTTTCCTTTTTTTATAAACTGTAACTCTAAATATGATAGAAAAAGAGACACGTTTCCTTGGAGTGTTGACAAGTCTCTTGTTGTTTTCAAGTGTTCACACAGTGTCTCTTCAATGTTCTCTGACATCTAGTCAATTCTTCTTTGGACTGGATTATTGGCCAAAGATAATGTCTTAGTAACACATCAGAGGTAGGTGTATGGAGCATTGTTGTTGAACTTCTTTAAGAGTTCGAAAAATCAACTCTTCTTTAATTGTGTGTGGTTTCCTTGATTTAGCAATCATCAATGCAATATTGTAGGATGCATGCACGCTATCGTTTTTCTGTTTTGGAATTGCAGAAAACATGCTAGTCACAGTGGCCTCATTGAGATAGTGAGCTTCCAGATTTTGAAAATAAGTTAGGTTTGTCTTTTGTGTTGTTAGTCCTGGTCAAATGGTCCTCAATCCTTGATGGCCATTAGTCAAGAGTATTTTGACACATATTGGTTGAGTTTTACCAGGTTTAAATGGAACAATTCTGTACTTTAAGTAATTCACTTTATACTGCCGTACAGCACATTTTATTTTTAGCTCATAGATATTAGATGGCTTCCTATAGTTAGAAATAAAAATAAAACAAATATTAGGCTACCAAGTTTGGTACTCTTTATTTGTTTATTGTTTATATACCTTCAATCTTCAAAGGGCCAATGGTTCAAGGGATAATTGGGTACCTGAATATTACGGGATAAAACTATTGGGTATTGATATTTTTATAAATATAAATAAAAGACTTGAAGGATTATTTACCTTATCCTACCTGGTGACCTTTATACATAAAAACTAACCCGTCTAAAACTTAATATGTTTTTTTCTTGCCTTATGAATAAAAAAAGTAAAGTTAGAAATTATACAAAACATTAGTATGCCTATTTACTATCACTATTAATATATACTTATAATGAATATTCATAGTCATCACTGTATATGTACAGAATTGCAAACTTAACCTAAAAAAACAGTGTAAAGAAATTTACCTTGTTGCTCCACCAAATCAAAAACACACGAAGTTTAAATAGACATAATATTCACAACACTAAAACTCTAACCTAAAATGCCATAACTATTGTGTACACTACACATTTACTTGTTTGCAATTTTATTCTATTCTTTGTCTCTTTAGGCAAAAACTTCTCGATCATATTGTATATATAAGAAACTGAATTATTTTCCCACTAACTTTTTCAATCGCCCATTGAATTCACATTGTCAGTTTCACCCTCTAATTTGCCCAGTTTGGGAATCTCTGGTTTACATCAAAACCTTAATTTATTTAAAACAAAAAATTGACACCACAGTTGTTTCAAGTTTCAACTTATATACTTTAAAATAATTAACGTCTGTACATTATTTGATTCATCTTTATCTTGAACTAATAGTTTATACTTATATATTTTTTAATATTTCAATATTTAAACAATTGTCTATAGTAGCTCTAACTATTTATTTAAATGTAGACCACCATTTTGGGAGCTATATTCTATTGTCAACTCACATCATAATGAGTGAAGCCCCCCTCCAAGACAAAGACTCTCATTTAGACAAAAACTAAGTGATACTTTGGATAAGCATTTATATACTGACAAATATTAAAGTATGTAAATAATTTATGTATTCATTTTATCAAGTAATATAAATAAGCAATATGAAAATATATCTGAGTTATAAAATGTTTACCTGAAAAGTTGAACAATCAATTTTTTATTATTACTCGAAGCTTACAACACAAATTCATAATGTAAATGCATAACATATGCAGATTTTTTTTATAGACTTTTTGTTTTATCTTTCCACAGTACAGTGACACTCCATTATTACATGGCATTATTACATAGAGAAATGCTAAACTTCAATCTTCAGATTACGGTCTCCTTGAAGAAAGTCACCCTCACAGGAATAAGGCCTACACAGCTAAACAGCTTTGAGCAAATAAGTCTAGTGTCTATTGAAAACTGTTGGGGTAACATTTGTTGATTTCATCTTCACGTGAGCTACTAGTAATCACTAAACACTTTTAAATGTTTTTAACTTGCCTATAGTAGCACTTACTTAGCTTGTTGAGGATGGCCGTTTCGGGAAATGTGTCCCTTTGTGGGTCACTTCACAATAGCGACCTCAACAAAAAAGTACACAGCTTCATCCAAAATAACAACATCACTACACTAAAAGAAGACCCAACAACAAAATACAATGCTCAAATCAAAGAAGCAATCAACAAAACAAAACTTATAATCCCACACTACACCAAAAAGCACCTAAAACAAATAAAACCAATAGCCCCTAAACTAAAAGCCCTGCCCAAAATCACAAAACAGACATCCCAATAGGTCCACAAATCAACCACACAAGCGCCCCTTCTCATCTTCTAGCCAAATTCCTCAACAAAACTATCCGAAACCATATAAAATTTAATAATCATTGTAGCATAAAAAATAGCCTAAATCTAATAGACAAAATAAAAAACATAAATATCCCACACAATTCCACTTTAATCTCTTTTGATATATCAAATCCATATACAACATCCCCATTCCAGAAACCATCGACATCCTCAAAAACATGCTAATAGACACAAATACACCACATACACACATTGACGAAATCATCCACCTCACAAGATTAATCACATCTCAAAATTACTCCACCTACAATAACACATTCTACAACCAGAAAGATGGACTACCTATGGGCTCCCCCATAACTAGCTTCTTAGCAGAAATATCCATACACCATATTGAACAAAACCAAATTTTACACAACAATAAATACTCAGATAACATAATTTACTGGTACAGATACGTCGATGACATCATAACATTATATAAAGGTAACACACGCAGAGCATACATATTTCTAAAACATTTTAATTTCATACACCCAAAACTAACACACCATCGAAACAGAACAACAAAACTCTCTCAACTTCTTAGACTTACAATTAAACGAACAGAAAAACAAACACATAAATTCAACATATACCGAAAACCCACTAGTACTAATAAGACCATACACAGCTCCTCAAACCACCCACACCAACATAAACTAGCTGCTTACAACACCATGATATATCGCCTGCTTAAAACACCGTTAGACAAAGAACACTACCAGGAGTTAAACACCATAAAATATATAGCACAAATGATACAACCCAACAATGATTGACAAATTATACAACCGCCTAAAAAAAAATAAACTTAATAACCCAAATACAAACACACAAGATGACAATCCCATAAAATACTTATCAATACCATACAGATCATCCAAAACCCACAATCTAACCAATACACTACGAAAATACAATTACAAAATAGCTTACTCCACACACAACACTCTCAACAAACAACTTATACCCAACAACAAAATCAATGACATTTACAACACCACTGGAGTTTACAAACTAACTTGCAGTTCGTGCCCCAGTTTTTACATAGGCCAGTAAAGTACAGGACCTCAATTTCCATAGTGAAATGGGGGTTTAATGTAACTAAAACTAGAAAGTTATAAGTTGAAGGAATAATTTTAAAGAAAATAACATAACAAAAATTTATAAATAATTTACAATTAAAAAATAAATAAATTTATGCAAATTTTACAGGCATAATTTAAACAAAACAATTTTCTAAGACTTACTTTAGCACCTTGGGAATTTGCAGATTCTATTAAATTTTTACATGTATTAAAATTATCCTCTTTAACATTTTTAGCAGTCAACTGGCATACAGCAATGGTGCTTGGTGAATTTTGAATATAACTCATATTTGAACACTGCTGGACTAATAAACGTTTAAACAACAAAGTTTTAAGTGATCTATAGTGCGGAGATTTCAAGCAAAAGACAAAATTTTTCATATCTGTAACATTAAAAAAACAAAACTGAATTAAAAAATGTTATCATTATTTTACGTATTTCTTTAAAGTGTGTTAAAATTACAAAATTAAACTTAACTTTAAGTTATCCAAAACAGCTTCACTAAAATTCAGTTTAACTTAAAATAGGAAGAGCAGAAAATTATACGAAATTTTAATATGAATACAGTAATAACTCTCGCTTAATGGTTTCTCATTTACGACTCACTGTTTACAGTGCTTCTACAATTTGTCTTCAAGGTCAATGATTTGTATAGACTCATTCTAGTAGTCAGGAAAAAACCTGAGGAACAGACATATCTATTAATTTCTAGGTAACCAAAATTTGAAAACCAGCAATTGTGCTTCCTTCTCAGTTACTGTATCGTATAAATATCCATCCCATATTTTGTTTTAATTATGACAATTGACTATGTTTTCAAATTCCAGTAAGTTAGCATTGAGATACAAATCCTACTTTTAATGATGACTAGTATGTAGCCTACATACTCTAATACTTTTATGTTACTATATTATCTGTATTCACTTTGATAAGTAATTTGGTTAAGAGTATCAATTTAAATTTAAATTTACAACCTCAAAGATGGTTAGAAGCAGGTTTAATAAACATTTAAGAGGAGATGCTCTTAAATGCCACTTTCACTCTGCCTTGTTAATTAAATGGGAGCTTGAATGTTCAGTTAGGTACAATTATCTCTAAAAGATTACAGATATCCTAATGACATTTGTAGGCAATTATTATTATTACTATAGAAACACAATACTCTAAAAATATCTCTCATAAAAGATTTATTTCTATTTTTTTTAAGTAATTAAAATTGTCATACATTTTGGCACATGTTCAGAATACACAAATTTTTTTTCAGGCCTTAAATGAAACAAAATACAATATTTCTTTTTAGGGTATTACTTAGGTAATAATGTTGTTAGTACACACAAAAAATTTCAGGACTCTAGCTCTTATGGTTCGAGAGTTATTGGTACCTAATCCTTAAAAAACATAGTTTTCAGAAAACACAAGTTAAAAAAAGACTACCTATCTCACATTAAAATCCTCCTGGATAGTAGTCCCCCATATCTTCATCTTCCCTCTTAAATAATTTTCTCTTGATTCTCAACTTCTTGTTGCATTCCTGGGTCTTTATCGGCCTTTTGTATTCTGATATTGTCAATTTGTTTTAGGGCCTCTAACGTGAAATTCCCAGGCTTTATCTATATTCTATCTAAAACATTTATTTTAGCGATTGAGCCTTTATTGAATGCTATCACAGCATCACTTACTCCTAATTGAAGAGTTTTTAGGCTTACAAAACCAGTTTTTTTACCCTTTGCCAAATACAACTATTGAAGCTCTCGTTAGGGTTTTGGGTCTTGCCGTGCAAGCAATGTCTAAGAAGCTCAATTTGGTGAGATCTCAATATATGGGCTTTATAGCCAACATGATAGGCTCACGTAGAGAATTTTTGTGCTCATAAATAGTTTTTAGGTCTAAAGATTTATTATAGCCACACCAAGAATCCATTCCCTTGGGGCATAACTGATGCAGAGGCTTTTTGTCAGTCAATAATGTGTGAAAATAAGTAGCCCAGATAGCTTGTTTCATGTCGTCAACGTCTATGGGGTTTTTCCTGATGGCTGACCCATAATATCTTTGTAGCTGATCTATGTTAGCGTCTGTAAGCCTACTTGCACTTCCTAAACCTTTGTTGTCACTAAGTTTTTATCTTTGTGGTCTTTTTTTCAGCTTTCTCTGCACGTCCTCATGCGCTTTTGCATGTGCCTGACACATTTCAATATTATCAATATTTATGCTATCACCATAAGGCTTACTTTCAAGTACAGATAAATATCTCTTAGAATCCCATCTCCTAGATACTTGGTGTATTTAACCCCTAGCTTGTCCTAAGATCGCGTACAAATTACGTCTCTGATGTCCCTGGAAACTCAACCACTGCATTAATTTTGTTATTTTTATGGTATGTCTATATCTAATATATCTATAAAAGTATATATTCAGGGTGTCTAGTAAAATAGCTTGAAGAAATTCCCTGAGTTTTCCCTGACTTTTCCTCTTTTAGATGTCTATAGAAAGCCCAGTTTACATTGGGCCCATCCATTGATATCTGAAGGATCTTGGATAAATCCAGACTTTGAACACATTTTAAGAACGAATTGAGTAACTCTTTTGCTTTTGTGTCTTAAGGAACACAGAACCAAAATATCGAGCTTTCACTTCATCCGTCTCTGCATCCCAATACCTAACACTCAAATCCATTTGGGCTCTTTGTGATATTTTGTTTAAACTTTCATCAAAGCCAATTACATAGTTAGAATTTGAATTTAATGATGTCAGTAACAGGTCTTTAAAATAATTTGATAAACCGAATACAACACTATAGGAAATTTTATCTTTCCGCAATCTCATGTTCTGTGCAATGGTGCTATCAGGGAACATCCTTGGAAAGAGGCACACACTACCTTCTGCATTGTGTAAAGAAGTGTTGCATTACTAAATTCACGCACCATATAATCTCTGCTTCGGTCACTTCACCTTTTAGTTTATATTTATCCTAAGGACGGAGGGGAGGTAATGACGACATCTGCATGACGAGATTGCCCGCTACGGCAATGAAAACAGGAACCTTCCATGTTGAAATAAACAGTGTAAAAATAATCACCGTCAAATAAAACACATACTATCACGAGTCTAGACAAATAGCTGGCTATGAATGTTTACACAGCGTTCTGTGTGGTCAGAAACAGACTGAGTGACTGAGTTATCTGTTATCCCCACCCGTCCATATGATAACATAACCACTGCGCACCCCAAGGCCACTGTCCAGGCTAAAACTTCCCAGCTGTACCAACTCGACACATTTAATATTTATTGACATAAGTCCTGAAGTCATAGCAATGGGCTTATCAAATAAATAATGGGCATCTAAATAAAGAAGTGTTATTTCCTGACTGCCTTGCCCCTAAACCAGCCCGCTGGCTTACAATACCAAATATTCGAGAGCAATGGCCACTAGTTTTGTTTCTAATCAAAATAAATATTTTCCCGATTTTTAAAAATTTTCCCTGACTTTTCCCTGAATTTTCCAGAATCTTAAAATTCCCTGACTTTTCCAGGTTTTCCCTGTCACTAGACACCCTGATATTCTAAAACTGGATAAAATGAAAAAAAATATTAGGCAATAAAAGAAATTGATTTTTTTTCATTAAAAAATATGCATTCTCCAATTACAAAAAAAGAAAAAGTAATAAGAAACATACTACAATAGTATCAAATGCACATTATCATGTTACGTGATAACTTAATCGTTTGACCCAACATATCGCTGTTTTGTTTAGCATTGTATGACAACGGAATGTATCTACAGTGCTAAATAAGCTATTACTTAAAAATAAGCTGTTACTATAAAAATAACAGAAATGGAGTAAAAGTACATACAGTTTGTATAACACGTACACAATATAATTGCCACAACAAAATGTCTACTACGAGAACAGAAGCATGCTATGGGATGAAACTAATTGTTGTTGCTTTCGTGTTCATGGAATTTTAAGTAAGATAGAAAGTTTGGATGATAGTGCCATCAGCCTTTTGACTAAAGATACCAGCTCTCAGATGTTCTTTAACCCTAGAAAGCTAATTTATCGTAAAAATTACGAGCACGTTTTGTTATTGTTTGGCTACTCCCCATTTTCTGCGTTAATAGACTCGCCCAACCAGTTCCGTGCCTTACTGTGGTATGCTTACGCATTAGTCATCGTTTTGTACTGCTGTGGCTTGTCATTTCACCACCTGTTATGGAAATTCACCACAGCCTTATTTAGCTCTGGCTTCAAGAGTGACTCCAATACCCAACTTTGACCCAGAAACTCAAGGAATCTATTGCCAATATCTTGAAAGTTCCAGTGCCAAATAGGGCCCAAGACCTTCCTTAAAACAAACCAAGAACCATTTGTGGGATTTGCCCATCGATGAAGAGAAGAATGACCACGGTCTACTGCTGCGTTAACTGCGTACAGGACTTGTAAATATTTAAATTTCACACAAACATGTTTGTATTGATATAAATAACCCAATTGTGTTCATTAAAATTTTAATTTGTATCCAAAAATATTTGTATTATTTATTTTTTTCCCAATTCGTAAATTTTACGATAGTTTAGCTTTAACGTAATTTTTTGATAGATTAGCTTTCTAGGGTTAAGTGGCATGATTCCCAACTTCAGAATATGCGGTGTAAGTGCTTGGTACTCAAAAATGTGTCTCAACGTTGGACTGACATCCAGACAGTTTCTGCAAGAAACGTATGTCCTGATCTGGGAGAATCTTCATTCCTTTGAAATAATTGGTTCTTAGTCTAGCAATGATCAATGTCAAATTTCTGGTGCAGTTGATGTTGGTGATGAAGAAAATTTAATTGCCTAGTATTAAAAAAATTGTTAAGTATGTTTTCTCTTAATAATGACAATAAATATTATTTTCAACCACATAGAATCTAATTAAAGACTTGCTTAGTAAAATTAAATACAGTAGTTGCATAAATAGTTCCTAAAACTAATGGCAATAAGAACTATAAACACAAAATTTAAATTGCGATACTCACAATGAAGAGGGATGAGTGTATTTCTCTACCAGAGTTCCCTAATGTTTATACTACAGTTCTAATTTTTTGTAAAACATTACTGAGTAATACTTGACCAACTTAGTAGAACTGAGAGTTCAACTTCAATTTTGTAACTCAAACATGTGTTTTATACAAAAAGAAAGGTAAAAATATAGTCTTAATGACGTTGGGTTTTTTAATTTTATTTTTTAAAAAAATTACTTGTTTTAATGTGCAGTACTTAAATATCAATTTTTTTCCACGGAAAATACGGAAAGTTACTTTTTTTCAGGTTTTAAAAGCTAGTCTGTAATGGCATATATAGCGTTAACGGGTCTTATTGACATTGTTTAAAAAATAATAATTATTCTTTTAATACTCATTTTAATGTGTAGAACAGAATGTTAACTTTTTCCCAGAGAAAATACAAAAAATTCAATTTATTGCACATTTTTTATGTTAGTCTGTAATAGCATGTAGGCCTATAGCGTGAACCGGCCGCGCAGTAGCTACAGCGCACCGCACAACGTCAAAGTAAATTTATTTTAATATTAAACTTAAAATCTAAATATTTAACTTTTGATTATAATTTTATACATTACTATTTAAAATATACCTATGAAGTTTCCAGTCAGGTTAGATTTGGTTACAATTTTATTCAACATTGCTATATACGTATGAAACATCCAGCCAGGATAGATTTGGTTGTAATTTTCTCAATCGGCAATAAGTCAAAATATTTACCAAAATTACAAACAAATCTATCTTGACTGGATACTTCGTAGGCATACTTTAATATATGTAGATAGTAATGTTGAATAAAATTATAACCAAATCTATCCTGACCTAATACTTCATAGGTATATTTTAATATAGGTAGATAGTAATATTGAATAAAATTATAACCAAATCTATCCTGAATGGATAATTCGTAGGTATATTTTAATATAGGTATATAGTAATTTCGTATAAAATTACAACCAAATCTAGACGTAGAGTAATGCCCTGTAGCTACTGCGCGCCCGGTTCACGCTATAGGCCTACATGCCATTACATACTAACATTTAAAATATGTAAAAAATTAACTTTCTGTATTGTCCGCAGAAAAAAAGTTGATATTTGTGTTCTACACATTAAAACAAGTAATTTGAAAAAAATTAAATTAAAAAAGAACAACGTGACTAAGACTATATTTTTACCAAAAAAAGTGATTTCAAGTGATGCAAAATCATAGTCTCAAAATATAGTACGAAGTAAATTTTCTATTACACAACTACATTATTATACATATTCATTAGAATACACCTAAAAAATATTTGAAAGAGTAGATTTGGTTATAAAATAATTTGTCTTGTCTACCCATTAAACTTAAATCAGGAAAGAGTCGAATACACATAAAATGATACATGTTTGTGTAAAATAACAAAGTGAAAAGCTGTGTTGAATCAAGTCTCAACACATTTTATAAACTTAATATTTAAGTATGTAATAGTGTTTGTAAGTATTTCTTTCAACCTTTTGAGTACTTTCATGACTTACGAAAATCGATTACGAGGGAACAGGAAATAAATATAGTTTTATCTGTATTAGAGTGAATTTAATTATTCCTTTTAAATCCTGGTGTGTTAAAAACTCTTAACTCTATATACTATTACTACTACTTAATATTATTTCTGATTAATTCTTGAATTTTGTAGTCCATTACGTTCGGTGAATCTTAATTAATCACTTAAACAATAGTTTATGACTATCCGAACTTTAAATTTTGTATATTCGTTAAAACTTACTGAAACAGAACGTTTTCGATCGCTATGTCCTCGACAAGTTAATTAAAGTATTTCTGTGTTTTGGAGGCCTCTTAATATCAACAGATACAATTTATTTTTGCAAAATCGATGGTGTCTGGGGTAAAAATATAGTCTTATTAATGTTGGTTTATAAAAATTTTTTTTGGTTTTAAATTACTTGTTTTAATGTGCAAAACACGAATATTAACTATTTTCTGCCGAAAATACGAAGTTATTTTTTGCAGATTTTTAATGTTAGTCTGTAATAGCATGTATAGCGTGAACCCACGAACGCTAGAACTAGTAATCGTGGAGTGAACCGGCTGCGCAGTAGCTACAGTACACTGCACTACGTCAAAGTAAATTATTCTAATACTAAACTTAAAATCTAAATATTTAACTTTTGGTTATAATTTTATAAAACATTACTATATACCTACATTAAAATATACCTATGAAGTATACAGTCAGGATAGATTTGGTTATAATTTTATTCAACATTACTATCTACCTATATTAAAGTATACCTACGAAGTATCCAGTCATGATAGATTTGGTTGTAATTTTGGTAAATATTTAGACTTATTGCTGATGCAGAAAATTACAACCAAATCTATCCTAACTGGATACATCGTAGGTATGCTTTAATATAGGTAGGTAGTAATGTTGAATAAAATTATAACCAAATCCATCCTGACTGGATACCTCGTAGGTATATTTCAATATAGGTAGATAGTAATATTAAATAAAATTATAACCAAATCCATCCTGACATGGATACTTCATAGGTATATTTCAATATAGGTAGATAGTAATATTGAATAATGTTGTGCCCTTACAGGTAATAGGTATGTTCGGGTTAGTTGTAAATTGTGTAATCTCTTCACATAGAATTAAAACGCAATTCAACTATTAGAAAAGCCATTGTCTAGCCTTAACAATGAAGAAAGTTCTAAGATAAAGCCATCGAGAATGTTCTAGGGTGATGACTCAGGAGATGAAGCCGGAATTGGGCCTTGTCAAACAGAAGGTTCCAGAAGGAATAAAGTATAAAGGCCTGTGAACCACACACCTCCCCACTAATCTCAGTAGATTGCATATGTGAGTGTAAGCTCCTTAGAGCTACCGAAGAGCGTGTTGCTCTCCGAAGTTTTAACAAGTTTGTTAAAGTGTTATGTTAAAGTGTTAAAGGAATAAACGAAGATTCACTACAAGTATAAGTGAGTTTATTTACAACACCTTACCACAGGAATTCACTTACGCTACACCGCCTAATAATTGGGTTATTCGCTCTACCATTCGGCCGGCCCAACAAAATTGGTGTCAGGTGTAAAGGTTGTTTCGACAAGGAGACATCATCAGTGAACCAGTAAGTTTTAAGGTAGCTGTAGTTGTAAAGGTAGATATGAAATAAAAGTAAATGTTTTTTTTTTAGAGAGAAATAACATTTAATAAAAGTATAAGTAAATAAAGTTTAAATGAAGTGATTAATTAATTGAAGTTAACATATTTGTTGTAAAAAATAAAAGTTGTGAAAGTAATTGATTATTAAAAAGCAAATATATAAATTTAGTCTTGTGTAATGAGGTAATGTAATGAAGATAAAATTTAATTGAATTATATTAGAAATTGTGATTAAATTTATATAAGAAATTGAGTATAAGGGTAAATAGATAAAGGAATAATAATATCAAATGAAAGTAAGTAAAGTTTTTAATAAAAGAGATTTTATAAGAATAATTGAAGCTTTTTTTTGTGATTTTATGAGAGATATCAAGTAAATATTTTTGTATAGTTGAATTTAAATGAGTTACATAACTGATAAAATCTAATTCATTTCAGAGAATTAAGTGGTAATTTAGATAACGTGATATTGATTGATATTGTGAGTACAGTATAGTTAAAAAGTTTTGCTCATATTTAAAAAAAATTTTTATGAAATATTTTGTTTTGTTGTAATTGTTGGAATGAGAATTTTTTCTTTTAATTAAATTGAATGAAATAAGTGTTAAAAAAAAAAAAAAATTTTAAGCTTTCATTGAAATGGCTACGTCAAGCAACGAGAACGAAGGTATGCGGGCAACGCAAATTTTGAAATTAATTCCTGAATTTAGAGGTCGTCCTAATGAAAATGTTCACGAATTCATTGATGCAGTCGATGAAGGGATAAAATTGATAAAATCTAGTGAAATTAAAATACTGATTTCATTCTTAAGAACAAAATTAAAAGAGACAGCGTTTAAGGCAGTACAATACTTGAATACTGATACTTGGGAAACGTTAAAAGAACATCTCCAGAGAAGATTTGGGCTGGGAGATTCTATACGTTTTATTGAAAAGGAATTTACATTGCTAACCCAAGGACCAAAAGAGACAGTATGCGAGTTCGGTGAAAGGTGTTGCACATTGGCAGCAAAAATTACCGAGTATAATATTCGTGAGAAACATTACGACGCAGACATGTTTCAAGAAATAATGGAAGACCGGATCTTAATGCAGTTCACTACCGGCCTTAAGGAGCCAATACGATTTCAGGTTAAAACTTATAGATGTCAAAAATATCAAGAAGCTCTGAACATTGCCTGCAGTATAGAAAAAGAATCAAGTACACAGAAGGAATTTGATGAGCGCAATTATTTGAAAAGAATATGAATATGAAATAGTTTATAAATCAGGAAAAACGAATATAAATGCAGATGCACTTAGTAGAGTTGTTATAAATCAAATAAATACAGTAAATGAAGACAACAATGAGAAAAAAGGAGATAGTAAGAAAGAAAACAAACAAACAGAACCAATAATCTTAAAACTGCATAAAAACAAAAAAGGAGAATACAAGCATTGGATTGATTCGAAAGAGGAACAAAAACAGTTACTAAGTGAATACCATGGGAAACCATTTTTAGGACATCAAGGACATAAAAGAACACTAAAAGCTTTAAAATTAAAATACTATTGGCCTAAAATGAGAAAAGATGTCGAAAATTATATAAACACTTGTAAGTCCTGTAATGAAAGAAAAACATCAAGGAATGATAAAAAACCAGCACCATTACAAATCAGCAATACTCCAAGTCGACCATTTCAGCATATAGCAATGGATATAGTCGGACCATTACCACAAACTAAGAATGGGAACAAATATATATTAACATTTCAGGATATATTCTCCAAATATCCAGAAGCAATTCCTATACCCGATCAAACAGTAGAAACGATAGCAAAGGTTTTTGTACACAATATTATCTGTCGACATGGATGTCCAGAAAGTCTAACAACAGATCAAGGATCAAATTTTACCAGTGAATTGTTTTCAGAAATATGTAAATTACTAAAAATTAGAAAAATACAAACCACTGCTTATCACCCACAATCTAATGGAGTAGTAGAAAGAAGTCACCAGACCTTCATGAACCACCTTAGTCACTTCATAAATAAGGAACAAACAGATTGGGACGAATGGATCGATTTTGCTCTAATGGCTTATCGAACGACACCACATTCAGTTACAGAATACAGTCCTTTTTACATACTACATGGAAGAGAAGCTAACTTACCAACCGAGGTAACTAAAGGTGAAATAGTAGAAAAAGATTTGAGTGAAAGAGAAGATTACGTACAAGACATTATAATGAAATTACAGCAAGCTTTTAGCACAGTTAAGGAAAATTTAGACAATAATAAGCGAAAAACCAAAGAAAATTATGATAAAAGAGCCATAATTAAAAGATTTGAACCAGGAGAGAAAGTATTGTTGTTTGACGACACAGTAAATAGAGGTCGCTCAAGAAAATTAAAGAGACCATGGATAGGTCCTTATAAAGTTTTGGAAAGAATTAATGAGGTGAATTATAAAATTAAAAAGGGAAGACAAGATTACATTACCCACGTGAACAGGTTAAAACCTTTTAGAATGAGAAGTTTAAATGATGAAGAAAATACATAACTAAAACGTAAAATGTGTATAAGAAATGCAGTGAGAGTGAAAAATGTATTAAGAGTTAAGGAATAAAGAAAATGTAAGAAAGTTAAATGAAAATGTTGATGTAATGCATGTAACGGAATACATGTAGAAAAGAAGAAAAATGTGTTATAATAACAACGTTACTGTTAAAGGGTATATAATTAATGATGTACATGTGAAGGTAGGATTGAGTTAATAATAGGTAATATACTCTCAACATCGAGTTATATGAAATAAAAAATGATAATATAGTATGAATCAATGTTACATATATGTGATGTCAAGATTATATAAATGATTATTATGAACACGAAGTTCAGGTGTACCTAGAGTAGAAAAGACAACAACCCCTTTTCTATTCTAGTGATTTAGGGTTTAGTGGCCTCCTATCAAAAGGCCTAGTAGCTACTGTAACGCTTAAAAAAAAAAAAAAAAAAAAAAAAAAAAAAAAAAAAAAAAAAAAAAAAAATGTTCCCATAACAGTCAAGCAGGGCAATAGTGACATAAGGTTGGAAGCCCTTAAAACTTCCAAACTAGGGTTGTTCTGCAATAAATATTGCAGACTTAGGCTAAGAAAAACATAAATAATGTGGAATAAAATTATTAGAAAATCAGTTACAGTAAGGAAGAATGCTAAGAATAAAATCATATATGTTATTACAGATATAACATGGCAGAAAAAAGAAGGATACTGATAAAAATGATAACAGCATTCGTAGTAATCCTATTGGTCAACAATGGCAATATAAGAGGACAAGTAACAGTAAGGACTATAGCTAATTACCCTGGAATGTACTTTGTACCGCAATTTTGGTTCTCATTAAGTAACGGAAATTGGGAAGTACTTTATAACATACCATTAGAACCAATTGATACCAGAATTCAAGTAATAGATGAAATATGGAATCAACTGCAAATAAGTAAGGGTGATTTTACTACAGTGTTTGACAGTAATCCAAAATTTGAATTATTGCAACATAGTTTAACAGAATTAAAGGACACGTATTCGCAACTAACTGCTTTAATAGGACATAAAGAAAGAATTAAAAGAGGAATATTCGATAGTGTTGGACGAGTAATCAAAATAATTACAGGAAATATGGATGCAGACGATGAAGACTATTATAACAAGAAAATTAATAGTATAAATTTAGATAATAAAAGAATATATCAACTTGAAAGGGATCAATTAACAATAGTACAAGGTGCCTTATGGGCAGTAAATAGAACTACTATAGAGATGAAAGAAAATCAGGACATATTAACTAAATCATATCTATATTTAGAAAAAATTATGTTAAGTAACAAGGAAGAAATTAAAGATATACAAGTGCATTATAATAAACAATTGGAAATGCTACAAGAAATATCAGTACTCCAAGACCTAATGAAGGAAACGGTCGATGTTGTCCACACATTATATGATACAATTGATCAAGCAAGAGTAGGAAAGATAAGTTCATATTTTATAAAACCAAGGGAATTCTTAAAGATTCTACAAGAAGTAAAAACCCGTTTACAAGTTGGCGATAGTTTACCAATGCCAGTAACTTTAGAAAAGGTATATTATTACTATAATATCGTGAAAATTGTTGTTTACTGTGTGGATAATCATATAAGATACATAATTAAAATACCATTGGAACATGTATCCAGGCGATTTCATCTATTTAAAGTAATCCAAGTACCTGAAGAAATTGCTAATGAGGAAACAGAAAATAAACTTTTTACTTTTCCGGAGAGAACAACAGAATACATAGGATTATCTGAAGATCTCCAATATTTCGTAACACCTACACAAAGAGAAGTTCAGAATTGTTTACCACCTCCAATTATTATGTGCAGTGATATTAGTATAATATTTCCAGTGAATCAGGTAGATCATACACACGTGAGATGTGAGATAGAGATCTTTAAAAATAAATCTCAACCAAATTGTAATAAAAGAATAACTAATAATTTAAATCCAATTTGGGAGCGAATACCACACTCTAATACATGGGTATTTGCCGCAACGCCAAATAATGAAATAATTACAGTAACCTGCAAAAACAGTGAAGGAATAATGACCTATGTCAAAGATTTAAGATTACCAACAAAAGGACAGCTAACTTTGGATCCAGATTGTATGGCTATAGGATCAAGTTTTACATTACTTTCGAGAGAAACAAATAAAAATGAATTATTTGGAAAATTGGACTTGATAATTCCAAAGGTAAGCTTAAGACCTAATGACGAAGAAAAGAAAATAATTCAAGACTATGAAAAGTTCACTAAACAACATAAGGAATTGAATCTAAAGTCAATAACGCACCAACTGAATGATTTGAATGCTGCCAGTATACGACTAACGAAACTAAGGGAAATGATGAACGAATATGAACCGGTACATTTTGAAGACGATCAGAAGTTTTCAACCTATGATTACTATATATGCATATTGATCATAATAATACTAGTACTTTTAATATATGTATGTGTTAAATGTGGTATTTTAAAGTACATCAAGATAAAAATAACTAGAAGAAAGCTTGAAGCAGTACCACTAGTTAGAAGACATATCGCCAAGAGAACATGATAATTCAGATGATGAAAATACTCTAGAATCAGCATCGACACAAGCAATTCCATTGAGAGAACTTAGAAGAAGTGAACGAATAATGAAAGTGAGATCGAAATAAATAAAATATAGTTCAAAAATGTACAAGATAATAGCAATTGAATGATAAATTTCATTCCAGCAAACTAGAACAAGATTGTAAATGTTATAAATTACTATATTGATCGATCAATAATAATGACTTTGAAATAAATGTAATTAATGATTGATAAAATTTAACCAACAAATTTTAAATAGAATTGTAAATGAGAAAATTAGAATCAGTTAAGTAATGAGTATTATTAATGAAATAAATTAAGAGATGTAACTAATATTAATGTAAAGTTACTATAATTCATTATAGTTGATAAAGAATAAAAGGATGTAAGCAGTTAATAATTGAAATAAATTAAAGAGAATTAATAATGTTTTGAAGACTGTAATCATAATAAAAGAACAGTAATAAGAAATGATTATGATAAGTAATAAATGTGATAAAAATCTGATAAATGTAACTAATGATAATTCTTGATAAATGTAATTAATAATAAATATAATTATTATTGTTAGATAAATGTAATAGTGAAAATGATTAATGAAGGCAATTTAAATTCTATAGCATCTAATCAATAAATCAATGATAACTTTAATAAATAATAGATAAAATGTTATTAAAGGTAAATGTTTAAAAATATAATTGTTTAACGACAAAAAGTTTTGTTAAAGGTAAAATGTTTTGTAAAATATAACAAAACATTTTAAAATGGTGAGGGAGGTGTTGTGCCCTTACAGGTAATAGGTATGTTCGGGTTAGTTGTAAATTGTGTAATCTCTTCACATAGAATTAAAACGCAATTCAACTATTAGAAAAGCCATTGTCTAGCCTTAACAATGAAGAAAGTTCTAAGATAAAGCCATCGAGAATGTTCTAGGGTGATGACTCAGGAGATGAAGCCGGAATTGGGCCTTGTCAAACAGAAGGTTCCAGAAGGAATTAAAAGAAGTATAAAGGCCTGTGAACCACACACCTCCCCACTAATCTCAGTAGATTGCATATGTGAGTGTAAGCTCCTTAGAGCTACCGAAGAGCGTGTTGCTCTCCGAAGTTTGTAACAAGTTTGTTAAAGTGTTATGTTAAAGTGTTAAAGGAATAAACGAAGATTCACTACAAGTATAAGTGAGTTTATTTACAACACCTTACCACAGGAATTCACTTACGCTACACCGCCTAATAATTGGGTTATTCGCTCTACCACTCGGCCGGCCCAACAATAACATTATAACCAAATCTATCCTGACTTGATACTTCGTTGGTATATTTTAATATAGGTATATAGTAATGTTGTATAAAATGACAGTAATTGTTTAGTTTGCTAAACCGGGCCTATATTTTCATGAAACATGTAAAAAGGCTATTTTCATTGAAATTATTTTTTTCTGTGCCTAGAAACATTATTTTTTCTTAAATTAAAGTTGGGTAAAATTTTCAGCGTGGATGTAGAAGTTGTGAATGGGCTCGGAGTGATACAAATGTTTTTTTACGTCATAGTGCTGCGCATAAGGTTGTACGCATCGGCCCCGGTACGTCACACAACCTTACTTGTGTAGATATTTGAGAAACAACGTTTTGGCTTAATTTTTATACATATATTTAAATATACTTATAAAGTCTCCAGTTAGGATAGATTTGGTTTTAAATTTATACATTACTGTATACCTATATTAAAATATACCTAAAAAGTGTCCAGTCAGGTTAGATTTGGTTTTAATTTTATACATTACCTAAATGGTTACATTTATACAATTAGAACCAAATCTATCCTGACTGGATACTTCATACTTTATACTTTTATTTTGTTGAATTCATTAAAATTATGCCAAAACGTAATGCTACACATTATCCAAGTGTAACGGTTGGTACATTTGTGATGTCGTGTATCCCCCCGCGAGGCAGGCAGCCTATTTACAACTGTTACATCAGCCCTGAAAATTTTACCCAACTTTAATTTAAGAAAAAATAATGTTTCTAGGCACAGAAAAAAATAATTTCAATGAAAATAGCCTTTTTACATGTTTCTGAATGTTTCATGAAAATATAGACCCGGTTTAGCAAACTAAACAATTACCAAAATGACAACCCAGTCTAGACGTGGTGCATTGAGCTGTAGCCTCTGCGGGCCCGGTTCATGTCATTACAGCCTAACATTTAAAATGTGCAAAAAAGTAACTTTCCGTATCTTCCGCAGAGTAAAAAGTAGATATTCGTGTTCTACACATTAAAACGAATAATTTAAAACAAAAAAAATTTTTAACCAGCCTCATTAAGACTATATTTTTACCGTGTCTGGCTAGCGCACAGTTACCTAGTTTTTTCAAATTGTTTCTTCATTGTTCCATAGATCTTTCTGTGAGACAGTAAACTTTTTATTGCAATATCATTTGCAGTCACTAATTACACAGCTACCAAAAATTTAATGACAACTTTCTTCTTTATATACTACTAATTTTCTGTGACATATATACAATGATTAATTATGTATTACTTTTCATCAAAATAGGTGTTACCAGCAAATGCAATACTAAACAATTCAACAGTATATAACTTACCCTCTTCAAAAACATATAAACCTTATTATTATTACCTCTCTAGACAAACAATATATCTCCTATTGTAGATCGTAACAAGTTACTTTGTTACTAATTTGTTTTAAGGTACTGATTAATTATCAACACACCTATTTACATGAACTACAAAAATAATGTAAACCTTATTCACAAATACTAGCAATATCAATTGTAGTGGTTTGTACTAAATGTGGATAGTGGATATCATATGACTAATCTTTGAAATGTAAAGCGGAATAAATTAAGCACAGTCTAGCAACTAAGGTAACTAGTAGTAAAAATGGAGGTTTGAAAGAATATACAGTACACATGCCTATAATAGCACTTACGTTTATGATTGTTGCTACTAAAGAAAAGTGTAACATATGTATACAAGTGTTTTTAAAAAACCAAGTAGCTCACGTGAAGATGAAATAAATTAATATAATATATAGTATACTCACGTGAAGTTTGAATACATTAATATAATATATAGTACATTTAACTCTTAGCATTGTTCAAAAATTAAGTATTAAAACCCAAAAGCGAGTCTTTTGAAACTTTGTAATCTAGAGATTTGCATGCACTTAATTAAAGCAAATTATTAACAACTTACTGATACTATATATTTTTGACAAGGCAATAATTATTATTATCCGTCAGTGTTGCTGTAAGACTTCTTTCTGGTTTTAGATAATTAGGTTTATCAACTTATTTGTCTTCATTTAATTATAGTTATTTTTAAAATAACGTCTATAACGTGTGTGTGTCTAGATTACAGGTATTTGTTTCGGCTTAATGTTACTTCTTGATTTCTAGACACTACTAATATTTATTTTGCTGCAATTTCAAACTTGTAAAATATCCAGATGTTTTTGGCGGTTGTTTGTGTTTTCTTTGATTGAATAAAATTGTCATACTTTAACCTATTATGTTGATTTAATATTCAAATTGTGTGACCGATGAACTTGAAAAAAGATTCAAACTACATTTTTATTTTTACCTTAAAAGATACTAAAGTATTTTTAAAATGAATAAATTTGAAAACGTAAATGGTTTTAAAAGTTCGTTTGTGAATGATACAAATTTAGAACTTGCAGAAGTTACAAGTGATAATTTATATTCTTGTGTACATATTTTACAGCTAGGGGCTAATGTAAACAGCAAAAAAAGTGTAAGAGTATCAATTGACCTTATAGCGAAAAATACGTTTCATAAAAAGGTTTGTAAGTTCTGTCACATGAAGTTTTTAAAACTTGGAAGGATTAGACATAAAAGTATATGCATAAAACAGTTTAATTCAACATAATTTGTTACAAGGTTTTAATTAAATTTCTAGGTATTTATTTCCCGTTCCCACATAATCGATTTTAGTAAACAAAATTATACCAGGCGATGCAGAAAGTCATCAGAAATACGAAAAAAATTATGAAAAATTCCGCTCACGCTCCAAAAATTAAAGACTTTGGAAAATAGAAATCCCCCCTCCAAGCTTGATTTTGTTTTAAAATTTGCTTGTAAACAGGAACTTTAGTTACATTTTGAGGCATTTTGCGAGTAAGTACGTAAAAAGGTATAGCCAAAACATTGAAATAGTAAGGTTTTTGTGTGCTGAAAAGGAGGGGGAAATTTCTATTTTCCAAAATTTTTAATTTTTGGGGCATAGGGCAAGTTTTTATATAGTTTTTTCTTACTCCTGATGACTGCATAGCCCAGAATAAAAGTTATTGATAAAATCAAATTTGTGGGAACAGGAAATAAAAACAATTTTCTATATTCTGTCTCTGATTTTTTAATGCTAAATGCATTATATTCTACAGAAGAATTTATTTAATATAAATTCTCTTGCAAACTCAATTAGAATCCTCATTGAGTTTGGAATGTGAATTTTTGTGTATTTATTTCCCATTCCCACGAAATTGGTTTTTAAAAATTATAAAACTTGCAGTTTTTGTATTGTACATCTTGAGATTTTTATACAAATTACACTTGTTTGTAATTCAGCAAGTGTTCTGAATAAATCAGTAAGTAGTGGTTTTTTCCCAAGTTAATACAAACAAATGAAATCAAAATTATACCTGGTAATGCAAAAAATCTTAAATTAAAAAAGAAGATAAAACTTGGTGGCTCCTAAGAAATTGAAAATTTTGAAAAAATATCAAATTTAACAATACATATAAATTTTTTAAACAATTAGTACAGCACTTTATTATATTATATGAAGTATATAAGTAATAATTGAGCTGGCTTTTGAGTCAAGGTTATAACCTCAAGTCAAAATAAATAAATAACTGCACACAAACTCACAAAACAATATGTTTTTTTTTAAAGAGTTACAGTTGTTAATTTGTAGTAGTGCCACTAATGATGATAATGACATAAGTCATTGAAACGGGTATGTCAATAAAGTTAATTGTTTTGTAAGTTTATATTGTGATTTATTTATTTAAATATAGCTACAAATTATCGAGTTGGAAATAGTTTTTGAGTAATTATTTACATTCTACACTTGATTGATATTTGCAAAAAAATTTAACTAGTAAAGTGAAAAAGCTTTTGAAACAATAAATAAAAAAATATTAAAAGTTGGTGACAACACCCCAAAATTATAAAATTTTGAAGAAATAAACATTTTTGCACAACACACAAAACGTTTGAAAATCAGTTTTGCCAACATTGTTTGCATTATTTATTTGTAAATATTATTTTTTATAAAAACCAAAATTAACTGGATAGTTAATAACTATATTCTAACGTTGTATAATATATTGTTGTTATTTTAAAATCATGATTTTTGAAAGTTTTGTGTGTATTGTCAATATTTTTAAGTACTAAACTCTTGGGGTGTCATTACCAAATTTTATTATTTTTTTTGTGTTACTGAAAAATTCTTACCAGAATCAATGTTTTTGCCACTATTAATTACGTGTGAATAAAAACATTAGATAAAAGCAATAGAAAATACTTAAAACTGGACACACACACTCAAATATAAAAAACACAATAGATGTAGTAAAAAAAATAAAGAACATTGAAATCCCTCATAACCAGGCGCGTATCCAAGGGGGTGGCGATGGGGCGATCGCCCCCCCAACCTTCAAGAACTTTGGGTTAAAAATCGACAATATATTATTAAATTACGACTTTTCCGATAATTAAGTTATTATATATTCTCAAATATAAAATCCTAACTGTAATAAATATAATAATAATTTTGTAACATTGTAATGCTCTTTGAATAATTACAAAAAAAGAATCACTTATCAAATGCTAGTCTATGTTTATAAATACGCTCGAATTTTAACTTAATTTACTTAAGTTAATTCGTCTTTTATTGTAAATAAAAAAATGCAATTTTAATTTGAAAATGTGACATGTTCCCTCGGCCTATCCTCGTAAACATCTAAGAGTTTTAACAACAGATATCGCTAGTGAAGCTTAGTCTTGAACATATGATTTTCATACGTAATTTTGCAAGCGTAATTTTTCCACACTTGACTCTGGAATTAAGTCTAAAAATTACAATAATTAATTAAGATTTATAATCTTTATAAATAATTTTTGAGTGGTTAGGTAAACATTTTAGATGTCATTCGTTTGACATTTCAGGATGTTCCGTCATGTTTAAAGTAGAATAATAGAAAACGATCAGGCTTAATGGATTCATATCTGATTAGAAGTGCTTGAAAATCGCATGCGCTTGAAACCTATATTAGAAAGTATCATTTTTCTTGGGCAACAGAATACATCCTTTCGCACGCACGTACGTATTATATATATATATATATATATATATATATATATATATATATATATATATATATATTATATATGTCTTCAAAAGTCAGTGCAACGGAAAAACAATGGATAACGTAAAATATCAAGAATATATATATATATATATATATATGTATATAATGCATTGATTGCCCCCCTAAAGTAAGTAGCTGGATATGCGCCTGCTCATAACTCAACCATAACATCTTGTGACATCACAAACCTATATACCAATATTCCGGTCACAGAAACACTAAACATATTACAAGGCAATTTAAAACTTAACAACACCCACAAGAGAAATCATACACATTTTTAACACCATTACACAACAGAACTACTTCACTTACAACAACAAATATTACACACAGAATGAAAGCCTACCAATGGGTTCAAAAATCTCAAGCATTCTTGCAGAAATATTCTTATAACACATAGAACAGAACAAAATCATGAATAACAACAAACACGCAGATAAGATAATATATTGGCACAGATATATAGACGAATTTTTAATAGACGACCTATACCGAGGAAACATAAGACAATGCCAATAACTCCAAACACACATAAACAGAATACATAAAAACATCCAGTTCACTGCAGAATTTGAAAACAAAAAAAAGATTGAATTTCTTAGACATCACCATAACAAAGGATAAAAAAACACGATTTTAACATGTTCCCCAAGCCAACCATGACATATACATTGATACACAACACATCGAATCACCCAATCAACATAAACATGTAGCTTTTAAATGTTTAATACACAGACTAAATAAGATACGTATGTCCACAACTAACTACTCAGAGGAACTAAACAATCAAATATTTAGCTCACATAAACAGATATGACCATTATTTAATAGACAAACTACTCAGAAAAAATACTCAAGAAGAACAATAACAAAAATACAAACAAATAAATTCATTACCCTCACATACATAAACAAACTCACAAATAAAGTAACACACCAATTCAAAAAAAAGCAGGATGCAATGAAGCTTACAGAACTACAAATAAAAGCCAAATGGTTATCAGACACAATAATTGAAACAACATTAACACATACAATAACCCAGGAATATACAAACTACACTGCACCAATTGCAATAAGTTGGACAAACAGGCAAATATTTGACTGAAAGATATAAAGAACAACATAAATGCACTGCACACTTCTAGTGAATCCACCTTCGCAAATCAAATCATGGACTTTAACCACTCATGCAATAGTATGAAAAATAACATGAGCATTAATCACTTAAACAATAGTTTATGACTATCCGAAGTTTAAATTTAGTAAATTTGTTAAAACTTGAGAGAACATTTTCGATTGCTATGTGCCGATTTTCATCAATGCCTTCTGCTTGGAGATGTTGGGTCTAGCAGTGACGGTTTTAAAGGTAGGTTTTCGATAGTATCAAATAGTATGTGTGATTTGTATTGTGTATGTTTTCTTTTAATATGTTTGTACTTTGTGTTTTTGTGTCTGTAAATTTCATATTGTTCTAGTGTGTTGAGATGTGGTCCTTTTTTGTTGATGTGTAGGATTTCTAGGTTATGGTAAATGTCTGTGTATTTGTGTCCTGTTTCTTTTATGTGATTGTAAAATGTTGAGTTGGTGTTCTGTTTGTGTTCCTCGACTCTTTATTTAAAGCTGCGACCTGTTTGTCCAATGTAGAATTTGTTACATTCGTCGCACTTCAGTTTGTATACGTCTGGTGCTTTTAGTTTATCTTTGTTGTTGGTGTTGTGTTGTATTTTGTATTGTAACTTGTTATTAGTTTTGTATGCTGTTTTGTATCCTATTTTTTGAAATTTGCAGGCTATTTTATTTGTTGTTTTGTTTATGAATGGTAATGTGATGTATTTGTTTTCCCTGTCTGTAGTGTTAATTTTATTGTTTTTTTGTATTTTGTACCATAGTTTGTCTATTATTGTGATGTTGTACCCATTTGTGGATGCTAAATATTTAATTGTGTCTAGTTCTTTGTTTATGTTTTCTGTGGTCATTGGGACTTCTTTGAGTCTATGGAGCCTGGATCTGAAGGCAGCGTGTTTTTTGTTGGATAGGGTGGTTTGAGGTGTTGTGGATAAGTGTGTCTGTTGTTATGGGTTTCCTGTAAATGTTGAAGCTGTGTTTTTGTGTGTGGCTTTTTATTATGGTTAGGTCGAGGAAGTTCAGGGATCGGTTGGTATCAATTTCTGAAGTGAAGTGGAGTTTTGGGTGTATTTTATTAGTGTAGGAGAGGTGTTATTCGCATTGACGGGAGTTGCCTCCGTATAGTGTTATGATATCATCGACATATCTGTGGCAGTAAATAATTTTGTGTGCGTGTATATTGTTTGTGAGTATCTTGGTGTTTTCTATGCGTTGTAGAAAAAATTTACTAAATTTAAAGTTCGGATAGTCATAAACTATTGTTTAAGTGATTAATAAGATTCACTGAACGTAATGGACTACAAAATTCAAGAAAACATGAGCATCCTCCACACATGCAACAAAGGCCACACATTAAATACACTAGAACAATATGAAATATACAAACGTAGGAACACACATAAATATGACATCCCAAATGAACAAACACGACACAGATCACACAGACCTTTCAAACACATCTTACTTTCAAAAATTGGAACTGAAAAGCACAACTGCAGAAATCCTAGCAGCAGAAACGTAAGCCAGAAGAAGTGGTAAGATGAAAACGTTGCCTCCAAGTGTAAGTTTACAATTTAACAGCTTATATTAATAGAATGTCTGGTCGCAAGTAATTTCAAAGTGTAATAAGTGATTAACAACCAGGTCGTCATGAACGACAACATAATTTTGTAAGTTATTTCTAATATATATAAATTATATAACAAAATAACCGGTCAGTTATATATATATATATATATATATATATATATATATATATATATATATATATATATATATATATATATATATATAATTAATAAATTAAAAATATTTCAAAAACAAGAATACTTTTAATGAATATATTAATTTAAAGCTTTTGCCGATAATATAGTACCAGCATCTTCAGGAAAATAATTAATATATATCTAAATATATATATAATCTAATCTAATATATATATATATATATATATATATATATATATATATATATATATATATATATATATATATATTCTTGATATTTTACGTTATCCATTGTTTTTCCGTTGCACTGACTTTATGAAGTTAATATATTACTATTGTAAGTAATTTTATCCACCATTAAGTGCAATGATTTTACCTTGTGTGATGAGGCACCTTTCGGTCACTTGACCATTGCCGAATCACTGATATTTTTCTGGTGTAGTTGTTCGGTCTGTGATGTTGGTATTTGTTGATGTTACACGCATTTTCTCTTGATCTGCGTGTATGATGTTCTTATATAGTATGTCTAACAGAAGACATACTATATACAAACTTCATACACGCAGATCAAGAGAAAATACGTTTAACGTCAACAAATATCAACATTGAATCACCAATGATTCGACAATGGTCAACGACCGAAAGGCGCCTCATCACTCAAGGTAAAATTATTGCACTTAATGGTGGATAAAATTACTTACATAGTAATATATTAACTTCATAAAGTAAGTGCAACGGAAAAACAATGGATAATGTTAAATATCAAGAATATATATATATATATATATATATATATATATATATATATAATCACTTTTTCAATTTCACCGTACATAATTGACTACAAAATTCAAGAATATATATATTGTTTTGATAATTTTTCTATTTTTTCTCTGGGATATATATTTTTATTTAGAGTATCATAAATACCTGCCATTCCCAACATCGTAACATCCGAAATGCGTCAACGGGGAGTGTGACGAAGTTGGGAATGGCAGGTATTTATGATACTCTAAATAAGAATATGTATATATATATATATATATATATATATATATATATATATATATATATATATATATATATATATATATTGCACTATAATTGTGCGAGTTGACTTTTGAAAACTAATTATGTATCCTCATTTTTGAGCATCAACTGCTTGAGGAATTGATGCTCGAAAATGAGGACACATAATTAGTCCTTGAAAGTCGACTCGCATATATACAAAGTAAGTTTTTTTGTTTAAGTACGTTACAGTGATGGAGATAAGTGAATACAAGAATACAGTGTTGCAAAGTTTATATATATATATATATATATATATATATATATATATATATATATATATATATATATATATATATATGCGAGTTAACTTTCAAAGACTAATTATCGTTTCTTCATTATCGAGCATCAACTGATGCAAGTTGATCCGGATATAAGAGGTTTTTCTATATATATATATATATATATATATATATATATATATATATATATATATATATATATATATATATATATATAAATGCATCCATTTAAAAAAAAAAATTACTAGCAAAATTTTTTTCAATTAGGTGATGAAAGTAAAAATCAGTGATGATAACAACCCATTCTTCATTTACGCTTTAGAATTGAGTGATGAAGATTATGGACATTTAAAAATGATGCAAGGCCTTCTCATTGACTTCTGTAATTTTCCGAATGAATTAATAATATTGCTGAATAAGTGTAAAAGTCAACAGGAAACTAATATGAGGTATGTTATATATGATATGAGATCTTTTTCTGGTAATTCAACACACACACACACAGAGGTTTATTAAACCATTGGAAACTCAATCTTTCATCTCTTGATGATACTCAAGTTTCTAAAATTTGACACTTTTTATCTTAAAATGGCTGAAGTGCCTTCATTTTCTATCCTAAAATGTACAATATTATGAATTTTACCATATTTGTACACATCTATTGTAACTGATTTATTCTACCATACTCTTGTAAACATATAAATTGTCTTTTTACACTTTTGAGCAAAAGTTTAATGAGTAATTTACAACCAGCTCGTCATAAACAGCAACAAGATTTCGATATTTTATAAATTGTCATTAAAAACATCTGGATCACATATATAAAAGCAGGGGCGCACCCAGGATTTTGTCATGGGAGGCCAGAACTACAATGGGGCCAGTGTGTACTTCGGTTTGTTCACCCCCGTAGAAAATATAGAATTTTTACCACTCTAAAAATATGTTTTAAGTATATGCAGCATAAAAAAGACTCAAATTGAGACTAAATCTGTGTTTTTTATGTCATAGTAAAGTAGGTTATTTATTATTTTTGGACAATTTTAATATTTTCCCATAATTATCAAGTGTCAAGTAAGTTCAATGCTAATTTTGTTATACCTTAAGGTGCCAACTCAAAAACTGCCCATTTTACTGCAAAGTGAAATGTTAAGATTTTCTAAAATTAATGATACATTTAAAAATTGCTAACATTTTAATGCTTTTAATTAAGGCTCTTAAAACAGGATACTTCAGACAGAAATAAAAGTAATAAAAGCATGTATTATATCTAACGCAACGTGATTAAAATAAATATAGGCTATTACAGTCCGTTCACTAGAGGAAATACTGACTCATAGAATTCAATTTACAAGCATGCTAAATGTAATTTTCTATTGTCTTTCGTATTACCCTACACCTAAATTGCAGTTAAACATATAATATTTTTCTTGTCATTTTTAATTTATATATAAATTTTCATTTTTTTCATGCTAAGGGAGGGCCCGGTCCCCCTTGGCCCTTCTCTTTTTGCGCCACTGTATAATAGCACACTACCCACTGGTCGTGCCTTCCTTGCACAAGTTCAAAGTTGTCACACTTTATGTAAACGTAATGATAGTTGACAATATATAATGCATATATGTATTAATATAAGCAGTACTTATTGTTGAGTCATTAAAATTTAAAAAAGTAGGTAATTTGAAAAATTTATTCATCAAATCTGTTAGTAATAATTCTTAACTTCAATATAAGTGACTGAATGCTTGGTCAGAAAAGTAGGTGGTTGCATTTTTATTTTATTTTATTTTTTTGAGGAATATTGACTTAACACTTTCAATTGAGCTACAAATATGCCAAAACCTTTCCAAAAGTGTGTTAATTAAATTCCCAAAGTTTCATATTGATTGGATGAACAGTTTACATATACAACCAGGAAGGTTGTAAACTCTATGTATTTCTAATGGTAGATCTCTACCTGGAATGTTGTGTTTTCTATCCCTTAAAATAAACATTTTGCTAAATTCGTTCTTAGTGTCGACCTACGTAGTATAACGAAGGTTCCCTCTAAATTTCAATTTTGTATCATTATTAGTTTCTGCTCTACATCAATCAGTTAAGTCGTTCTGGATTTCAATTTATATATATATATATATATATATATATATATATATATATATATATATATATATATATATATATATATGAACCACCACAACGTTGTAGTTCATTTCAGTCTTTCCTTTTTCTCTTTTTTGATAGACAAAGATCATGGTATGATCGAAATATTTCAATGGTGTGATAAGAGTTTATATGTGTGTGTCTATTTATTTATTTCTAAAAGATTGCAGTTTAATCTTATTATGCTTCTTAGGTTTTTCATTACATTGGAAGAAAATTCCAGCACTATGAAAGATGAAATGGTTTTAAAAATAATGGAAACTAATTGCCTTAAAGTACTTTGCCATTTAGCCTTGACATTGACACCTGTCTGTAATGGTGATATACAAAAGGAAGTTCTAGCAAAAATTGCACATTTGAAGGTAACTTGTGTTTCCATAAGAAATAATTATATTATTTAAAACACATACAGTTAGTAAAGAGTCAAATGATTATGCTGTAGTTATAAATGAATCTAAAAACATCTTTTTTCAAACTTAATTTATATATATATATATATATATATATATATATATATATATATATATATTACGTTATCCATTGTTTTTCCGTTGCACTGACTTTATGAAGTTTAATATATTACTATTGTAAGTAATTTTATCCACCATTAAGTGTACAGGATAACAAACAAAAATTAAATGAAGAATTAGATAACATTACAAAAATAGCAATAGAAAATGGATACAACAAACACCTTATAAAAAATATATCCAATAAATTCACAAAAAAACCTAACCTCAACACAACACTACAACCGGAACACAAAAATAATAAAAATAAAAAAAATCTACCTAAAATATAAATACACCAATAACAAAATAGAAAAAATAACAAATATATACAACAAAGAATACTACACTCCAACATACAAACCAAACAACAAAATAATAAAATATCTTAATAACACAAACCACAAAACAAATTCAAAAAAACATAACCTATCAGGAATTTACAAAATTACATGTAACAACTGTAACGCATTTTACATAGGGAAAACAACCAGATCATTTAAAATAAGATTTGAAGAACATTATAGAGCATTCAAAAACAAAAATTCAAAAGTATCAAATGTTGCAGCACACCTAATATCACATAAACATGAAATAACAAATTACGAAAATAACATAACCATACTTGAAATAAATAATAACCCAATAGAACTAAACTCACTAGAAAAATACCACATTTACAAAAACATACACAAGAATTTATAAACAACATATACAGAAGACATACTATTCAAAAACATAATACACAAGACTCAAGAGGAAAAGTATATGACGTCAACAATTACCAACACGACGGACCGAATATCCGCATCAGAAAAATTAAGAAAAAGTAATCAGTGATTCGAAAATGGTCAAGTGACCGAAAGGCGCCTGATCACTCAAGGTAAAATCATTGCACTTAATGGTGAATAAAATTACTTACAATAGTAATATATTAAACTTCATATATATATATATATATATATATATATATATATATATATATATATATATATATATATATATATACAGTAGAGTCTTGAAAATTCGAGGTGAATGGAACTAAAACCCCCTCGGATCACCGAAAACTTGGATTACACAGAAATAAGTTCCTGTCTATTAGAAAAATAGAACTTTTAATGAACCCTAATATAATAAAACCCCTCATATTCAGATCAGTGTGGTGTCAGCCCAATCCGGATTTATTAATAGCAGGAATAAAGATGGGTCAGGCTAACCATTAGTGTCATCTTTGTTTGATTGAGTTGCTCATGTGAAGAGTTTATTTTTCGATATATTACACACAAGATTAGACATTTGTGCTTTCTAAGGGATATTTGTCAAAACTTACAGCGTAAATAAAGGAAAACATTTATGGTCTATTGACCTTCTGTCAGACATCTAAACATAACTGATAAGAACATTCAAACAGAGCTGATGAAGCTGGGTAATTCACCAAACTGTAGAACACTAGCAAAGTAAATGATACAACAGAATGGGAAGGAAGAAATATACCATATTGATATGAACATTTCTTGGAAGCCTGGCTCATTTCCTTTGCATGATGTATTTATATAAATATGTCTTGAACCCCCATTTCATTTTCTTTATGGGTATAAACATTTCTTGGACTCCTGACTCATTTCCTTTCAAATAGATAAAATAGGCTCAAATAGAAAAAGGCTCGAATTTAACGGACGCTCGGAAAATCAGGACACAGATATTCGAGACTCTAATGTTTAATATATAAATTTGGTTATTACTTTATATTATTTATTTTCTTTTTCATCTAAAGACCTTACCTTACCTACAGCCACACCTTTAGGTTGCTAAATAACCAAAACAAGCATATTAATTTAATATTGTCATGATTAATTCAGTAACTGACATGAAGAAACTTACAATTTATGCTTTTAAATCCTTTGTAATGAATAGATTATAAGAAATATACTCAAAAACTAAATCTTTCTGTTTGCTGGAATCTAATCTAATAAAATTTGTACTTATATATGTGAGTCTCCTTGGCTTTCCCTGTTGCTCTTGGAATTTAACTTGGAAACATTATCATTTCTGCACAGTGATAATTTTAATCTTTACTTCCTTTCTCTTTAATACCATACTTAATTATTCGGCACACTTTTTAATAATTTTTTATAATAAAAATAACTATTACAACTCTTTATAATTTATTTATAATCTCCTTAAGTAGTCTTCAAGAAACTTCCTTTTTTTTAAAAAAAAACAGTATCTTGTAACTTGACTCCAAACACTTCTACACTCCCCTGAAGCTCAAAATTCCTCAAAATCTTTAATTAAGAATTCATCTACAGAATGTTCTGAGTCAGTCCTAAAGCATTACATCAACATGTACAAAAATTGTTTTAATATGCTGTAAGCATAATTGACCAATTATACCAGTCATTCAAAGTTTCAATTTAAAATATTTTTGTAACATCTTATAATTGGATCTGCAGCAAAATAAAATCATGTTGAAGTTTTATAAAAATAAAATAGTTAATTTCAGCAGATGGAGTCTGTTTTTTATAACAGGCCTAATTGTATCAGTTAAAACTTCACGAACTTCAATAAATATTTGTTTTCTTTTGACTTGATTTATTCTATATTTCAATCTTATATTTTTTGTACATTTTAAAACAAGTACATTGTACACAAGTTAAAACCTAGGATGATGCATTATGCCTAAGGCAGCATAGGCTCTGCCTTTATCTACCTGTTTGAGCTCTTCCCTTTATAAAACAAAAGTAATCTAATTCTGTTTCATTAGTTTAATTTTAATATGTTAATTTTCTGAACTTGACTTGAATATGGTGTTCACGAAACACATTTCATCGCGCATATATCAAGTCCTTTTTTAACCTTTGTTAATTTATGTTATTAAAGGATTATTGTTACATATTTGCATACTAAGTATTGTTCTATTTAAATTTAAAATGCTGCTAAAGCTTAAGTATGCACTCATTATCTCATTATCCTTGCATATGTGTTCTGCCAATAGAGTCATGTTGAATCAGATTAAATCTCATCCTTGCCCAGTGGAGATACATGGCTGCTTTCTTCAACTTTTCTGCTGAATTTCAATTATATTAGTTTATAATGGTTTTGTTTCTGTATTCGTATGTACTAGTAATTATATAGTGTGTCAAATTACCCCTTATTATATACTGTTTGTAAACAGTATTCTAAAGGGAATGAAATGACTTGTTACTCAAAGTGAAGTGTTTTGTGTCTGTTCAACTTCTTGGTTGACATTATATAATTTACTGGAAAAAAACATTTTAGTTTTAGAGGCGTTACAAGATCCAAAAAACGTGTTCATGTTTGTATCTTAACTCCATACTGGCTCAAATATGCAGTATGTATGTGTCAAACACAGCTAATTATATGAGCAATTCAATAAAGTTATTGAATTATTTCTATTATAATTTTATTTTAATAAACAGTCCTCCTGAAAACTAACGTAAATAATTTAACTCTAATCTCTTTGATTATTTTTCTCTGTCTGATTCATTAGGTCCTTTGGCGCCTAAACACTCTAAATATATAATTTGCCTTATTATATTTACAAATTTTAATATAGGTTGTGTATTATTGAGATTTTGTGAAAGTAATTTCATCTGGCCATTATTCTTGCCTTAGTCCAGTTGCCTAAATATATGATGTGTATTTAGGTCATTCTAAATAACGTAAAATAGTTTCATCATTTTTTTTTGACCTATTTCTATTTATTTTATTAATGTTTTTATTTTGAATTTAAATTTTGATCTCTGTGATGAGATAAAAGAGCCAAGAATGTTTCACAAAACATATTTCATAATAAGATAAACATTGGAGTTAATGAATTTTGTTAGAAGTAACACCACTGTGAGTACATGAATTTTGTGTTTAAAATTTTTTATAGAAAAACTTCAAACATCCAATAGTAATATTAATAACTCTATTTTATACTGTATTTTGTATAGTGTTTACATTTACAGTAAAATTTTAATAATAGATGTATTGTTTATTTGGATTTATAGGGAATTATTCAACATTATGATAGTAACCACAAAGAATCAGTAAGAAAGACACAAGAACTTGAAAAATATATCGAACAGAAGAATAGAGAATATGAAGAATTAAGAAACTACTGGGATGAACAACAGAGAAGTTGGGGAATGTCCCTTTCAAAACAATTAAATGAAGTTCGAGAAGAATATTTGAAGGTATTAAAAATAATATTGCTTTAGAGTGAAGAAATGAAACAGCGAATTTTACTTTACATGCTAATGGTAATAGTGTGATAATATTTAATGACATTAGGGTAAAGACTTAATGTTTTTTAAATATGATCATTATGAGAAATACATTTTGGGGATATTTAAAAATTACAGTAGTTGTTCAGCATACAAGTACGTTTAAATAGTGCCTGCTCAGTTAGATCTTTATTTTCTAGAAGGATGACTGTTCTTTTACTCATTTGTGTTAGTCCAGCTATTACATAAGAGGCAGTTAAACATAGCCACACTCAAGCTCTATCATTTCTCTAAGTTTCTCATTTAAGCAAATTTGTTTTTCATAATTTGTATCTATAACATGATTAACTTTTTAAAATTGTTATTTTGTACGTTGAAACCTTTGTGCAAGTGAACTTTTGTTTCCTTCACATATGTAAAACCTTATGAAAAATTAATAGCGACTGTAAAGAAAGTTATTAGTGTATTGTGGACTATTGCACATTGGGTGAATGTCGCTACTGTTCTCCAACACCAGAAAACTGTTGAAACCATCTATCAAGAGATTTAATTTGAAATCTCTTATTTTTCAATATTTAAACGCTCTACCTTTGATCACCATTCAATTTATATGTTTTTGCCAATTTAATGTTACAAATTTTAAAGTAACAAAGAAATACATTTTTATTTATTAAAATGTAATTTAAATAAGTTGAAAGTTTCAGTTAATTCTAATTCTTGTGTAACTAAATTATAAAGCTTCTAGTAGTTTTACCAACATAAAACATGATATAAATGCAATACCATCTTATTACATATGGAGACTGTTATTAAAGAATTCATCCTTGGGAATTCATTAAAAATTTGATTAGAATATTGAAAGATTTAGTTTCTTAAAAATAGGTCTGGAGATATATTCCACCACCAGATCCTGCTTGATAGTTCATATAGAGTTGAACTGTGCCTACAGCTAAACAGGTAATGTAAGGTAGGGGCATATTTTGACCTGGTCTTTTTGGTTGTTTTGTCGTTAAACTGCTCATTGTTAGGATGTAAGGTGAGTCAATGTATGGCATATTTTCAGCTGGCTGTTTACGAAGCAAACATCATTATTTCAGTCTGGATATACAGAAACCACTAAATCTTAACAGCTAAAAATACCTATAGTTTAATATTGGATAGAGGAAGGCAAAAGAAATATATAAGGGGGAATGGAATAGAGCCGTGGCAACACACATATTTATCCATATTTATTTTGTTTCCTTTCGTATATTTTCCAAATATTATCTCTGCCAAGTAAATTATGCCTTTTAATAAATAGAAATCATGAACAATTTTTTCAGAAACATAATGATGCTGAACTCGAAGTAAAACAGAAAGAAGAAGAAATGAAGATTTTGCATAATAGAGTTATAGAAGAAATTAAGGAAAGTTTAGAAACCATAAAAATTGAAAATCAACATCTGATCAAGTTAAATGTAGATTTGGATGAACAAGTTAGGTAAGCACTGTGCATATGTGCATAAATGAGTAATTAAGTAACACGCTCGTTTAATACTTATATTAATGAGGCTTCCGCGCTTAATTATTAAAATATGATTGCGTACAGACTTTTAAAAAAAATTGGTAAACAAAATTGAATTTTGTAAATTGAATTAAATTTTTACCCATTTGTTTATTATACTCTCCTAGGCAAAGCAGCCAGTCATTAACATTTCTGCAGGTGAGGACCATAAACCCCCAAGTGTAGCCAAACTGCTCTAGAGCTGTCAACAATCAGTTGTTTCTTAAACAGTTCATAAAAGAGTTACTGACCAAAATGCAAATAATTCAATAGTTTGTTGTTTAATTTTTGAGATAGGGTATTTTCTATGATTAAATTTCTTGCTTATTCACTGAGTGATTTACAATCATTGTACCAACAGTGATGACTTGCATTTAGAAAAATCGTTTTAAAAGTATTTAGACTTATTTATATTGATGCTTTCATGTTTGCTAACACAATCGCACAGTAATTAGAATTTACCAGGCTTAGACATAAACAAGGGGGTAGAATTAGTGTAGGAATAAATCCCCCACTTTTGAGGCAATTTATGCATGCTAAAACATTTTGTTAAAAACAATTTAATTCCCTAGCTTGCCTTACTTTTGCCACAATAGTTATACCTTGTGTAAACAAACAATTAATTTCCTTTCGTAGAAGAAAGGTTGATGAGAAGTAGGGTGTTAATTTATTTTTCTTACTCTTCTCACCGATTTACTCAGTTTGTTAAAAAGTTAGCTATACTAAAAGAACATCTTGAGCCTTCTTATTAACTCCGGCTTTAATTTTATTCTTATAATTAACAGTATTTGATTAATGTTTTCAAATGAGCTTTTAACACTTTTAGTTAATTTTACCTTAATATGCAGTTAGTATAATTTTTACTGCGTATGTATGTTTTAATGTTTTAGTAAAAATTATTTCTTATTCACAATTATGTGTGTTCAGTATTTTAGACATTTTTTCTTGATTATCAATTTATGTGTAATTTTAATTTATTAGTAATGTTTCACAATTTTTTGTTGTTGATTTAGTAAATTTTAGAGAATAGTCTATAGTTATCAAGAGAAGAAAATATTGTTTAACTTTGTTATAGATTTTCGTAATTAACAATTAAAAGAAAAATATTAGCCTTTTTTCCTACACAGTTTTCGTTCTTTTAAAATTTTTTAGAATTGTCATAATTCAAGTGTACAGCATGTGTTTAGATTCCAAATTTAAAAAGTATTTTATAAGTAAGCAAGTTTAACAAAAAATCAACTGTAAATGAAAATGAATTAACATATTGATTGCCGGTCACCCAAACTATTATCTTAACTGCGGAACTGATTTATAAAATGTTTGTATGTCGCAGACATAAATCACAATGGTAAAGAACCAGTGAAGAAAATAGATCATGAGTACTCTCTAGAATCTGATACAAAGGTCTTACAAAGATGCATGGTAAGGGTAGAAGCCCACTGTACAATAGCTACAAAAATTGTTGAAGATTTATTTGGAGGAATTTTTTATTGACACATTGGAAATTGAAAGTTTATTGTATTTTTTTAAAATTGACACAGTGCATAGATTTTTTGTCCAAGAGATTTTTATCTGATTTTTTTTCAGATTGTTTTCAACTGCCAATTAATTTGAAGCAAATTTAAATTTTAAAATGTTAATTACTTGTCTTATGCCTCCGAGAAGTATACCCCTCCAAAGCTATACCTATATTATAATATAGCTGGAAAGTATCTGGGTTGTATCTTTGGCTAGAAAAAATACAAAATTAAGTTTCGAAAAGTAACCTTACCACATACATCTTAACATCACATTTGTTGTTGCAAACCAAGAAAAATGGAAGCAGGCATCTCCTTCACTTCAGCAATCTGTTTATGTTAAGAACTTTGGTTTTTGTAACGAAAACCTATTCTTAATTTAGTTTATGTTCTAACCAAACCTTTCCTAACTAGACACTTTGTAGCTACATTTGGTGCTATTTACTGGAGAGCAAATATAATATTATTTAATGGGAGGGAATGAAGCCAAATGTAGATTATATGATTATTTTCGATTTTTGTATTATGTTCTTATTTTAAACAAAATTTTAGAAAAGACAACAATTATGTAATTAACAAGTTGACCACTAAGTCATGTGCAGATAGTTGACATACTGGTGTGGGCATCTGACCACCCTAATGTGGGCTATGTTATCACACTTTTGCTTTGTGCTAGTGTGATTCTAACTGTTCAGGCGAGTAGTCAGTCTCTGCAGAAGTATGCTAGACTTTTTTTCTCACTAGTTCACAACATTTGTGATTGTGTGTGTGTAATAAACAAATATTATAATATAATACATATTATGTTGGTAGACTATAATTTAGATTTTCAACAATCAGTGTTTTAAAATGTAATATAATATAATTATAATAATTGTTTTCTCAGGAATAAGACAAGTAAAATAAATAATATTGAGACAAAACTAGACAATTTAACCGAAGATTTAAAGGCTTCAAAGTTCACTCTGCATGAAAAAATAAAGGAATGTGAAATGAAGGAAACTACAATAAGAACATTAAAAACTAGGCTTGCCAATACTGACAAGGTAAGAAGTGCTTTTATGTCACTTGTCTTCTTCTTTCTTCATTTGGATGTTTTAGAAATGTTATTTACTTGACAAACTTTTGTTTAAGGAATCTGAGAAACTGTATATTATTTATTAGTTTAGGCAAATCTAATAACAGCTCTTTGGAAAACCTTTTTTTTATTTATCCTTAAATACTTTCCCTTACAAGATATTTTGAAATACAGTACAACCTCTTAAATCTGAACCCCGGAAATCCGAACCCCTGCGAAATCCGAACATTATTTGATGAAAACCAAATTTTAAAAAAGTATCTAAACTTTAATTAAGTATGTACTGAAAGTTTGCTACTTACGTAAAACAGGACTGAGATGTGTAATATATTGGAATTGACACTGAAAAACTTGATTAACATAGAATTTATTGACAGTAAAATAAAAAATTTAAAAAAAACACTAAACTATATGTTTCACTTAAAAAGAAAAGACACGACCACTTAACTATATATTTTCACTTAAAATCAGTAATCTTCATCTGCCGAAGAGACATAAACCTGCCCGACATTAGCATAACATCATTGGGTGTTGCAGCTGCATGTTGTATGTAACGCAATGTCGAGAGCGGCGGGAGCACCAGCATGAGTAACAGCATTCGTAGTGGCATCTTTTTCCTCGCTGTCATTGTCTGCTACACTGTCATCAAATTGATCCCAGACCATACCACGTAAAGCTCAGTTCTTCATTGTTATCTAGTGCTGTCCACTTTTCCAGACAAATTTCTTATGGTAACTTTAATATTAATCCTGAAAGTTAATACTAGCATTCTATATCTGAATAACTTTCATTTTATTACCACCACTTATATTTTTGTTTAAAAGAAAGTCATGTGCTTATATATTTTTCAAATTATTAATAATCAATTTTTTCAATTAGTTATCAAAATTTTACTTGAGGAAATGTGAAATTAATAATTTTTCAATAGATTTAATAAATGGTTATATAGTAATTAAAATTCTGACACCCCAAAAACTGTCACTGTTGTGGTCCTCTTCTCCCATAGTCTTGGATCGAAACTTCTCAGGTGTTCCTTAAGGATGGAAACGAGATGTTGCATTCGCTAGTGATCGGTCTTAGAGCTGCTTTTAAAACTGTTTTAAATTGAATACATTATAAAATTTTTTAGTTCGAATTGCAGACGTTCCAAATTTTTTAAATTTTAAATTTTTTAAAATTAAAAAATAAATATTTTTTAACTAACTTGCAAACAAACTGAGTATTATTTTAAACAAGTTTCTTACACTCTCCTACAGCTGATATGGTCATTTCGCCGTTTAGATGTCTTTCAAAAGAACCCATCCCCCGGGATGACTTACCCGTTAAGGGTAGAATCTGCAGCAAGTTAGGTTTTTTCTTTTTTAAGTCCAGTGACTTGTTCTCTGGCAGATTTTAGCGAGCATTGCACAGCGTTCGTGGTTTTGGCTGCGAGCGGCTCGTTTCAAAATTCTTGCTCTGCAATGGGCGTTTGGTGGTCGGACTTGCGCGCGCGTGTTGGTCAACGGTAGGGTTGACGGCCCGGCGTAAGCGGTGGTGGCCCGGTCCGTTGCAGTTAGTAAGATGGCGGAATCAACATGTCTCCAAGACAGACATTTTCCAATTTCATCTTTGGCTACATTTGGGTTTTAGCCACGGACCACCATCTTGGAGTTTTCCGTTCTGGATCTCCGTAAAAAACCCTCTGCCTCGAGTGTTGCTTTTCGTCTCCTCATATCAGGCCTCCCGACTATTTGCCTTGGCTACTTGTTTGCGATTAAGTTATTGTTCAAACTGGTATACATTTTGACCTTAGTACACTTCTTTTCGAGATTTGTGTTCGTTTTTACACTTTTGATCTAAATGTCACTTATGGTTTAAGAATCGAATATTTTTTAGCGACAGTCGTTTTCACATTTTTAGATTTTATTAAAAATTTGAATGCTAATTTTATGCCACTCCTTTCACTAGTTACATTTTATCGGCACTATAAATGTCCCTCGCTTGACACTTATAATTTTGGGGCAATCTAGTATTCATTTATTAATTACAATCATGTTAAAAAATTTGTTAATAAATAATATTTTTTACAATACTATGCATCTATTAGTTTTATATTTTCTGCCTACTTAAACTATACTGGTTTTCTCTTTATATAATTTCATTTTTACTTTTTTTTCTTTAAATAATAAAAATTAATTTTATTTTAGTTTTGAATAAAAATAAAATTATTCCCTAGTGCTAAAAACGTTCATTTTACAAATCAAGCCTGTCGGACCGCTCTTTGTTTACACAAGCAGATAACCTGCCTTGAAAGATCTGGCTTTGTTAGCCACACAATTTCCAGCTGATTTATTTTAAAAATTTAAATAATATTTTAAAGATTTTGTATAAGATGCAAAAAATCTGCTACTCTGAGACAGTTTCGGCCGTGTTAACACACACACACACACACACACACACACACACACACACACACACACACACACACACACACACACACACACACACACACACACACACAATATTTTCAATCTATTGTGAGAAATAATGAGGAAAATACTTCTCAATTATATACTTTGCAAGGTTTTTCCAATAAATTTGCTGACCTATTAAATCAAATTTGTATTTAAAAATAAACAGTGCACAAATAATGGGAAACTTTTAAATAAATAGAAAAAATGTAGGAAATTTACAAAGCTTTGTATAATACTGAGAATATGTTTTACAAAAGTAAAAATGTCATTGGGTATCGCTTTTTAAAAATGTTAAAAATCTTCAGTACTAATTTATTGTTACCACTATGATTCAAACACTTTTTCTAGATCTGGGGGTAGTTTTATCATATCATCGTCAATCAATTTTATTGCCTTCACTAAACAAAATAGTGGCACTTGTCTTTGACCCTGTTTAATCTTTCCCTCAAAAAGGTTTCTAGCTTTGGAAAAAAGGAAAAGTTTACAGGTGCAAGGTAAGAAACTCTGATGTGGGTAATCTGGCCTTCCTTTTCTTAAATTTTGTCTTTGCTCCATTGTAGCCAAGCTTGTTATAATGCAAGCAGATTTACCATGGACAAGACAGCTTTCTTGAATAATTAATATTTCACAGTAAATTTTTGTGTTTATTGGCAATATTATAGGAAGAAATTATGACCCTATTCTATCAATAGAAATAGAATCCCTGTTCTTCCTCATATCCTATTGCTGAAGAATTTAACCATTGTTAAATGGTTGCTGGTGAATTAAAAATGTTGCAATATAACTCCCTGAATTACTTATTAGTATGTGGTACATTACTAATCTGCATAGTAAAGGATACATGTTTTATCATCAATTATATAGTTTAACACTTTGAAGCCTAGTGCCTTAGTAGGCACCCATCTCTATCTGCCTGGAGGTTTTAGGTAAAATATAAAAAATTCCTGACCTATAATGAATACCATATTTACAACAAATTATACATTTTCCTACTGCATGTCACTACACATATTTTACATTGGAATGAAAATAAATATTAAATGTTCTATATATAATTTTAAAGCTAAAAGAAAATGTAATCTAGAAATATTTCCTCTAAAATTTAGAAAACTCTCCTTCTGAATTTGAATCTCAAATCGGGTCATTTTACATTTTCATTCAGTTCATCAATAAAAGATATCTCGATTGTACCTCTGCCTAGATCAGTTTCATTTTCCCTTTCACTGTCTAAAAGCAACATGTCTTGTATTGAATTGCTTCCTAAAGTATCTTTAGGCATTATATCTATAACGTATCTATAACTGTAATATGTCTAAAAGCAACATGTCTTGTATTGAATTGCTTCCTAAAGTATCTTTAGGCATTATATCTATAATGTATCTATAACTGTAATATGTCTAAAAGCAACATGTCTTGTATTGTATTGCTTCCTAAAGTATCTTTAGGCATTATATCTATAATGTATCTATAACTGTAATATGTCTAAAAGCAACATGTCTTGTATTGTATTGCTTCCTAAAGTATCTTTAGGCATTATATCTATAACATATCTATAACTGTAATATGTCTAACAATAAACATTGTATAAAATAAATAACTGAAAGATAAAATTTAAAGCGAAAAACAACAAATTCTTAACCTAAACAAAAATTACACAAAATACAAATTAAATAAACAAAATAACTTATAGATACAATTTAGAACGAACAACAACAAACTCGAAACATAAACAACTCACACTAATTGATCATTAACTCTAATTTATTTATTCATAAAATTATTTTATTTTGCAGCAGCTCATAGAGTCTACAAAAAACCAGACTACATTAGAAAAACTGGTAGATGAATTAAGAAAAGAAAAGGTAAAAAAAAAATTGTTTATTGAAAAAGTTGAAGTAATAAGACATTTAGTAATTTAGAGCTTAGTTAATGAGAATTATTCTCAATGGTAAAACAGAAAATAGTTAACTCAAAATCTCACACAAAATTAGTTTTTAATAAACAAACACACTAGTTCACAACAGACTAGTTTTGGCGACGATGTCGCCTTCCTCGGTGCTTGGTTACTACTAATGTATCGCCAAGTTATTGTACAAGTTAAATAAAACAAACAAGATAAAACATAAAAAGACAAGCAATAAATTTCATCTAACTACAGAGCACAAAACTCTTTACTCAGGAGGGTTATTTATTTTACATTATTGTTATTATTATTATTCTGCGATAGAGGGTGTTTGTATTTTGTTGTTGAAAGTAATGGGGTGGGGATTCATCTCAGCAATTTGGATTAGAATGGTTCCAACTGTTGACAACAAGTCTTCACGCAGAGTTGGCACCAGATAAGCGTAGGAGCATTCTGGTAGAGTATCTTTTAAGGTATACAATTTTCAAAAGTATACAGCTGTATTTTGAAAGAAGTAGAGAAAACTAGAAAGTTAGAGGGGTTTTTTTAGGAGGGTAGAAGTAACTTTGTAGACCCTTTTAGTCAAACAATTCATATATCAATGATATTGTTAAGGTACCCAGCTTGCAGATGATATCAAGTGCTATGATCACAATGTTGGACAGGCATCGCTGAAGGGTTAATATAGTAAACTTTTATTTTAAATCTTTTGAGACATGATAGTGTACCCACTTGTAACACTATTTTAGGTTGGATTAAATTAAATCATTTAGTTTAAAGGAACAGTGATGAATAAAAAACCGCCAGGGGCTTATCATTTAGTATACACTCCAGAAAATGTGGATAGAGTATAGTCCTGGTCGATCTGTTATGAGACGTTCTGCTGAACTGTGCCTCAATAATTGATCAGTAAGGCGTATTTTGCATAGTGATCTAGGATTTCATCCCTACAAAATGTCCATAGTGCAACAATTGAACCCTAGAAATTATGTCCAGCGCATAAATTTTGCTCAAGAAATGGAGGCCATACTTGAGCAAGATAACATCAGTTTGTTTATTACTGATGAAGCACATTTCCATTTGAATGGTAAGATAAATCTGCAGAACTGTCGTTATTGGGCCAATGCAAATCCAAAACTAATGCATGGGAGACCATGACACAGTCCCAAGGTAACAGTCTGGTGTGCTCTGAGCAGTGGAGTTCTTATCAATCCAAGACGGTAAGAATATTGTAACCTCGAAATGTTATAGGCAGATGATCACTCAACTTTCCTAACCTAAACTAATGCATGGGAGACCATTACACAGTCTCAAGGTAACAGTCTGGTGTGCTCTGAGCAGTGGAGTTCTTATCAATCCAAGACGGTAAGAATATTGTAACCTCGAAATGTTATAGGCAGATGATCACTCAACTTTCCTAACCTAAACTAATGCATGGGAGACCATTACACAGTCTCAAGGTAAGAGTCTGGTGTGCTCTGAGCAGTGGAGTTCTTATCAATCCAAGACGGTAAGAATATTGTAACCTCGAAATGTTATAGGCAGATGATCACTCAACTTTCCTAACCTAAACTAATGAATGGGAGACCATTACACAGTCCCAAGGTAACAGTCTGGTGTGCTCTGAGCAGTGGAGTTGTTATCAATCCAAGAAGATAAGAATACTGTAACCTCGAAATGTTATAGGCAGATGATCACTGAACTTTCCTAACCTAAACTAAAAAGAAAACGTATTACTATCCAGCAAGTATGGTTTCAGAAGGACGAAGCAACAGCTCACACAGCAAGAATTTCAACAGAAGCAAGTAGGGCTGTTTTTCTTAGTTCCGTGCTTTCCATGTTTGATGACATCAATTAGGCTCCTCATTCCCCAGACCTGTTCATGTGCGACTACTTTTTGTGGGGTTACCTCAAGTCGTGTGTACGAGCATAAACCGCGTACACATGAAGAACTGAAGGATGTAATTCGTATGGAAGTCTTTCATATTGACGCTGGCAGTGTTAGAATGAGCGAAAGCCAACTTCCAAGAGCGGCTTGTGAAGCGCATCGCTCAAAACGGCCGTCACATAGCAGATATTGTTCTCAAGCATTAATTTTCTAAACATAATATTAGTAGTATTCTATAAATAAAAGTTGTTTGATTCACAGGCAACGATATACTGTTTTTTCTAAAATCATCCGCATAGAGTTTCAAACGGGAGCGGAGTTTCAAACCTCTTAGAGGTTTATTCCGCACAAACACCCTTTAAAATTTAAACAGTTTTAGACCTTATGTTTGGGTGAATACACAATTAAATACTATATAAATACATTTAAACAATTTCAGAAATCATTATTGTACAATTTTAAATTTCTAAAAATATTTTGAATTGTTAAAACGTGTAAGCAATGTATACTAGGCCACTGTTTTCATTATGGGAGAGGCATTTGCAGGTTATATTTCTATAATAAAGTAATTCAACGTATAGACATAAAGAAATATTTTATCATGATAGTAGGCCCTACATGTAAGAATATGAAATTAATTATAATATATATATAGTGAAGGTAAGAAATGTTTTAGTTCAAATATATAACTCTAAATATTAGTGGATGAAAAAAATTTGGCTTTATAACACAATAGGTTCTAGTGTAAAATAAAACTAGGAAAATCTTATAGTCTTTGTGGAAAAATCAACTCATAATTGTTCATTTTTAAGGTCACTAGTGTAGTGTGAACATGACCTACTCTCATGAGAATTATGTTTCTTCTTGCTGTGCTACCTTGCCTTATTGATTCAGTATACCAAAGCATTTTTTGGTTTTTATTTAAAAAATTCTTTTTTTCTATTGTCAAACTGCATTGTAAGAGCTTCCTGTCTGGATTTTTAGCAGGATTTTCTCTATAGCATCAACATCTGACAACATTTTAACAAATTGGTCTTTTTCACGTTTTTCAAATTCACCTGTTGTGACTCCATTTGTTTCAATTTCAATTTCATTAGATTCTTTGTCAGTTTCATCATCTGAGACTCGTTTTCATCAGAATCGCCAAAGAGATGTCTAACAAAATTTCCTGTAGGCAAAATTAATAACAGTTACAAACAAAATTATAAAATAAATTTTCTATTTTGTTATCCCTAATAATTATAATAATCAAAAATTATATACAAATTTCCTTATGTCACAATAATTATATTAATATGGAAGTTTGAATAGGGCCTTATTCATTATTTATAATGTTATTTTTATTCTTGTTAATAGACATTCTTTCAATGGGAAAAATGTTCTTTAGTCTTAGTTTTAATATTTCTTTTAGTTTGGCCTATGTATTTAAGAGGACGTGTGCTACACTTTACAGTAAATTCCTTACTTTTTTTCATTAGGCATGGTGTTGTTATGGTTCCCTAACAACTTTTCTAGGTTATTTGCAGTGACAAATGTCATGTTTAACTTACTATTTTTTTCAAATAATTTTTTTTATTTGACATTGGTGGAGGGTGTGTTATTTTTACCCACTTTTTTCTTTTTTATTGTACTTGTAAGGTTTCTTATTGTTTTTTTGTTCAATCTCTTTGAGAATTTCATCTATAAACATTTCACTTTAACTGTTGAATCTTGCTATATTATAAATATAATTGATCTCACAATTATACCTTTCTTATAACAACAGTAAATTAATTAAACGGGGCACCATAGAGTTAAAAGCTGCTTTTTATATGATATTGTATGAAAGGAAAACGGAAAAAACTGGGTAAAACACTCCATCCACCACTGTCAAATAAAGTAATAAAAATCATATGAAAAAATAGTAAGTTTAACATGACAATTGTCACTTAAAGAAATAACTTAGAGAAGTTGTTAGGGAACCATAACGACACCATACCTAATGAAGAAAAGTCAGGAATTTACTGTCTAAAGTTTAGCATGTGTTCTCTTAAGTAAGGCCAAACTAAAAGAAATATTAAAAATAGAGTTAAATAACATTTTTCTCATCTTAAAGATAAACCAGAAAAATCTGCTATGGCGAAACATTGTTTAGAAAAAGATCACATTTAAAATAGACGATGTAACCCTTTACAAAACCTTAATTAAGTGTAGTGAATTAGATTTGTGGGAAACGTATATTAATAAGAATACAAATAATATTGCAAATAATGAATTAAAGTTCCATATCAAAATTCCATATTAATGTAATTATTGTGACATATGGTAATTTGTTTATAATTTTTGGTTATTGTAATTATTAGGGACAGTAAAATACAAATTTTATTTTGTAATTATATTTATAAGTAAGTGTTAATATTTGTAATTGTTAGGAATTTTATTGTAATTATTGAGTTGAGCCTTGGTATAAAATTTTTATTTAGTGTAATCATTTTGAAATATTGTAATAACTGTTGTTTCGACCGGGGGGTGGGGGGGGGCATGCCCATGGTATAAATATAGAATGTAACCTTACTTTCACCTTAGTTGTAAGTTAGAGTTTGTAGTAGCAACACTCACTGATGATGATGACTTTGTCATTGAAACACGTCTGAGTTAATAAATCATTCATTTGTGAGTTTTGTGTCTGTCTTTTATTTGTTATTAACATAACCTCATAAGCTAAGCTCAAAAAATAGTTGGTATAAGAAAATGTTTCTCTTTAGATATGTAATAGTTTATAACACTGTGCACCAGGAGATTGGTGATTCATGCCAACAAATAACCTTTCCATTTACAAACAGAGTAATTTTTCATTCTTGGTGTAAAATATTGTGTACACACAACATATTTTAATTTTATAACTGAAAATAACAAATGTAGTACTGAATTTAGTACTGACAGTTGTTGAGAGAGATTTATTAAAATATTCGTATGCCATGGGATTGGGGATTGAATTTGTCTTTAATTAAAAAATATACAGGTATCTGTAAGGAGTATTTTACTGTATTTTTGTTTCAGATTTGTTAAAAAAATCTGGATTAGTCTTAGAAGTAAAATAGCTTGTAGGTGATTAATTTAATTTATATTTCAGAATAAGATATCAAGTACATTAAAACTGAAAGAACAAACAATACTGAACAACAATGACCACCTGAAGACTGTTTGTGGGGACTTGGTGAAAGCCAACAGCATTATAAAACAACTGCAGAGAGATAACAATTTATACAAAATGAAGGTAAGGATGTCTTAATACATCTAACCAACAGTATACAGTAAACTCCCGACTATCCGTGGAATAGGGTGGCCTGGCAACGCCGGATAATGAATTCCCCAGATAATCCGCTATGAACAAAGAATACGCAAGATGATCGATAATCGATTATTATACCATAAGTTACACTAATAATGACCCCGGTTAATGCAATTCACAAATAATCTTCAGAGGACAAAATAAATACAGAAAACAATTTAAAATGTCGATATATTTGACGGATTATAACATGTACATTTATATGTCTAACTATTTACAATACGTACATAAGTATATGTCAACATTAAGTATGTATGTACATATGTAATTTCCTTTACACATAATACTTTCACTTTTTAACAAAAAAATCTGTCACTTTCGTCTGTTTTTTTGTGAGCATTGATTTAGCTTTAATGTGTGATCTAAGTTTCTTGAGAACCATTTTATCGCACAGTGTCTACTTGTGTCACAAAGCCATAAAGATCGATAATGTATATGACAGACATGGATAATGCATATGTCACGTCCTACACTATTTATAGCCGAGATTAGCTGACATTTGTTTATAATCTTATGATACACATTAGGTTTTCGGGCATCCAAGCATTTTGTCATTGTCTCTTATATACAGTAGTCTGCTCGCCCCTTTTATTTCGCTGGCCCGCGTCGGGATGCTTCCCTTTCAATGTAAAAATTAGTACGTACATATTTACATATCTATTCCCTTCATCTTAACTTCTATTAAGCCTTATATGTATTTACGTCGTAATTCACCGTTTGGAAATTTAAACACATGAATCTGATTGGAATAAGAATTGGATATTTGTACAACAATGGCAGACCCCGGATAATCCGCAAACCAGTTAATCCGGCCACGGATAATCGGGAGTTTACTGTAGTTTGTTAACAAAATTAAGTATTTTTGTTTTCTCATTTTATTTTGTGCGCTAGTTACATCAGGGTATTATGTTTTAAAAAATATCTCATCTTAACTAGGCACTAGCCTCTAGTTTCATGTTAATAAGACTCTAGTTCCTTTTCAAAACAAGGCTTGCTATCTTCTGAAAGGCAATGAAAATGTACAGAAGAAACTGATACTCTAGACTGAGAGTTTTCATGAACTTTTGTGACCACTTCTGATTCAGCTCAGCGTTGACAACACGTGGGCAGTCTTTTCTCGTGTGATTTTACTTATTTACTTTCTTAATATTTCATATGTTAATACTCATAAACACTTCAAAGTTAATGGTAAATGCAGCCTTCTTATTTCTGCTTAAAGATATTAAATAACATCTTAAATCAGAATTAGGAAGGTTTTCTGCTTCAGCACCCTTTTCAAATAGGTTCTATGCAATAATGATCAAATGTGCTATAAATTTGCATTTTGATACACTGTCAGAAGTGTACTGACTCACACACAGTTCATGGTGGTGCAAGAACATTATTGCTGCCTGAATCTAAGAAACGGTGCTTACTTTCCAGTAGTTCTTAAGATACTCAAAGCACACTATTATTAAAGAGGGTAAGAAAGTAGGCAACAATAAATGCTTGTGTAATGCCTACTACACAACAACCTTTTAATTACTGCAATGAATAATACAAGAGGATAATACGTATATGTCATTAAACAGCTCATGAAATTTGTTTACAAAATAGTGTACCTGTGGTGACTTTAAAAGCACACTTTGAGTACTCACTTTAAAAGTATATTTTGTACTTCGAGATTTAAAATCCTATTTTTGATGTAGTGTTTTGATTTTTTAGCTGGACAAAGCACTGCAGTATTTTCAGGAACAAACTACTAAGCTTGTGAAGTGTACAGAGCAGCTTCATGCAATGAAAGAAGCTTCAGAAGCCAAGAAAAAAGAACTGGATTATCTACAAAAGACTGCTATGTCAACAAATGATACTTTAAAGGAACTTAAAAAAGATCTCTTATCTACAAAGCAAATGACAAGATTACATGACAGAGGTAAATGTTAAATATTATATTGAAGTCTGATTTTACAAATTTCATATAAATGGGTAGCTAACGGGTAAAATTAGACATTACTTTATATTCCGAGGAATTTAAGAATAAACCAGGAAACTATTAACTGATTATTTTATTGGAAACCAACGGAAAGCTAAATAAAATTAATAAAAATCATTAAAAATAGATTGTTAATCTACTGTAAAAGCAGAAAAGTGTGATTTTAACAGTCAGGAAAGGCAGGGAATAGTTATCAATTTTTCCCTGTAATTAAAAATTTTGTTGTAATTGAGGACAAAATTCAATAACGAAAAAATTATGACAGTTTTAATTAGTAGTAAAAAAGTATTTCCTTTTTCTTTGTATAATATCGTCATAAAATTAATAAAGACTTGCCACACTAAAAGGACACATGAATAGACACCAGATCTTACCCAGTGCTTTAGCTAGCCACTGATATAATCAGTTTTGTGCACTCTAAGCTCTTTTAACAGGAATCAAGGTCTGAAGAAATATAAATATGCAAAATAATATCCATATCCAGCCATATTATGTATTAGAGATGGTTTTCTTATCATTATTACTAAAGAAACTATGAAAAGTTAAATTAGACATATGTTTAAACATGTAACCTGTGGCTCTGAGTAATTATCAGTCTAAATCAGGGGTCCTCACTAGGAATACTTTGAGAGCCAAAAATTTTGCATACAACTTTCCTGAGGGCCGCAAGTACAAGAGGCACTAAATAACTGACAAACAATATGATTATAACATACGTTTATTACATTACCAACATAAATAAACTGTTTTGCGCATAAAAAAGTTTGAAAATGTTTTTTTTTACTTAGTTAATTCTTTGATGTTGATGGGCGAAATCTTTCACAGTCCTCTAATATGGCATCTATGTTGGCAGGTTGGGAAGAAACTGAAATTCTTAAAATGTTCTCAACATTCTCACTTGTTAGCCTAGATCTGTATGGGAAGGGAGGGTAAGAGTACGCACCTAATGATTTTTTAGGAATATCTGCGTAAATAAAAAATATACAGACTTCAACATTTTGTAAAATATTCTTTATTTATATATGTAACATTCTTATAAATTTCACTTACTTAGCAATAAACACATCAAAATGAAAAATAAATTTTAAAAAATTGTCAAGTGCGTACTCTTGTCCTACTGGGAGGGTAAGAGTACGCAAGTAGGGTGGTTAAAAGTACGCACTAACAGTGATCACAAACAAATGGCCCACTACCTTCATAAGACGAGCAATCTTCGTGCCACCATTCCTTGCAGATACCACATTGTACCCAGTTCTCAGAATACGAATTTCCACATCCTGGGCAAATTGTTGGGTCAACATCGTCTTCTTCGGGTAGGTTTGCTTGTCCTGAACTTGTAGATGGGCTTGTGTATTTATTTCCGAAGTTTAGTTTTTTATGTGCATTGGTTTTTTTTTTGTATTCCTAATATCTTTCTCGCTTTCTCTCTCTGTCTTTTTAAGAGTTCTTTCTGCTTTTACCTTCTCTAATTCCTTTTTTTCTCTTTCTTTCTCTTCCAAAAGTCTTTTAAAAGGCGATGACGTTAGTATTTCTGACTTTTGTGATGACCTCTTCTTTTTTTTATTTTCAGTTTCTTTTGCTTTAATTTTTGGAAGTGGTAGAATAGATTGAACATTCACCATTATATTGTTTGAAGTTTTTGCAGGGGAGTTATTAGACTGATTTGGTAAAGAGCTGTCTGTTCCTTCGTTTACTCCTTTAGGTGGTTTATCGGTCACTAATGACGGGGCAAATAGTTCCTCATCTATTACATCCGGATTAAATGGTTCGATTCCTGTTAATTTGAAAGATTTTTCGGCAAGCTTGACTCTTGCTGTAGCGATGTAGGCTTCTTTGAAAATTCCTGCTACGTCGGTAAGCCTTATTACCTCTCCTGGATTTTGCACAAGAAATTTCTCAGCTTCAGCTGCATAAGCTGCTTTCAGAGGTGCAAAGAATCCTTTATCTAAAGGCTGGATGACATGGCTCGCGTGAGGTGGAAGAGTTAAAAATGTGATATTATTCTCTCGGCAGAATAAAATAGCAGGAAGTGAACAATGCGTAGAATGATTATCTGCTATCAGCAAAATAGGATCTTCGGCAGATGGCTTTACGTGGTGAACAAAATGTTTTAACCAATCGAGAAATAAGTCGGAGTTCATATAACCTGTCTCAGTTACTAGACCCAAAGTTCCCGAAGGAGCATTTTTGAACAATAGGTGATTCATTCTTTTTCTAGGAAAAATCAATGCTGGTGGTACAAAAATTCCTGTTGCGCTCATGCAGCAAACTGCAGTGATGGTATCCCCTCTTTCTGCACTAGAAATTTTACAAACAGTTTTTTTACCAGTGGGAGTCAGTACCTTCGGAGTTCTTTTTGGAACAGTCGACAAGCCTGTCTCATCCATATTAAATTTCCTATGAGTAGAAAATTTTTTATCAAGACAACACTCTTTTAAATTATTATAAAACCTTGTAACTTGGGCCTTATTGAAACCAATTGCTCTAGCCATACTACACTGCTCTGGGGACCTAACAGATAACTTATTCCTTTTACAGAAACCCTTCAACCAATCTTTACCGGCCATTTTCTTCTCTTTGTTAAATCTGTTAGATACTCCATTCATTTCAGCGTAGTCAAATGCAAGTTTCATCAAATGTTTTCTTGTTAATCCATAAAACCTACAATCAAAGTCTCTGCAATGCTGAGCCAGCTCTCGTTCCATTTCATCCGTCAAAGCTCGTTTGAAACGTCCTAGCGATACTGGGATGGTACCCTGCAAAAAATAACAAAAAAAACGTGTATGTAGGACTATTATTAGTAAAATAAAAATTACAACAAATGATTTCTAAAAAATATAGGCTGAATTTCTTTATACATTATTGTTCATTGCTCAGAGATTCAGCAGCCTGCAAAACTCGTAATTTATGGGAGGAAATGCAAAGAGAAGAGATTTCATCATAATTGGACCTACATGATTTGAGATAAATATGGGTGACTTGACAAGACAGAAATGTGAACTCTTAAATACCAACTTACCGCTTTCAACCTTTTCCTCAAGGTACACTCGTTAATCCCCAGTTCTCTGGCCACTTCTCTTTTACTCTTCCCTGCTTCTAATTTCCGTTTAGCCTCTTCAATTGTTTCATTAGAAATAAGAGCTCTCTCTGATTTCCGTTTATAAGGCGCCATTGTGCCGAAAAAGGTTATTGAAAAAAAAATAATATGCATTTGAAAATGTAAATAGAATTCTACATTCATTAGGTTTTTCTTGGTATTAAAAAAGCAAGAGAGGGAGGCCAAGAGTACGCAGTTAAAAGTTGTTGCGTACTTTTGGCCTCCCTAGTAGTATTTCTCAGACTTGTCACTAGATGCCAGCAGGTTACAAACAAAGAATTACTAATGGCTGGATGTTATTGCCAATGAAATGCACTTTCATTTAATATAGGTTTAAACAATATTTATGTACTTTATGTACTAAAAAAACTTAAAGTTTTACATCCTAAAAATTAGATAAAAAAGTAAGAAAACTGTATTTTACCTTGTATTTTGCCAACAAAGAGGAGCTGATAAATGACAATACCGCTTCTTCTACTGCTGCTGTAGGCTTACTAAAACGTCACAACAGACATTCCGTGCAGTGTTGCCAACACCATGAAATTTACCTGCGTACTCTTAACCGCCCGCGTACTCTTACCCACCGTTACCTTACTTGTTTTTACAAACTTCAGCTTACTGAATGTAGATTCACAGACATAAGTAGATGAAAAACACACAATATTTTCTGAGCACATTCAAGTAAGTTAGGAAATTTGTCCTTTTCAACAACCCTCCAAAACTCATAGTGAGCTTTATTCTTCATCTTTTCTTCAAAAATACTTTTGAGTTCCGTATCGTTCTGAAGATAGATTAATTCATTTTTCAAATCCCTAGCTTCATATCCAAAAACAGAAAGATGAGCTACATTAGCTGGTTTCATTGCCTATGGATTTTCTACCAAGCGAAATGGTTCTTGATACTCCCTGAAGTCACTAAACCTCTGAGACATTTCTTCCTTCGGGTCTTTCAACAGTTTTAGTAAATCGCAGTTTTTAACTTCAGTAGTTTGAGTAATTAATTAAGTTTAGTAAAACAACGACAGATTTTCAAAACACTCAGTAAATAAATATAATATTTATTTAAGTTATAAAATATTTTGACTTCAATCCTAACCGCCTAAGGGCCACAAAAAATCGTCCCGAGGGTCTAAATAGTATAGTTATTTTCATATGTCTTGTCTTGCTCTCTATCATCATACTTCTGCCATTGAAAACAATGCGTTGTTCATACCCTTAAGATTATTTCTATTGTCAGTATAAAAAAATTGACTATGTATACAAATTGATTACCTTGTGAAGCTGGTCGAGAACCATCATAGGGTGCACAATTTTTTTGGAAGGGTGAGCCAATTGCCCATTTTTCTCGAGCCAGGCCGCAAAACTTAAATTTACAAAGTTTAAGAATTAGAGTACGTCGTATTTAGTTTTGTTTAAATTTTCAAATATTATAACCTACAGTATTTGTTTTGTAATATGCGTAAATACCATACACACACAGCAATTTTATAATATATAATAGCATAATTACCTGTAACAATGTATACAGATGTCAATAACTCCCTATCTTTATAATTTTGCAGTATGCTTTTCTGCTTTTACAGTAGATTAACAATCTATTTTTAATGATTTTTATTAATTTTATTTAGCTTTCCGTTGGTTTCCAATAAAATAATCACTTAATAGTTTCCTGGTTTATTCTTAAATTCTGCCAGATAATTCTTTAATTCCTGGGTGAGATAATACTGCCAGGAAACATGTGTTTAAAAACTGTCATTGAAGTGTCTCGGGCCAGGATGCTTCCAGTTGATGTGAAGTTTTCCACCTATCTGAGGATGGTGTTACGACTCGGTACAGCTCCATGTCGACCGACATTAAACCGCACACGAAACAATCACTGCGTAGCAATAATAGACTCACCACTTTTCACAAAACTGTCATAGACAAACACTTGACGTTGCAAGTCCCACTGCTTCATAGTGAATGAGTAAATGAAATGGCGTCTTGTGTGGATCAGAACTATCCCCACCACAACCACCTCTCACCACGGCACCCTTAGTACTACGCAGTTCAAAACCGTCTGTCTCCCGTGTGTCACCCTGTATAAATTTTGGTTATATACTTCAATATTTAAATTATTTACTGTTCACAAAAAATAAATATATGTTAATAAAGTGTAAGTTTTTAATAAAATATTTTCTTTTTTTTAAGAAATAATGGATTTAAAGCGGCAACCAGTTAAATCAGATTATAAAATAAACGGAGGTTTTCGTAAGCAATGTTTGGTAAGTTTTTCAAATTAATGCTTTTTAAAAATATTAGCAATTAGTAATTTATGAAAAGATAAATAAGAATTTGTTCTTAAACTATAGGACATGATGTCAAAATATAGGCCTCTAGAACATCTTGAGGAATAATAAGAAAAGATTTATGGGGAATGTTTTTTTTTAGAAGGGTATTTAAATATAAGTGTTTCTAGACCCATCTTGACAAGTTCAGTGTGTTAACAAATTATTAAGAGTGTGCATCTCTTGGGAAATTATATGCGGTCATAAGGAATAAATTTGCACAAAAGATGTGTCTTAACCACTGAGTATTATTCACTTCAGAAAAAGGAGTTCAAGACTTTATTCAGAAACTTGTGTATTTCGTATACGGAAATTACAAATTTCGAAACTCACGACATATTCTAAAAGAATTGAGAAGATGCATAATGGAAGTTTTCTGACTAGTGGAGGTGGAAGGCAGATGGTTCTCTACCCCTCTCTTGCATCTAGTTACAGTGGTGAAGAGAACACAGTGATTTTGGGAGACTGATATGTACAGCAAAAGTTTGTGGCCTCCTCCATCAATCAAATGCCAAGTAGGCAACTGCACCAGCCAGCCCAGTCTCTTACTATATAAAATGCGAATTTTAAAAAATGCCTTAAATTAATTTTGAATGTTTAATGCAAATTTATAATTTGAAACTCCAGATATAGCCCACAATAAATAATTTATATATATATATATATATATATATATATATATATATATATATATATATATATATATATATATATGAAGTTAATATATTACTATTTTTGAGTAATTTTATCCACCGTTAAGTGCAATAATTTTACCTTGAGTGATGAGGCACCTTTCGGTCTTTGACCATTGTCGAATCACTCTGATTCACGAGTGATTCGACAATGGTCAAAGACCGAAAGGTGCCTCATCACTCAAGGTAAAATTATTGCACTTAACGGTGGATAAAATTACTCAAAAATAGTAATATATTAACTTCATAAAGTCAGTGCAACGGAAAAACAATGGATAATATTAAATATCAAGAATATATATATATATATATATATTTGTTGATTCCATCTTCATGTGAGCTACTAGTTATCACTAAACACTTTTAAATGTTTATAAACCTGTCTATAGTAGCACTTTCTTATATTTGTTGAGGACGGCCGTTTCGGGAAATGTGCCCCATTGTCAACTCAGACCGTAACTGATCTCAAGGTTTATGTAGGTTAGGGTAGGGGTGGGATATTTTGGCGGTGTGGGTGTATTTTGTGTGTATTAGGAGTTATGATGTCAAAAAGTGTGTGTGAGTTGTAATGTAATTGTGTATTGAGTATGTGTGTAGGGTGTAGTTTTAAGTGTCTGTATATTTCGTACTGTTCGGTTGTGTAGCGTTTGTTATTTCTGTGTTGTTTATGAAGAATTTGTAGGTTAGATGTTATATCTATGTAGTCATGTTTTGTGGAGTTGAGATGACCAGCGAAGTTTGATTGGTAGTTATGGTTTGTTAGTGCTTTTATATGTTTTTGGTAACGTGTGTAGAAGGACCTCCTGTCTGGCCTATGTAAAAACTGGGGCACGATTTGCAAGTTAGTTTGTAAAGTCCAGTGGTGTTGTAAATGTCATCGATTTTGTTGTTGGGTTTAAATTGTTTATTGAGAGTGTTCTGTGTGGAATAAGCTATTTTGTAGTTGTATTTTCATAGTGTGTTGGTTAGATTGTGGGTTTTGGATGATCTGTATGGTATCGATAAGTATTTTATGGGATGGTCCTGATGTGTGTTTGTATTTGGGTTGTTAGGTTTATTTTTTAGGTGGTTGTATAATTTGTCAATCATTGTTGGGTTGTATCCGTTAGTTTGTGCTATATGTTTTATGGTGTTTAATTCCTATTAGTGTTCTTCTTTATCTGTTTTAAGCAGGCGATATATCATGGTGTTGTAAGCAGCTAGTTTATGTTGGTGTGGGTGGTTTGAGGAGCTGTGAATGGTCGTATTGGTACTAGTGGGTTTTCGGTATATGTTGAATTTATGTGTTTGTTTGTCTGTTCGTTTAATTGTAATGTCTAGGAAATTGAGAGAGTTTTGTTGTTCTGTTTCGATGGTGTATGTTAGTTTTGGGTGTATGGAATTAAGGTGTTTTAGAAATATGTGTGCTCTGCGTGTGTTACCTTTATATAATGTTATGATATCCTCGACAAGATAACATAATTTACTGGTACAGATACGTCAGTCAATATTCAATAAACAATTTACGCCTCTCAATAAACAATTTAAACCCAACAACAAAATCAACGACATTTACAACGCCACTGGAGTTTACAAACTAACTTGCAGTTCGTGCCCCAGTTTTTACATAGGCCAGACAGAGAGGTCCTTCTACACACGTTATCAAGAACATATAAAAGCACTAACAAACCATAACTACCAATCAAACTTCGCTGGTCATCTCAACTCCACAAAACATGACTACATAGATATAACATCTAACCTACAAATTCTTCATAAACAACACAGAAATAACAAACGCTACACAACCGAACAGTACGAAATATACAGACACTTAAAACTACATCCTACACACATACTCAATACACAATTACATTACAACTCACACACACTTTTTGACATCATAACTCCTAATACACACAAAATACACCCACACCGCCAAAATATCCCACCCCTACCCTAACCTACATAAACCTTGAGATCAGTTACGGTCTGAGTTAACAATGGGACACATCTCCCGAAACGGCCGTCCTCAACAAATATAAGTAAGTGCTACTATAGGCAGGTTTATAAACATTTAAAAGTGTTTAGAAATAATTTATCTTTAACAGTTTATGTACATGAGGAAGATGGGTTTGAAGTAGATATTCCAATAGAATTAAGCTTTATTGGCTATAGCTGTAGTGAAATAGGCAGGCTATTAATATCCCTCACACAAATTTGTTCTTCAATGATGTAGAAAAATGGGAATTTATAAAGGGGTCAGGATTGCAACATTGGTGCCAACATTACATGGATGCAGGAAAATGTTCAGACCTACACTTCAATGTCTTCTGTCCTTGTCTGTGATCTGTCATTAGCCTATATAAAACACTATCAATTTTGTCAGTTCTGCTTTTTTTTGTCTCTCCTACCATCCAATGCATTTCATATACTTTCCTATAAGTCACTTCATTTTCTGGGCAATGTTCACACTCTTTCTCACTTTCTTCAATAAATGCGTCTTTATCTTTAACATAAACGGCAATTTCTTTATATGTTCAAATTTCGTACCCAACATCATTAGTATCTTCTCTCTTTCATTCTATTACATCTTTGTCAGCTATTGCTACTGCATCAGGTATATTTAGACATATTCCTTTTAATTCTAAAACAATACTTGTGCTATTTAAATTATTGCCAGTTTCATTTTTGTAAATTTTTTGTCCGCATGGCCAGTTCTGTTTCATAAAGATAAGCATTCTATGTGGAATGTTATTATATATTCACAACAGATGCTATGCTTTCCTCACATTTTAATTCATTAAAAGGTCAATTTTACTAATCAACAACATAACGGTCTTTTGCCTTTTCTTGTCCCTATCAGAGTTTGATGCTATTATGGCTTGGATAAACAATTAAAGGGAGAAAATAAAACTAAAGAAAAGAGATTCACTAAATAATTCCACAATTAGACGTGACAAGCAGAGTGCGTTATCCAAGTGCCAATCCTATAATCTAACATTGAGTAAATAAATTTTGAAAGGCAATATCTTAAAAGACACTTTTGGCACTTGGTCTAGTGATCCATAAATGCCACTTGGTCTAGTTTGATTCATGATCCAACTTATGGGATATAAATATCTATCCTTGTCTAAGCTGCAAGTTTTGAGAGTCACAAATATCCTTTAGACAGTACAGACATCTAGCCTTGTACATGACATGTAACAAACTACTCTTGCAGTAAACAAGCAATGATTACATTCATGATCCAACTTATGGGATATAAATATCTATCCTTATCTAAGCTGCAAGTTTTGAGAGTCACAAATATCCTTTAGGCAGCACAGACATCTAGCCTTGTACATGACATGTAACAAACTACTCTTGCAGTAAACAAGCAATGATTACATTCATGATCCAACTTATGGGATATAAATATCTATCCTTATCTAAGCTGCAAGTTTTGAGAGTCACAAATATCCTTTAGACAGTACAGACATCTAGCCTTGTACATGACATGTAACAAACTACTCTTGCAGTAAACAAGCAATGATTACATTCATGATCCAACTTATGGGATATAAATATCTATCCTTATCTAAGCTGCAAGTTTTGAGAGTCACAAATATCCTTTAGACAGTACAGACATCTAGCCTTGTACATGACATGTAACAAACTACTCTTGCAGTAAACAAGCAATGATTACATTCATGATCCAACTTATGGGATATAAATATCTATCCTTATCTAAGCTGCAAGTTTTGAGAGTCACAAATATCCTTTAGACAGTACAGACATCTAGCCTTGTACATGACATGTAACAAACTACTCTTGCAGTAAACAAGCAATGATTACATTCATGATCCAACTTATGGGATATAAATATCTACCCTTATCTAAGCTGCAAGTTTTGAGAGTCACAAATATCCTTTAGACAGTACAGACATCTAGCCTTGTACATGACATGTAACAAACTACTCTTGCAGTAAACAAGCAATGATTACATTCATGATCCAACTTATGGGATATAAATATCTACCCTTATCTAAGCTGCAAGTTTTGAGAGTCACAAATATCCTTTAGGCAGCACAGACATCTAGCCTTGTACATGACATGTAACAAACTACTCTTGCAGTAAACAAGCAATGATTACATTCATGATCCAACTTATGGGATATAAATATCTACCCTTATCTAAGCTGCAAGTTTTGAGAGTCACAAATATCCTTTAGACAGTACAGACATCTAGCCTTGTACATGACATGTAACAAACTACTCTTGCAGTAAACAAGCAATGATTACATTCATGATCCAACTTATGGGATATAAATATCTATCCTTATCTAAGCTGCAAGTTTTGAGAGTCACAAATATCCTTTAGACAGTACAGACATCTAGCCTTGTACATGACATGTAACAAACTACTCTTGCAGTAAACAAGCAATGATTACATTCATGATTAACTAATGACGTCTGTTGCAGCGGAGCGTGCACCTCGCCGCCCGCGGGGCGTCTCGCCCACAGGCCACCGGCGCGGACGCCTCCACACTTCACCCCACCGCAAGCTCAGAATTCTGACAGGGCCTATCCTAGCCAAACTAGGATACTGTGCAATGACCCGCCAAAATCTGCCAGAGAACAGGTCACTGGACTTTATTATAAGCATTTCCCGGGGGAATGAGTTCTTTGAAGGCATCTTTTTGGCGAAATGACCCTTTGGTTTTAGGAGGATAAGAAATCTGTTTTAAATAAAAGCACTATTGTTTTGTTGGCAAGTTAGTAAAAATTACATTTCTATTTTACCCTTAAATTTGAAATTACAGCACATTTTGCAATTTTCTTATTTTAACTAGCTCTTTAAAATATTAGCCATTCATTTCTGTTTAGAGAAACATTTATTAGAGAAAACTTTATCTATTCTTTTTTTTTTCTAAAATATACACATTACAATGTCAGTGGTAACTCTTTACTCAGTTAACCCTTTCTTTTACCCCTTCTATACAAAATTTTAGTAAACTTCTTAATGAATTTATATTAACACCAAAAGTTATAAGAAAAATAATTTTTAGTTATATTAACTGAAAAGTGTAATTTAATTATGTTTATTTAAGCCTTCAATATTCAAAATCAAATATTTCATTTCTTTCTTTTTTTAAATAAAACTGTCTTTATCTTTGACAATACCTTTTTCAAAACCCCTTGAAATAAACAATCCTTTTATGTGATTTTGCAAATCTTGAACGTTTGATTTTAAACTCTAGTACATAAAATTAGACAATGGAACTTTTAAAACTTGACTTCATCAACAAATAACTTTAACCCTTTTAATTTAAAAACTGATCCTTTGAATAACATAAGTTATATCAATACACAATTTTATCACATTTAACAAAACATTAAACTTTTTGAAAAACATAAGTTATATCACTAAATAATCTTATCCCATTTAAAACAATTAATATTTTGAAAAACCGAATTTATATCAACCAACAATTTTTTATACTTCTATAACTAATTAAACAAACATATTACATCTTAACTTGAAATTCTTAGCCTAAAAATTGATTTACTAGACCCACATAATCTTTGCTGAATATTTACTTTTTATTTTTATTGTCTACTTTAAATCAAAGAAATTGTTTCACATTTTAGTTTTGTCCCCTTTTTACTATTTCACAACCCTATTATTTTAATTCCAAATAATTTTGTAAACCCTTAAACCCCTTTATATTTGAATTAAATCTGATTTATAAATGTGAATTAATTTTTCATTAATTAATTTTAATTTATTCCCATTAATTAATTTTAACCCTTTCTCATTAATTAATTTTAATTGCTTATTATTAATTAATTTTAATTAATTCTCATTCATTAATTTTTACCCTTTCTCATTTAATAATTTTACTTGATTATCATTTAATAATTTTAAATATTTAACGTTGGTCTAAAATACTAAAAAAAAGAAACCTTTTCTGTTGAATCCTCTGCCTTATTTAACTTCTTTTGCACAAAACTCATAACAAAATTTCTTAACACCTGTTTACATTTTATTTATTTATTATTTTTTATATTAAAAAAAAACCTTTAATTTTTAACATTTACTTCTTTCCAAAACAATTTATAACTTTCTCTATTTAAAAAAAATTTCCAATTTACTAACAATTTAATTCTATTTCATATTTATAAACTAGTTTGGAGGACTCCTCCATTTTGTGTTGGGAATTTCCCCCACTAACCACTACCCTCTCTAGTTCATGAATTAAACAAAGCCATTGTTTGAAATTCTTTACATCTTTAACTTTTTAAAAAGAAATTTTATTTGAAACTGAATTATTTAAAATGTCAACTTTCCCTAAAAATTGTTCAATATAGAATTTTTAATTTAATTAAATGAAAACGAGAGAAATTAACCTGACCTTAATCGCAGGGTCACTCCTAAATCCTGGTAGATTTTTCTTTCTTCTCCCTCGAGATCGTTTGTTTCTGGGTTGGCCATCTTGGTATGCGATGTCACCGATCTTGACTGTTGGCGTGCCTGCTGCGATGCTGTGATAGAATTTTATTATCCCGATTTTGAAACTTATAAAATTTTAATCTCCCTCTTTCAGTTCTTAAGTTCTTATTGTTCAATTATTTATTTAATTATTTATTTTTCACTGTTCATATATAAAAGGTTGATTTAAACATTGACATTTAATTAAATTTGGATTCCTTCACTGTTCACTGTTTTATATAAATTTTGAAACACTGTTCTTTATAAATTACCTTACTGACTCTAATAATTTTTCATATTGTTCACCTCTAACACACACAAACTTCTTAAGAACGCCGCCACATAGATGTTAAACTATGGAGACCACTTTTGGAGAAGTAACCTGCTCCAAAAGGGTTCCAAACCACACGCGACTACATTTTAGCGACGACCAGTCTCGCGCTTAGCACGTCATTTTCATCGTCATCATTTACAGATCACAAATTGAAACAAAGGCTTGTGAGCTGGAGCGACCGGACGGACGTCCTTCCTCTTTGAAATCTAGAATTATGCTGTTGCTTTTAACCCCCGCTGGGCTTTCTCGTTCCCACGAGACGTATCGTACCACGTTTTGTCAACCAATCGGGGTGGCTTCTAAAATCGACGTCACGACATCATGCGACTTTTTCCCCCGCTGGGCTTCCGGTTTCTCACACAAAGCAAGCTCACTCAAAAATGATCAAAATATTGTCTGTTTCTTTAATTTGGGTTTAACTCTTCTATCCGGCGTTTTCGCGAATTTTGGTACAGGGCATCTCCTTTCCCTCTTGACAAGCTGCGTCTTCTCGAATGTCGATGGTGATTGTAGGAGTATTTTGAGGTTTTCTCTCATTTCCGTGTAATTTACTTGTTTTTTTAAAATGTACAAAACCCCTTATCCCTTATAATGGCTTTGCTTTCACATTTTTACTTTACGAAATTTTAATATTATTGCGACGGTATTTGCTAATTCCAATCCTACCCGTTGCACTGTATGATCTCTACCCCTAATGTGTTGTGACAAGCATATTTTGTCTGTAGAACATATATGATAAGTAACACTATATTAAAAAAATTATGGGATAAGAACAAAAAAAAAGTTAGACAATTGAATCTTGTTAATTGTTGTGTCCCATAGTATATATAAAACATATTGCTTTTTAATACTTATTCAGGAATGATTCTTAAAACCATTTCTCTGTAATCCTTTTGTAATCTGACAAAGTAATCTAGATCTTTATAGTAAGCAGACCTTACATTTCATAATTTTATAACCTCTATTTGGTTTAAAATCTGTTAAAGGAGTTCTAGTATTGTTTTTAAAGTATGGTGTACAAATATTTTTCAGAGACAATGTTACATACATTGTTGATGAATTTTACAGGTTTTTTTGTTCCACTTTGTCGTCAGCATCACAATAAAAACTACTTCCTCCGCTTGATTACACACATTATAAATAACGCTATAGCACTATAGTATTTTTTAACTCGTCTTTCAGGATGTTGAAATATGAATAAATAGCCAAAAAATTAACATCTCTAAAATAGCCTTTATGATAATACCATGTTACCAATTAAAATATTAAAATAGATTTTGATACTTATTTTTCAGAATAGTTAATAAAACTACATCAACAAAGCGCGGCTCAGGAGTTTTCACAGATTTATATATTGTTAGAATAGGTTTATCAATAAAATTGATTAGTTTCCAAATTATATCATATATTTTAAAATAAGGTTAATATAATTGTTTTCATAAATTTGATTATTAAATTGGAAGTAAATTGTGTGAATAAATAGTGTATTTTTGGTTTATCATTATAATTTAAAATACTTTTCTTTGCTACGAATATATTTTATTTAAATTATATTTTGTTATTAGTGTATTTTTTTACAGGAAAATGTATATTTGAGAAAATGTGCTGCTTCAAGTAACGGTGAATCTAGTGAAGTAAATCATAACAGACCTTCTCAAGAAAATATCATGTAAGTTTGTAAATTTTCTAAAATATGAGATTTTACAAATTATTATTAACAAAAAGACAACTGATTTCTAACTGTAGGAACAGTCTATGACTGAAAAAATTACAATGTAAAAAGAATAAAAATAACAAATAAATTATTTAAAGTTTTATAAAATTCCCACTATTTGAATTTTTAGCCAATTTTTAGTCATCATTCCGGTTGAGAACAAGACTACTTCAGAGAAATCCCCATGTACATAATACAATCCAGTATTCCCAGAACCAGCACATCATTATGCCCTCTTCCTAAATCTTATCAGCCCTTTCTTGCCCTTCTTCTTACAAGAGTAGTGTAATGAGTAGACATCTCTTTTCATGTAATAGAGAGCAGGCCTACCTTCACAGAAATAACTCATGTACATAATACAATCTAGTATTCCCAGAACCAGCACATCATTATGCCCTCTACTTAAATCTTATCAGCTCTTCTTGCCCTTCTTCTTACAAGAGTAGTGTAATGAGTAGACATCTCTTTACATGTAATAGAGAGCAGGCCTACCTCAGAGAAATCCCCATGTACATAATAAATCCAGTATTCCCAGAACCAGCACATCATTATGCCCTCTTCCTAAATCTTATCAGCCCTTTCTTGCCCTTCTTCTTACAAAAGTAGTGTAGTGAGTAGATATCTCTTTACATGTAATAGAGAGCAGGCCTACCTTCACAGAAATAACTCATGTACATAATACAATCTAGTATTCCCAGAACCAGCACATCATTATGCCCTCTACTTAAATCTTATCAGCCCTTTCTTGCCCTTCTTCTTACAAAAGTAGTGTAGTGAGTAGATATCTCTTTTCATGTAATAGAGAGCAGGCCTACCTTCACAGAAATAACTCATGTACATAATACAATCTAGTATTCCCAGAACCAGCACATCATTATGCCCTCTACTTAAATCTTATCAGCTCTTCTTGCCCTTCTTCTTACAAGAGTAGTGTAATGAGTAGACATCTCTTTACATGTAATAGAGAGCAGGCCTACCTCAGAGAAATCCCCATGTACATAATACAATCCAGTATTACCAGAACCAGCACATCATTATGCCGTCTTCCTAAATCTTATCAGCCCTTTCTTGCCCTTCTTCTTACACGAGTAGTGTAATGAGTAGACATCTCTTTAAATGTGATAGAGGGCAGGCCTACCTCACGAAATCCCCATGTACATAATACAATCCAGTATTCCCAGAACCAGCACATCATTATGCCCTCTTCCTAAATCTTAATCAGCCCTTTCTTGCCCTTTTTCTTACAAGAGTAGTGTAGTGAGTAGATATCTCTTTACATGTAATAGAGAACAGGCCTACCTCAGAGAAATCCTCATGTACATAATACAATCCAGTATTCCCAGAACCAGCACATCATTATGCCCTCTTCCTAAATCTTATCAGCCCTTTCTTGCCCTTTTTCTTACAAGAGTAGTGTAGTGAGTAGATATCTCTTTACATGTAATAGAGAGCAGGCCTACCTCAGAGAAATCCTCATGTACATAATACAATCCAGTATTCCCAGAACCAGCACATCATTATGCCCTCTACTTAAATCTTATCAGCCCTTTCTTGCCCTTCTTCTTACAAGAGTAGTGTAATGAGTAGACATCTCTTTAGATCTAATAGAGTGCAAGTCCACTTCAGAGAAATCCCCCTGTACATAATACAATCTAGTATTCCCAGAACCAGCACATCATTATGCCCTCTACTTAAATCTTATCAGCCCTTTCTTGCCCTTCTTCTTACAAGAGTAGTGTAATGTGTAGACATCTCTTTAGATCTAATAGAGTGCAAGTCCACTTCAGAGAAATCCCCCTGTACATAATACAATCTAGTATTCCCAGAACCAGCACATCATTATGCCCTCTACTTAAATCTTATCAGCCCTTTCTTGTCCTTTTTCTTCCAAGAGTAGTGTAATGAGTAGACATCTCTTTAGATCTAATAGAGTGCAAGTCCACTTCAGAGAAATCCCCCTGTACATAATACAATCTAGTATTCCCAGAACCAGCACATCATTATGCCCTCTACTTAAATCTTATCAGCCCTTTCTTGCCCTTCTTCTTACAAAAGTAGTGTAGTGAGTAGATATCTCTTTACATGTAATAGAGAGCAGGCCTACCTCAGAGAAATCCCCATGTACATAATAAATCCAGTATTCCCAGAACCAGCACATCATTATGCCCTCTTCCTAAATCTTATCAGCCCTTTCTTGCCCTTCTTCTTACAAAAGTAGTGTAGTGAGTAGATATCTCTTTAAATCTAATAGAGTGCAAGTCCACTTCAGAGAAATCCCCATGTACATAATACAATCTAGTATTCCCAGAACCAGCACATCATTATGCCCTCTTCCTAAATCTTATCAGCCCTTTCTTGCCCTTCTTCTTACAAAAGTAGTGTAGTGAGTAGATATCTCTTTACATGTAATAGAGAGCAGGCCTACCTCAGAGAAATCCCCATGTACATAATAAATCCAGTATTCCCAGAACCAGCACATCATTATGCCCTCTTCCTAAATCTTATCAGCCCTTTCTTGCCCTTCTTCTTACAAAAGTAGTGTAGTGAGTAGATATCTCTTTACATGTAATAGAGAGCAGGCCTACCTCAGAGAAATCCCCATGTACATAATACAATCCAGTATTCCCAGAACCAGCACATCATTATGCCCTCTTCCTAAATCTTATCAGCCCTTTCTTGTCCTTTTTCTTCCAAGAATAGTGTAATGAGTAGACATCTTTTTACATGTAATAGAGAGCAGGCCTACCTCAGAGAAATCCCCATGTACATAATAAAATCTAGTATTCCCAGAACCAGCACATCATTATGCCCTCTTCTTAAATCTTATCAGCCCTTTCTTGTCCTTCTTCTTACAAGAGTAGTGTAATGAGTAATGAGTAGACATCTCTTTACATGTAATAGAGAGCAGGCCTACCTCAGAGAAATCCCCATGTACATAATACAATCCAGTATTCCCAGAACCAGCACATCATTATGCCCTCTTCCTAAATCTTATCAGCCCTTTCTTGCCCTTCTTCTTACAAGAGTAGTGTAATGAGTAGACATCTCTTTTCATGTAATAGAGAGCAGACCTACCTTCACAGAAACAACTCATGTACATAATACAATCCAGTATTCCCAGAACCAGCACATCATTATGCCCTCTACTTAAATCTTATCAGCCCTTTCTTGCCCTTCTTCTTACACGAGTAGTGTAATGAGTAGACATCTCGTTACATGTAATAGAGAGCAGGCCTACCTTCAGAGAAATGACTCATGTACATTGATACAGTGCACAGTACCACTGATTATCAGTACCATTGGTAATTTTGCTCAAATAATTTTAACATATTGACAAAAAAAACTATTTCAAATAGTTATATTGCTGGTTGTGTGAATTTATAACAGATCCCCTCTATAATATTTATGTAAGACTAACGTTTTTGTCAGCTAAATATATAGTGGTATCTTATTTGTGTTTTGTTAGTAAATTAAAATCCACCTGAGACTCACAGCTACTTGGTTGTTAGTGTTTGGACAATGTTTTAAACATGGCTTTAATCCCTGCCAAGGAAATGGTAACTTAAATGTTCCTATTGCCTTAAAACACAATAAAAACCATTAAGACTCTCCATTTTTATAATATGTCTTTCAAAATTTTAATTTTAAAACATGTGAAACAGAAATTGTAAATTTTCATATTCTATAAAGACTAATTATTTTTGTGTTAGTAAAAATATTCTGAGTTTTTTATTGTTGTTATACTATTTTTAGTTCAAGAGTCATAACAGTTATAAATACAATAGAGTCTCAATCATTCAGACGTCGCAAATCCGGATTGTGGTTTCAGCATGCATGGCCCTAGACATGTAGAGCACGGGCTTGGCGTCACTACAATACATAGCTAAATTAAGTAATATCTTTAGTTATAAATGCAAACAAGATACATCAATTCCAAAAAAATGCATTATAAATGAATTTGAAACACAACTTACATTATATGTAATCATGATTGAATTTTTTTAGATTTGTATGATCTGCACAATAACCAATAGCGCATATCAGTAAAATAATAAAATTTATTATTAAACTTAATTTGTAGCTAATATACTTTAATTATTATTATTAACCTGAATTATTATTATTAATGAAAATTTTTCAACTGATCGTCGCCACTCGTCTGTTTCTGTAAATTTTTCCCTATATATCATTTTTACTAAATTTTTTTGTAGTCTTTTGCATAGACTATTCTAAGCTATTGAGTGATGGCTATGTAATTTTCTTCTGGCATGTGTTTAGATATTGTTTAGCTTCTACCTAACAATTGACGCATCTTTCCATTTACTCAGATGGCAAATCTGGAATTTCTGTTCGTTATAAAACATTGAAAATAACCAGTTTCTTCAAAACTTGTGTGACAATTTTGTTAGTAAGAACTAAAATTGTAGTTAGTTTTAAATATGTTTTGCACAATACCTGTTAATTCAGTTTTAGTGAATTGGAAAATAAATAATGCTTTCTGACCTCCATAAAATCCCCATTTTAAGCTATTACATAATAGCTGTCCACTAGTGAATGAATGAGTAATGCATGTCTCATAGATCAGGTACTTCTGAGTCGACATCTGCTGAAACAAGCACACTCAATGTAGCCCGTCTGTTAAATATTTTACCATGTAACGGCATAATTTTCCGGAGAACCTTAAATACTCAATAAATGAAAAAAGTTAACAGCTATCGCACATACCTCACTGGGCAAAGTACCACCACTTGTCCTTCCTGTCGGATGACGGACAGTTGTTCGGGTGCACCCTTTCACGCACTTATCACTTACCTAAGTAACTTAAGAGAAATCACATATAATTCAAAATAGTCACTATTTATGCTAATAATATCTTCGCCACACGACGGGAGAAACAAAGAAAGAAAAATCCACATCACGTTTAGCGTGAGCCTTGCTTAGAACTCACGAGAAATTACGTCACGTCGAGAGTGACGGGAGGGATGTCGTTTTACCGACGTCTTGAAATGAACTGGCTCGTACCGAACCTTGCAAGGGACAAAGGTTGGCCGATAAGGAGTCCCTCTCTGAAGCATTTACACTGTTTTTAAATTATATTTAATTTAAAGAAAAGTAAATTATAACAAAAAAGGTTTAAAATAACTTACATAGGCCAAAATTGATCTGTGCCTTTGATAAGAAGCATATTGTTATCTCTCATTTATTGTTTATCTCGTGAGTAAATAGACTTGAAATCCTGCACAGACTTCTACTTCTAGTCAGCAGTCGGGTTTGGTGGCCCCCGAGGTTTTGCAGAATCTGTCACTAACAATGGCTGCTGGTAGGATATGGTAACAGGGTTTTGGTAAAGGCTGGGTGTATTAGGACTGTCTGCAAGGTATGATGTTTTCTGGGAGGAACAGTAAAAAGGTTTTATGCTGGGAGACTACTTTTATTTTTAACATGTGAACTGGCTGACTGACTCAATTTTTTTTAGTGCAATATTTTTTTACATATATTAATACATGTGTGTAAAACAGATGTTGTGTGACATAACATAGTGTGAGACTGTGTATAGAAATATTACTTGAAGGCTAGACTAAATTTACAATTTATTGGAGGGTGAGCTTAAGGTTAGAGTACATAATACATGATGCGAGCAAATAGATGAGATAATTCTGTTACAAACAAACATAGTTCACCATCTAGAATCTAAACTTTAAAACTATTACCTACAATTAAAGCACTTTAAGACTAAAACTTAAAAACTAGTTGCGTATTCTAGGAGGGAAAGGTTGGAGGCAGGAGAAGGTGATACGAGCTGCGAATTGCATAGATGCTATGAAGGTTCATAGATGTTATGGAGGTTTGGTACGTGGATGGACAATAAAAGGGGCAGCTATTGCTAGATCCCTAAGGTGTAAATTCTACTGGTACAATTGTATAATGCTATATATATCGTACATCTGGTACGATAATTTTGGTTTTGTGTTCTTTGCATTTACTTCTGTTTTTCCTTTCAGAAATGTAATCCAGGACAGTGATTTGACTACACAAAATAGTAAACTGCCTTCAGGAAATAAAACTTCAACTGAATCCATAAAATATGTTGATTCAAATACAAATGGAGTTCAAACTCAGAGTATCTTACCTAATCAACACAACGTGACCGATCTAAAACCGTCTAACATTCCTTTAGTTGACATTGCTGAAAATACTAAACTTTCAGAGCCTATGAACAAACCACAAAAAAGCTCACAGAATGTAAATGAAAAAGTTGTAACAAAACCTCTTGGGATTTGCAGAGCAACCAACAATAAAGTTATTGGTTGCAAATTACCATCATACTTCCAAAAGACAAAATTAAATGCCAAATAAAAACATTTATGTTTGTAAGATTTACATATTTGTATATTGCTGTATATTACTCTAATCTGCTGTTTAACTCATTTCAAGTTATAATGACTATAAGGTGTATCACCTTTAATCTTAAACATTTTACTGAAGTTAAAGTGTAGAAACGATTTAATACCCCAGATTATCCAGATATTATACTTTCAGATAATATATCGTTTCAGGAATATACATTAGTACTTATTATTGATAAATAACATAATACAATAACTAAAGGCCAGCATTAGCTTGATCCAAGGTATATTTTAAAAGTAAAACAATATAGATAAAGTAAACAAGGAATCTATATATTCAGTGTACATTGTGGCCAAGCATATAAGTGTAATGAAAAAATTGAATATAAACCATTATATGGAACTCTAAAAGTTTGCTAGTAGCTTGTTTAAGATATTAAACAGTGGAAGTATTACAACTAACAGAATAAATTATTCTAGTAAACTCAAGTTTGTCATAAATTTACTTAAATTATAAATTCTTCAAATTGTAATTTATAAAGTCCAAACAAATATTTACTCAAACGTAACCTTCAGTGTTTTTCCGAGACGCTGACAGGTAGATAAGACATTTGGGTGAATAATGACGTAATGGCACATTATTTTTGTGTTATGAGAAAATGAATGATATTCATAACGATTGATGAAATGTTTATTATTAATGTTGTAATGTGATTTTTTGTTATACTTAAGCAAATGGTTTTCATCTCTTTTCATATCTTATTTTTAATACTTTGTAAAAAGTTACATTCTTGATAAAATGTAAAAAATTTATGTAATTAAAAAGATTATAGAGCAAATAATTTTTTCAATGTATCACATATGCTACCAATGAATTTCAAATTGCTTAGGTTGACTCAGTCTCTGAAAATGAGTAGTTAGGATCAAGCTCAAGGTAATGAGGAGTGATAGAAGTATGTTGCTAGTCACATAGCTTTCCTTTAAACTGTATGGCTCGTAGACAGTGGTATTTTTGTTTCTATCTTAACCCAATAAAGAGTACAAAAAGGAAATATTATTTTCATATTAGGCGCTTAGAATTATGGAGTTCTAAAGGTGAGTATTGGTAGTACGTGGCAGCTCAGTTTGATTGCCTTTGGCGCATACTTGGAAGATCGTTACCGGAGGTACTAGTTATGAGCCGCTCTTTATGTTTTGTGATGTGAGTTGTAGGCTTGTTAGTAAAGTAAACAAGTTCAACGGCACCTCAGTGCAGGCGGTTTGTTCCTTAGTTGTATGTTTGCCATGTCTCAGACGTGGTGGTTTTCTGCTTACATTGAGCATTTGTGATTTTGTGAGAAGACCAATTTTTTGCCTCAATCTGAAATTGATAGTGCAAGGTATTCAAACCAAACCTCAGCGCACTGTTGATACGAAGGCAGTTTTTTGTCAACTTCCGATGTGGTATAAAAATAAAACTAGTGAGAGTAATTAAATAAATTTATTATCAAGAGTTAGGTACATTATTAGTTACTTTTCAACATAATCGCCTTTTAAATTGAGGCATTTTTTATACCTGTGTACAAGCTTCTTAATACCTGTTTCATAGACGTTTGCCGCCAGTGATTTGAGATGGGTTTTCACGGCGACTTGCAGCGCGTCGTCAGTTCGGAAGCTCTGCCCTCCTAGCATCATCTTCAGTTCCGGGAAAAGGTGATAGTCGCTCGGCGCTAAAGCAGGGCTATATGCCGGATGGTCAAAAACATCCCATTTAAACCCGTCAAGAAGACGTTTCGTCAAAGCAGCACTGTGAGGACAGGCGTTGTCATGAATGAGCACAACTCCTGATGTGAGCATTCCTCTCCTTTTGTTCTGGATAGCTCTCCGCAAACGTTGTAACGTACAACAGTATCCTTCCGCATTGATTGTGGTCCCTGGCTCTAAAAACTCCACAAGCAAAACACCTTTTTGATCCCAAAACACGGTAGCCATAATCTTTCTGTTGTTGAACGGTTTTTTGAATTTTTTGGATTTGTTTGGAGAGTTTGAATGCATCCATTGTTGGGACCGCTGTTTCGTTTCTGAGGTGTCGTACAGAACCCATGTCTCATCTCCTGTCACGATTTTGTTCAAAAAATCATCGCCATCAGCTTCGTAACGATTCAGAAAAGACCTTGCTGACGCCATTCGCCAAGCTTTGTGGTCATCAGTCAACATCTTCGGCACCCATCGAGCACAAAGTTTTTTGTAGCCTAACTTATCAGTTACGATAGAGTATAGGGCTGACCTTGAAATATCAGGAAACTGATTGGATAGCACCGTAATTGTAAACCTCCGATTGCTTCTTACACTTTGGTCAACTCGTTCAACGAGGTCTTCGTTTGCGATCGACTTTCATCCTTGGCTGCCTTCATCATAAATGTCAACTCGTCCATCTTTAAATTTCCTACACCAATCACGCACTGCACTGTCTCTCATAAAGCTTTCACCGTATACTAGTTTCATTCTACGGTGAATTTCTGCTGCGGATAACCCTTCAGCTTCCAAGAAACGAATGACACTTCGCAACTCACACTTGGCGGGAGATTCTATCAAGGTAGCCATGTTTATGTGTCACTGGATAAACTGGTAATGGCGTCGGACGCCCGAAAACGAGTAAGGTTGTAGTGGGAGAGGTTCGCAGTAAATTGCCGCGCATTACTGGCCGATGCCACTCGCCCTGCCGTCTAGCGGTACAGTCGGAAGTTGAAAAAAAACAGCCCTTGTACATAGCCTAACATTTTTACCAGATATGAAAGACAATATTGGATATCAGTTGGTTCATTCAACAACCACAAATTTATGGGGGAATACACTCAGGAGGGAAATATTGAAATAAGTATTATCGCTCTCCTGTGTGTATTCCTACATATGTTTGAAAATACATGTTGCAGCTACTATAAGATTTTTAGAACGGTGAGTTTGTTATTACATATGCTCTTAGTCATATTACAAAATGTATTTGTAATAGAAAGATATAATTAGAATATGTGAAATATAATTGTGTAATGATAAAATTACCATCATACTTCCAAAAGACAAAATTAAGGTATATTTTAAAACTAAAAACAATATAGATAAAGTAAACAAGGAATCTATATATTCAGTGTACATTGTGGCCAAGCATATAAGTGTAATGAAAAAATGAAATATAAACCCTTATATGCAACTCTTTAAGTTTGCTAGTAGCTTGTTTAACCCTAGAAGCGGCAGCTGTCGATTTTCCGACAGTTCGTGCGATCGCTAAACTGTAGATGTCGCTTTTACGACACTTGTACGTTGGCCCTTACTGCATCGTTTAAAAGTTCCGTATGAATCCAATAGATAGCGTAGGCTGTTCTCTATTATTTTCTGAACACACACGTGTTTTTGTTTTCGTTCTAGACCGAGGAATGGGTTTACTATTCCGTTTCCAAAAGTAGTCTGACCAATGCGTTCGGAGCCATTCCATTCGTTTCGGTTCACAAAGGCATACACTCCCTGTATTGTTTTGTTTACAGTGTCGTAGCATGTATTTTAGGAGTTTAGGTATTTCGTTTTATAATTAATAAATTTATAATAAATATTTGTGAGTGTATATATTATTAGACTATTATCCTGCAACCACACCAATCCCAGAAAAAGGAGGATGGAAAATTAGGTTAATTAGGTATAATTATTCAATTAAATGTGTAAATATATTAAAAGTAGATATTTAGATATAGGTATAAATCATTATATAGACATAACAGTGTATAATAAACAGTGCTTTAGGGGAAACGTTTTATAAATATAATATAGGCCAGGGAGTAGTGTATGACAGTTTTGCCCAACAAACAGTTTACGCGTATGTGATCAGCAAAAAAATCATAGAAAATTGGAAACTGCATCAAATTCTATGGAACAAAGCTGAGTGAAATTAGAAAATCTTTCTTCATTATTTGTATATTTCAGTTTTTCAGACAGTAATGCATATGGTTTTTTATTTTTCTTCAAACATAAAAAAATGATAATTGTTTTTGGAAAAATTCTTATTTTCATAAAAATAACATTCAAAGTAATCAAAATATAAATTTTCTGATGCATAGAACAAAATCTTCAACATTTTTTCTTCAAATAAAATATATAGATGTCAAACTTTGTGTGAAAAATGTAATTTATAGAATTGTTTCAAAATAAGATGTTTATGCGGATCATTTTGTACTGCCAGTTAGGAAAATAACACTGCCGCTTCTAGGCTTAAGATATTAAACAGTGGAAGTATTACAACTAACAGAATAAATTATTCTAGTAAACTCAAGTTTGTCATAAATTTACTTAAATTATAAATTCTTCAAATTGTAATTTATGAAGTCCAAACAAATATTTACTCAAAGGTAACCTTTAGTGTTTTTCAGATTATTTTTGTTGTTGTTGTTGTCGTGTGACAAGTGCAATAAAAACAATTTCAGAGAAAGGTAGAGAGAACACAGTTACACGGGTCCAAAGGCGTGAAGCACTGCACTGGCCACCTCTGCAATTTTGTCCGTATAAAGAGTCTCCCTAGAACAGTTCAAGTCAATTTTAAATAGTGCTGCAATGATGGAAGGGCAGTTGAAGAGATGATCGGGATCAAGCTGTATCCCTGGGCAGTGCCTACATTCATGGTATGTTCTTGATCCATCAGGCAAGATTTTCATGTCTTTGAGGTGCATTGTCCTCAGTCTGGCAATTGTTTTTGTTATTTCCCTGTCGAAGTTAAGCTCGGGAAGTGATGATTTTCTTTGGTTGTTATGGCAGAGCTTCTGTTTTGCAACGGCATTTACGTCGGAAGATGTTGTAATCACGGGGGCTGGTTCGATGGTCCTCGCTTCCTTGGCCAGAGAATCGGCCTCTTCGTTCCCTTTGATGTCGACGTGTGCCAGGATCCATTGAAGCGTACAAAGCTTCTTGTTTTCCTCAATTAAGGACAGAAGGGTATTGATCTTTTGGGCGAGGTTTGTATTTCCTTTTTGGAGAGCCTGAAGAGCAGATCTGCAGTCCGTGAAGATTACTATGCCATCAGAGGGGTTGAGTGTTGTCCAAGTGAGGTAAATACTCAGAGCTTCCTTGATTGCGATGAGTTCGCTTGTGAAGTTGGAGGCGATTTTGCCTGCTGCAATTTTGTGTCTGGAAGTTGAGCCATCAGGGTAGGTTATAAAGATTCCGGATCCACCTCTATCGCAGTCAGAATTCGAAGAGCTGTCGGTGTAAGCCGCAACCAAGCGTGGTTTTAAAATCTTGGCAATAGTTTCCATTCCTTTCCTCTTGATTGTTTCTTGAGGCTCTTTTATGGAGCAGGGTTCGAGGAGATTCAAGTTTATATTCACAAAGGAGGGCGGTTTGACCGGGAACCTGGGTTCTTGAAAGATGACAAGGCTCGTGTGCTGTAGGTTGATGCCCTGTCTGATGTTTTTGTCATACTGGAGAGTAGATCTTTTTAGCCTGGTTTTTTCCGACCAGTTCCGAAAGGTGACTTTTGAGATATGTTGTTCGTGATTGCTCCTGTTTTTGTTTGTAAATTTCACTGTAGCGAATTTTCTCCGATTTTCCAATGGGGTTAGGCCACATTCAGTTTCAGCTTTCAAATTATTTGTAGATGAGACGGCTCCAATGATGGCTTTGGAGGCTCTGTACTGGACGGAGTCGACTTTCGAGGATGAAGATGCTGGAGCCCAGATTGGTGCTGCATATTCAAGGATTGGTCTGATGAGTGTTGTGTAAGTATTTAGGAGTGTCTTTGGTTTGGAACCCCAGTTTGAACCACAAAGTCTGCTCAGGATGCTGAGTTTGTTCAGAGCTCTCTTTGAAACTGTTTCAGTGTGCTTAGTAAATCTCAGTTCCGCATCGAGTGTGAGACCAAGGTATCTGGGGTGCGTGACTTGTTTGACGGTAGTATTGTGGAGCCTAATGTTAGGATGGTGAGTCTGTCTGTTCCTTCTGTCTGTTGAGAAAACACAAGATTTGGATTTATCAGGGTTAATAAGGATCTTAAGGTCTTTAGCCCAGGTTTCGATGCCAAGCAAGTTGGTATTTAAGGCTTGTTCAGAGACTGAGATATCAGAGTGTGTATGCCAGATATCGATGTCGTCTGCATAGCAGGCAATTTTAGCCTCATTGCATATGTGTTCATGGATGGTGTTCATATACATGAGGAAGAGCAGAGGGCTGAGGACCGATCCCTGTGGGACTCCCGCCCACGATCTGTGCGTCTTGGAATACTTTCCATTAACTCTCACAACAAATTTTCTATGTCTGAGGAAATCGTTTATCCAGAGCAATGAGTTGCCATTGATGCCAGCACTGTGTAAAATCACAATGAGTTTTTGCCTCCAGACTCTGTCAAACGCTGCAGAGAGGTCAAGGAAGACAGCGGTAGTCTTTTTGTGGGGTTTTTCTTGAAGTCCATCGATGATGGACTGAACCATGTAAAAAAGTTGGTCTACTGTACTGTGCCTGGCTCTAAATGCTGTTTGGTAGAAGTGTAAAATATTACGATCGATTAGCCAGTTCATGATTCTTGTGTGGATGATTCTTTCCATTAGTTTGCACAGGATGCTGGTTAAGGAGATAGACCGGTAATTCTTACAGCTGGTGGCATCTTTGCCTGGTTTCAAAATCGGTATAATAACAGACTTCTTCCATATAATGGGCAGTTTGCCTGATTTCCAAGATAAGTTGAAGATTTGGAGAAGTGTAAGCTTGGCAGACGCTCCAAAGTATTTAACCATTTGGCCGAAGATAAGATCTATACCTGGAGACTTTTTGGGGTTGAGGTTACGGATTGCGCACTCGAGTTCTTCCAAAGTGAGCTCATCAATGAAGATGTCTTTTTGCTCAAAACGTTTGCTTATTTGTATGGCTTGCTTGTAGTTTCTCCTTTGTTTTCTGTCTTCGTTTTGGAAGCTCAGTCTGTTTGCTTTCTCGTAGTGTGTGGCCAGCATGTTGGCTGCTTTTTTGTCAGTTTTGGACGGTTTACCATTGTCTGTGATAACATTAGAGGTGGGGCCATTATTTTGTAGGATGCTGCCTGTATCAAGGGATTTGATCACCTTCCAGTGTTGATGGTCTTTCCTAGGATCTAGCCTGTTGCAGAGATCTGCCCATTTGTCGCGTTTGCAGGTGGAAATTTCCTCTTCAACCTTTTTACAGATGTCTAATAGCTTTTTTTCTATTTACAACGTTGTTGTTCTTCTCGAGTTCATTACAGGCCACATCTCTTTCGTGAATCAAGGTGTCAATATTACGATCCTTCCAATAGGGCACCCAATTGCTCTTTCTCTTTCCCCCTGGGATGGAGAGCTTTGCTGCTTTCTGTATACCACAAGTGAAAATTTGAACGAGATTGTCCAAATTTTGGGTGGCTGGTATTTGTTTGCAATGAGTTTCAAGGGTTTCTGTGAATTTATCCCAATTAGCTTTGCGAAAGTTCCACGATTTGTTGTTTTGGGGTGCAGAATCGACATCAAGGTTGAGGGAAGTGATAACTGGGTAGTGATCACTGATTCCAGTTTTAACAACTTTCCACTCAGCAAGGTCGAGGTGTGAGAAGTCAATTGCTGTGATATCGAGGGGGGAAGTCGTGCCATTTGTTTTTGATAGGTAGGTGTTTTCTCCTGTGTTTAAAGTTGAGAGATCTAAGTCCAATAGTAGGTCCTCAACATCTTCTCCCTTGCTGTCAAGTTGGGGGCATCCCCATGAGGGGTTTTTGGCATTGAAATCGCCAAGAAGTAGTTTGATGTCAGAAGAGGAGGGGAAGAGGTGTTTAATGAAGTCCGAGTCAAGTACAGAATTGTTGGGATAGTATATATTGACAATTGTTATTGTGCATTTGGGTAGGAGAAGATTGATAGCATGTGCTTCAGTATTGGAGTCATTAGGTAGATTGTGAGCGGGTGAGAATTCTTCATACTTGACAATAGGAGTTTTCACAAGGAAGGCAAGACCCCCTCCGAGATTTTTTGTTCTGTCTTTCCTAATAACCGTGTAGCCTTTGATCTTAAGGCTTAGATTTGGATTTAGTTTAGTCTCTTGTAGGCAGGCTTAGTGGATAGTATTTTCGTGAAGTAGGCATGAGAGTAAGTCCATCTTTCTCTGTGTGCCGTTAACGTTCAACTGTAAGATGTTTAAAGTTGCAGGACAAAACGCGTCAGCTGTTTCACACGTGGTAGCATTGGCTTGTTTAAGAGTCGCTGTCCTCATAGCATACTTGTCGGCGTGCCCCCGGACTGCATGGCACGGCGCGTCGGCTGCCCCGTACACGGTAGCATTAATATCACATATGTTCACTGCACTAGTCATGGTGAGTGCCATTGCCTCGAGAGGTTGGACTTCTACCTGTTGGTCCACGGGAGCTATTTTATTTCACTCCTACCACCCAATGGTAAACCATTGAAGGCATTCCCCTATCCGCCACCTGGGGACGCGCTCTCTAGGGGTTACAGGCTCCCCCCGAGAGATTATTTTTGTGTTATGAGAAAATGAATGATATTTATAACGATTGATGAAATGTTTATTATTAATGATGTAATGTGATTTTTTGTTATACTTAAGCAAATGGTTTTCATCTCTTTTCATGTCTTATTTTTAATACTTTGTAAAAAGTTACATACTTGATAAAACAGCTACTATAAGATTTTTAGAACGGTGAGTTTGTTATTACATATGCTCTTAGTCATATTACAAAATGTATTTGTAATAGAAAGATATAATTAGAATATGTGAAATATAATTGTGTAATGATAAAATTACCATCATACTTCCAAAAGACAAAATTAAGGTATATTTTAAAACTAAAAACAATATAGATAAAGTAAACAAGGAATCTATATATTCAGTGTACATTGTGGCCAAGCATATAAGTGTAATGAAAGAATGAAGTATAAACCCTTATATGCAACTCTTTAAGTTTGCTAGTAGCTTGTTTAAGATATTAAACAGTGGAAGTATTACAACTAACAGAATAAATTATTCTAGTAAACTCAAGTTTGTCATAAATTTACTTCCAGAAAATATATTGTTTCAGGAATATACATTAGTACTTATTATTGATAAATAACATATAATACAATAACCAAAAACCATAATTAGTTTGATTCAAACAAAACAATATAGGTAAGTAAACAAATAATTTATCTGTGTATTCATGAGAAACATTTGGAGGTGCTTATCTAAACCATGGAGGCATAACATGCATCAAGCAGACTAAACATTCCCAAAAAATGACATTTTCTTGAAGCAACAACAATCGATGGCAAGAAGCCTTCATATGTATGGCCGCTAAACACATTTTGTTCAACACATCATTAAAAGTGGAAATGATTTCCAAGGAATTGGCCAATCTGGCAACAATAAAGGTTGGAAAAATTGTTTTACATAATGTTATTGATATTAAATAAAGTCATATTATTTATATTTTTACATAAATAAAAGTACAGTAAATTCCTGATAATCGGAGCACTTCAGGATTAATATAATTTGGTAAAATAAAATGGCTGGTTGTATTAAAATAAGTTTTGAAAATAAAGAGTAATATACTTTAACATATCTTATTAAAAGTTTTTCACCTCTCTCTGCCTATATTTTCATGAGGTTTTACTGAAAGTTCTGGATCACTATAGTCTTGTGGAAATGGTGACAACCTAGGATATCTTTTTACTCAATACCTTGTTCTTTTACCCATTGCAGATTAAATGGTTTGGGTTCCAAGTGGGAATTAGTTGCAAATTCAGTGTTTGCGGCAACTGAGTTGTGTTGAATATCAACTTTAACTACCTTTTGGACTCCAATTATTTGGTCCCTGCTCAACCATATCCAATTAGTTAGGAAGTATTTTACAGATGACTGTTTAATTGTTCACTAAAAAACTAAGACTTTAGATAAATATATATTATCTTATACTACTGTGTTTAGAATAAAATTAACAATAATATAAGGTTTATATATTGAAAAATTAAAAGTTTTTGTTCAGTAGGCTGAATAAAATGTTTTTTTTTATAGAAAATAGAATTATTTTTGGCTCTATTGATGAAATAACATTTTACTCATAATGAATTATGGCGTCATTTGAAGCCCAAACTAATAATGAATAGAAATAATTGCATATGTAGTATTACTGCGACCATGGCAACATTACTGTAGATGGTGTACTGCAACAGTCTACCTACACAGTGCTTGCATGCTCCTGACCATTTTCCTCTGCATCCACACTTACCTGTAAACAGCCGATGCAGATAAAATTTGATCTGAGACAAGCCAGAACCTATACCCCTGCTAGCCAAATTCTGCAGAGAACTAGTCACTGGACTATAATTTTTAAAAAAACCTAACTTACTGATATTTAACCCTTTGAATCACTACATTTCAGGGAATGAACTTTTTATTATAACAAACACAACAGAACAACAATATGAGATATACAAACCTTTCAAAGTACACTCTACACACATACTCAACACCCAATTACATTATAACTCACAGTTTTTGACATCATAGTTCCCAATATTCACCTAAATCCCCACGCTAATATCCCATTCCCATCCTAACCTACAAAAACCTCGAAATCAGTTATAGTCTGAGTTGACAATGGGATACATCTCCCGAAAGGGCTGTCCTCAATAAATAACTGTGAAACCATCTACAGAAGATGATCAAAATCAGATTTTTTAAAATTTTAGTATACATTATATCTTCATCAACCTTTACTACTTGAAATGAATTCATTTTGATTTTTAAAAGTTCGGATTAAGAGGGTGATTTATAATCAATTTATATGGTATGAATGTTTATAAGCGGATTGTATCTGATTAGTCTGTAGAGAGACTAAAAGTTAGAAATGAAACGCGGGGCGGCAAAGCATTGTCTACCAAGTTACTTACAGTTGCGCAATCGCGAATCACAATTAACATAGAAAGTTTACTGACTGTTCTAAGCAAAATCTAGTCATTTAACAATAAAAAACACGACGACACTGAATTTACCATGAATATGAAATACAAGTTCTAATTAAACCTTAGCTACGCACTTACCCTAGGTAAGAAGTGAAGCAACGTTCGAAGGAGCGAGGTTGAAGCTTCCACAGTACTGTGGTCGTCAGAGGCAGCATAGAAGTCTTGAAGGCAGTAGCGTAACTAAAAACTCAATTTAAGTCATGAGTAACAAGTAAAAGTTTACCTTACAAAGCACTTAAGTTCTTGCCGCGAGTCTACGCACTTAGGTTGCACAACCGGCGTGATCGAGCGACACTTTAACAAAACGGCGAAAATATAGTTCAAAATGTTCATCGACGCGGTACGAACCTTACGCCCATATTAATGAACGAATGCGGTACTTTTAAATTGTCTGAAACAAAGCCCATGTGAAATAAGCGGCGCGGTTTAACACAGGACTGCCCTAGTCGAGAGCCACAAAACTTCTGTCGAAGCGGAAATAAAAAGTATGTAGAATAAGAAGGGAGGGGGGTTCAGAGAGGTCATCAGGAAAATCAATACTTGTTCCATATATCGATTAGTGGGTCAGAAATCACGTGACCAATACCGTCAAGGCACAGCTGATCGGGTTAAATAGATAGATCAGAAGCAAGTTCAAACTTCGAGCGCTGACTCGAACAGTATCCATAATTTTAACTGATAGTGTTACTTTCCTTAAAAACAAGTTTTTGAATACCTCATTGGTCTTCTTTTGAAGTAACATTGCAGAATTAGAGTGGCCATCTCGTTTTGAACTGGACTCTCCCGTTTTATAAAAGCATTTCAGGTGCTCCACCAGTTTCAGAAAACTACCATAAATGTACTGTTTTTACTTCAAAAGTAAAAATTAATATAATGAAAAGAACAAAGTAAATTTATTAGAGCTATAGTCTTTCTGAAGCCGACTGTAAGGGGAAGCATTGTTGTTATATCAAACATTTCAGGCCAAACAATATTATTGATTGGTTCAATTATAATATGTATAGTAAGTGTAGGAACTGAATAACAAAACTCGAATAGTTTTCATCTTTACAAGGAATTAAAGAAAACAAACTGTCATATTGATGATCACAAAGCTCTCCCTCGTCACACTAAGGTAACTCAAAATTCTATGCTTTCATCAATGTTATGAAGTTTAAGTAAACTTTACTGATAATTTGTAAATATACCCGTCTTTACAGTGAAGTCCATTCCTAGGGATTGATGGGAATCCCTACAAATAGTGCCTTAAGCATGACTAAAATCTTACTGAATTTTCTTGGTAAATTTAAATTTTTTTAAAGTATAATTTCATTATAAAATTTAAGCAATAGTATTTTTTTCATTATGCATTTTTTTAAAGTAGATTTTTCTAATGGTTTAAAAATTAATAATGTTCTATGTTTCACCAGGTACATTTAATTCAACTTGTAAAAGTAACAAATATGGGAATCCCCCCTCTGAATGGAGATATTTTCATGCTCCATCATATCATTTAAAGTTGCCTAATTTTAATAATTAATTTTTTCAAATCAATTTTATATTAGTAATAAGGTTCTACAGAACTTCAAAAACTATTTTTTTGGTAGAAGAGTGTCTTTTTTATAAATTTAAATAAATCTAGCTAGAAGGAAACCTTATTTACATTTTATTTTCAATCATACTTTTCAAGTTTAGTAAAACTAACTTATAGCAAAAGCTCTGTTCAGTGCTAGCTGACCTCAAATGAGATAATTGGAACTGACACATAAAAGAGACAAATTTGGTTGTAGTTGAGAAAACCATATTTGATAACAATATTCGGGTTAACAATAATCGAAGAGAGTAGAGATATATTATTTTATGCAAGGACTGTTGTTAATTATAAGAAAATTATAATGCAATAATGTACTCACATAATTACTTATGTATAGCATTCAAGTACAGCATCCTTGGACCAGCATGGATTGATAAACCACACTTAAACACACTTTTTTATTTTTGTAACACCTCTAAAACTTAAAAGTTTCTGGTCAATAAATTATATATGAATCATACACTGGAACACACAACAACACCTCACTGAAACAGTTACTTTATTCTCTTGAGAATGCAATCTACAAACAATATATAATAGAGTGTATAATTTTAGAAATTACATAATAGCTAGTACACATAGGTATGGAGTTATGAGAAAAATGTATAGTAAATAAATATAATTGAAATTAAGAAGAAAATTGGTAGAGAGCAGCACGGCTGCATCTCCACTGAAAATTGATGAGATTTAATCTTACTTAAAGTGCATTTATTGGCAGAATTCATATGCGCCGAGGATTACATAATGAATACATGCTAGGCTTTGGCGGCAAAATACTTAACATAACGGGGGCCTTTAATTCTAGGATTTAAAGGAAACAACAAAAGTTAACAATGTTCATGTAGAAAAATTAAAATTTGAGAATTCATTAGTCATAATTACAAGTAAAACATTTATATGAGAAACATCCAATTAAACCTATAGCATCTATAAATTGCTGTGAAAACTTGCATAGCATGTCAATTTTTTTGGTGATATATTGGATATTAATCAACGGTCAGATTTTTAAACATAGGATTATACAAATCAGATTCTCAGATAAGTTGATTTTTATATTTCATCCATATGATTTCATACTAAAACATACACTACCTTCATTTAAAACGTGCATTTAAATTGTTTTCAAGTGGATTTACTTAATCCACCTCTGGTTGCTGAGATATAATATCTCTTAATTTATATTAAGTAATATAATTTTAATGTGAAATTACAATAAAATTAAGTAATAATAATTTATTTGTTTGAATGTTAATGGTTTTTGTTTTGAGATGATATAATGATTTATTTTTAAAAGTAATGCTAGTTTTATTGAAGTAAGTAAACATACTTTTACTAAAGTAAGTTTCGTTAGGCCTAAATGAATGTTTACAGAATGTTTGAGTAAAAAAAAATAGTTACAAAATTTTGTTAAAATAACGTAAAAGATTTCTTGCATTAAATTATAATATTATACTGATTAAAAAAATTTCATTTTACTTAATGTATTGAGAGTACAGTAGAGTCTTGAAATTCCGAATAGAGATTTGTCGAACTTCCGTTAAATTTGAGTCGGATAAACTGCGGAATCAATCAGCTATGCAGCCACTGGCGTTTAAAAATATTTTTATGTCAGCTTTAGCGGTTTCATATAAGAACTAAAGTGCTGATTGGATGGATAGAGAACTATTCAGAGTGGTTTTTTTTAATGAGTTGCTGCCTGAAACTATAATTTTTTTAAAAGCAAAGAATTTGCCTCAGAAAGCTATTTTACTGTTAGACAAAGCATCCCAATGAAGATCAACTTTGCTCTGATGATATCCATACTCCATATCTTCTAGTAAATGCTACGAGCCTAATTCAGCCGATGGATCAGTGTGTTCTGGAATGTATAAGAAAAGTACACAGGTTACCTTTTACAATCTCTTGGAAGCGACTGAAGGGAAAGAAAGCCTTGTAGGCTTTCTCAAAAAAAATTACAGTGAAGGGAGTTGTGTACTGGATTGCCGAATCTTGAAACAAAATAAGAGAAGAAAAATCGAGGAAGCCGTGGAATAAAATTCGGAGTCAAAATAAAACTGTTGCCTGTGTTACTGATCCACAAGAAGAAATAAATTTGACATTTCTTATCAAGAAACTTCCAGGTTATGAAAATTACAATGTGAACTATTTGAGATAACATATGTTATGATTATTGAAATTGTACAAAGAACTACTGAAGGCATTGCTGATGAGAATAAAGATGAAGATTCGACCAAGATAGTACAAGAAGGGAAAATGTGTCATAGTGAAGGAACGACCACCTTGGAAACTGCACTACATTATATTGAACAACAGACAGACACCAATAAATGTGCTTCTCCTAAGACCTCTATGCGACATTGTAGCATGAAAACGATCTAATAAGCAAACGCAGAAGACACATAACAACTCCAATAAAATTTAGCAACTGTGATGAACAATGTATTCCAAAGCAACATTAATTTATGTAAGTACTATAATTAATAAAGCTCTATAAACGTGTTATGTGCATTCTTAATTATAGTATTAGGACTCATTAGAACTCCTGTTTTTTCTAATGTACAGGAATGTATTTCAATGTAATCCGAAGGGTCTTGTTCCCATCTACCTCAAATTATCGAGACTCTACCATAATTAAATAATTTAAACTAATCTAATTAATTAATTTAAGCCTAAGAATTTATTTATTGAATAAGAAAAACTCTTGGGCCTTTACCTCATTTATAGACCACAAATTTTACAGGATGTTGAAAAATGTGTGGAAATCTCTCAGTAGCTAATTGTATAGCAAAACAAGAATAAATTCTATAAATATTGGTCTGACTACTATTCCTTAGTGATCTACAGGTCGCTAAAGATTTTGCTCTGATTTAGGCTTACAAGTTAAGGATAAAAGTTGGACTTTTTATATGGCTGTTTGTCTTTAATAATTTTAAAAAACTTCCCAAAACTGTAACTTCTAAAACTATAACTTCCCAAAACTACAACAAAACTTCATATACATTTTCATAAAACTGATATTAATACAAAAATTGAGAGCTGAAAGTGTTTGGAAATTACTTTTTAAAAACGTTTAATGTAAAATTACTTTGTAAAGTGCTACATTACAGTATTTATAAATTTTTTTGTTTAATCATTTAAGAAATTTAATTTTAAGAAAATTGATATAAGGTAATTAAGTAAAATATAAATAAATACAAGATACTGAAAATAAACCTATGAACAAGGAAACTGATGAAATTAATTCAAAAATATTAATATTTTTTAATGTATAAAATATAGTTTTTCATAAGATGATAAATGTTTATATATTCAATTTAGTTTTTAAAAAAATGTTTACTGTATTACAAAATAAAACAGTATTTTTATGAAGTGTTGATCAAACACTAAATTGGGGTACATTCAAATGACTTGTTAACCTTCTTGTAGTTAATTCCAAGGTATTAAGTATTGCTTGTATATTATTAGGATTATGGCCGCCAGCATCTACTTGTTTCATTATAAACATACATGCTTTAGTAATATCATAACATAATAAACTAAACTGAACTCATGGAATGGATTAGGTACTTTACTTCCGCTTTCATATCCAGACACTACATGTACTTCTTCTAGAATAGTCAAACCTCTCATTTTGTATTAAAACCAGCTACATTCAACATAATATAAAAATAACAAATGTAAGTTACGAATTAAGTAATATTATAATACAGGTAGTTTTAGGCAACAGAAGGTATGTATACTCATAGTAAATATGTGGTATTATGAGTGAAGGCAGCAATGACACAAAACAGGCTGTATAAGTGTAACACAATAGGTTATACAGCTCTGTCTCATTGTAGTCAGGGATTGTTACCATAATAACTTTACAACATACCATAACAAATTCAGTTTGACAGTGTAAGAGGAAAGTACTAAATTAATTTGCTGCTGCAAAAGGTATGTAAATTCTGAGTTACCTTGGAAGCAGAGGCTGTACAAATTGTTAGTGTATACAAAACAAAATTGAATTTAAGGCTACAGATAATGTTATAATATTCTGCATTTCTGTAAAGATCTGTATAAATAAGCCAAGTACATCTGAAAAGGATGTAATTACTATCCTAGAAATATCATCTTTGCAGTTGGCACATGTTGGATGCCTTCCTCCTACCAATACTATGTGTGCACTGATTGTCCACATATAGGAGTCTTCTATAAAAATATAATGTAATTTAATACATATAAAAAAATATAATGAAGTATGCATGATTTAGAAATAAGTTATCCAGACAACTCTCATGTGTGGACGATCAATACACAGTTCTAATAGGAAGAGGACATCACGAAAACATCATCTATAGTAGAGGTAACACTGCCGAAGATTACTGCTCAGCATATTTTAATTTCTTGATATTTCAATTGTTTTAATTATATTCGTATGAATTGATTAAGCATTACCAGGAAATTTTGAGGCAAAAACTAATAGTTTATTGTATGCACTAAAACTCTAGATCATGTAATGTTTTGATCAAGTTAATAAACATTTGTTTTACACAACTTCCAAATGTGATCTAATAAAGGCCCATTTTTATTTTTGTATTAGCTCTAGTAACAATTGGTATCACAATATTTAATGACACTAACTTTTAAACTTTATGGTTTAAACATTTCAATAAATACAATTTATTCAAGTAACATTTTTTAAACTATCTGTAAAATTAATATTGATGAGCATTATATATTTAATAACAATGTGGGGCATAACAAGCATAAAATGTATTTTGTATTTTTTTTTTCAACCAATAAACGTAAACATGAAATAAATAATATAACAAAAGTAGTATTTCATAAACTCTGCTCTAGTATAGTAATTTTTAAACTTTTAACAATTTTTGTAGTTGATATAAATCATTAATTATATATACTTGTTAAAACAAACAAACAATTGGTAACTTTTAATGTATTATGAGAAACATACTTTTATAGAATATAAATGAAGTTTCTATGATATAAAAGACTGAAGTTTTACAAATACATTATTTAAGCATATACAAAGACCACACTCTGAACATGGTATAAATACTGATTTTTACAGCAAAAATTTCTGACTTACACTTGAGAACTACAGATTTTTACTGCTAGTTATGTAATAAAATAACTAATGTCGTATTAAAGCTACTGGTGACTAGTTTGACATAGTAAAGACACTCCTCTTCTAATCCAGTGTACTTCTGGCAGTAGCGAGTTCAAATAAACTACTGTTATGCAGTTATTGACATTATCTGATGCAGAATTACTTCTTCTACGATAAAGAGGGCAGGAAAATCTTTTCTTTCTTTCAAATGCAGATTTATGACAAATTTTAAACCAAATTGTAGGCATTTCATCAAAAAACACATTTCGATTTTGTTCTTGAAGAGAATTTCTATACAAGGAAATAAATTACATAAAAGAAGATTACAAAATGTTTGCATATATATTTTAAAGTAGAAGGTTTACCTTAGTTAATAATAATAAATATTGTTTGAAAAGTACAGGTTGTGTACAATGCTGCATGAGGTTTCTATTGAAAAACTTGGTAGGGATTCTGTGCTCGCTGGGTACAGAAATTACTGATAACATATTTGCATTGACATTTCTTTTGCACTATGACAATGAAATGCATATGCACTTTTCAATTAGGCCATTAGTAGTTACGAATCCATGGTCTAGTATGTGAATACAGAGGCAACAACAAAATAGTCAATGAAGTGGAAGCAAACCAATCAAGAAAATGCTGTTCTCTACAAAAAAAAAAAATCCTTTTCGCATAACCATTGTGTGTTACTGGTAGATTCTATAGAAAGAATCTTGGCTCTACACAGAAAGCAATCCAAAATATGATATCTTGCATGAAGTACACAACCTCTTACACAGGCGTTCATACACATTGGCTTAACTAATACAAATGGGAAGTTTTCAACCCCTCTTCACATAGTCAAAATTTGGCAAAAACTGGTTTTACCATGGTCTTGCTATGTTCCCATGAAGGAAAAGTTTATTTGCTTTTTAAACGATAAGGAACTACAAGAAAGACTTCTTACTTGGCTGAAATCATAGGCAGCTAATATTTTATGCGGCAGTATATCCAAGCTTGTAAAATGTTATGATAATGTGTTAATCTGAATAGTGACTATGTAGAGAAATAATATATGGTTGAATGCTCAAAAAATATAAATTCCTTTTTTTTTACTTATAACCTAACATAAGATAAAGAGGGTAGGAAAATCTTTTCTTTCTTTCAAATGCAGATTTATGACAAATTTTAAACCAAATTGTAGGCATTTCATCAAAAAACACATTTCGATTTTGTTCTTGAAGAGAATTTCTATACAAGGAAATAAATTACATAAAAGAAGATTACAAAATGTTTGCATATATTCTTTAAAGTAGAAGGTTTACCTTAGTTAATAATAATAAATATTATTTGAAAAGTATCTTATGTTTGGTTATAAATTAAAAAAAAGGAATTTATATTTTTTGAGCATTCAACCATATATTATTTCTCTACATAGTCACTATTCAGATTAACACATTATCATAACATTTTACGAGATTGGACATACTGCCGCATAAAATATTAGCTGCCTATGATTTCAGCCAAGTAAGAAGTCTTTCTTGTAATTCCTTATCGTTTAAAAAGCAAAGCAACTTTTCCTTCATGGGAACATAGCAAGACCGTGGTAAAACCACTTTTTGCCAAGTTTTGACTATGTGGAGAGGGGTTGAAAACTTCCCATTTGTATTAGTTAAGCCAATATGTATGAACGTCTGTGTAAGAGGTTGTGTACTTCATGCAAGATATATTTTGGATTGCTTTCTGTGTAGAGCCAAGATTCTTTCTATAGAATCTACCAGTAACACACAATGGTTATCCGAAAAGGATTTTTTTTTGTAGAGAACAGCATTTTCTTGATTGGTTTGCCTCCACTCCATTGACTATGTTGTTGTTGCCTCTGTATTCACATACTAGACCATGGATTCGTAACTACTAATGGCCTAATTGAAAAGTGCATATGCATTTCATTGTCATAGTGCAAAAGAAATGTCAATGCAAATATGTTATCAGTAATTTCTGTACCCAGCAAGCATAAAATCCCTGCTAAGTTTTTCAATAGAAACCTCATGCAGCATTGTACGTAAAACTTGAAAAAAATATTTAGAAAAAGTGTTGGTGTAACCTGTTTTTACAAACATTTGCATCAACTTCCTAAACCACATTAGTATTGACAACAGTCAGGCTGCCTCTTCTGTATTTGTCATGTGTAATTTGTCCAATTTTATACATATGATACTACTCTATTATGCCTTCATTTATTACACGATGTTCGTAAATAAACATCGCCAAGTTCACAGTGAATACCTGCTACCATGATGTTTTTGCCTGGAGAGACCAAACAACTACAAGCACCTCACAGCTGGTGGGATTTTTCTACTAAGTCAACCATTTTGAATAGTTTCTATGAATAAAAGATGTTCAAATGATGCTTCCACTTATACTGTAAGAAACATACAGACTCACACTTAAAGGCTGTACAATATTAATGTTGTTGTTCCTCCAACCATGTTATTTTATGAAAGTTAATTTCCCTCATAATTAAAGACATACAGCTTAGAGAAATTGAACATAACTACAACATTGTAAACAGTAATATTGAATTATAGACAGAAAAGTGTGTTTCATTGAATAGTTTAACATGAATTTTATGAACGTATCGTACGTTTAAAAAGTGCAGGCAGTTTTAAACTTGTCAAAAATTTTTTTTAGAAAAACAGAACCAACTTAAAAAAACAATTCGAATATATATTTTTTTGTTACTAAAAAGTAAAAAATAATTTTCCAATAACGAAAGCATAATTTATCATAACCTTATTACCTATACAATTCTGAAGTGGGTGCCAAATTTTATACTTGGTTTTTTTAATTAACTTCAAAAATCCCTACTTACTGATTTATTCAGCCGACTTGTTTCACACTAGGTCAGTGCATTATTCAATGCTGTGAATCACTGACAAGACTGTTGCTCAGGTGTAACATATTGTTGTGACCTAGTGCGAAACACGTCTGCTGAATAAATCATTAAGCAGGGTTTTTTGCCAAGTTAATAGAAAAAAGTATAATTTATATAAAAACCTCAAGATGTACAACACAAAAACTGAAGTTTTTATACTTGGATTCATATTTACCATTCTGAGTACAAACAACGTGAATGTTATCTTTGTCTGAGTCGCAGTAAACGTGACAAATAAAGGGATTTTACATGACACTGAAGCACCTTGGGATATAGATTAACAAATTATGATACAAACACAGGTTATTCAATCATCACTTCCATATGACTATTTTATAGATATGAGAAATGTATAATACAAAAGGTTTAAGGAGATATTATCTCTTATATTTATGAGTATCTACAGTGATCACATTCCATGTAAATCATTCATAGATAGTTGAATATCCTAAATTTTTATATCTGAACGAAAAATATGCAATTACATATTTATTATTGGACAAAATTTGTTATTGTATGGTCGTTGCCAAGAACAAAGATCAATTATTGTCCGGCATACTCTCATAATATCGAAAACATATAACATTGAAACGTATAATATTGTTTCATGAGAAGACTCAATAAGTTTGCTATAATTGATCATGGGCAATCAAACATACAAAAAGTTGATTGTTTCGAAAATGTTTGGAATAGATTTGATGGATTAGCAAATAGCATACATGATTGTGGCATCGACTTCAAAATTTTGTGGGTAATAAGCTTATAATAAATTATGCTTTCTTTATTGGAAAATTATTTTTTACTTTTTAGTAGGTAAAAATTATATATTCGGGTTTGTTTTTTTAAAAAAAATTATGTCTCTATTTTTAGAGGTATGATCTCTAATTCCTACCTACATTATAATCGAATTTGGTTTTATGCTGTTCATTTTGTTGGCAAAATTACCAATATTTATCCATACAAATTTTCAATCTGTATATCTCTCCAATCTTATTGCTTGACACGTCTTTGTATAGTAAGATAAACATATAATTTTGTCAGATGAATATATTGAGTAATTTATGTTTGAAATTCCCTTGATAAATTTTCCTAAAATCCTATTTATTATTTCTTATACTGCAATTATTTTTTTTTCATTTCCGTTTAAAAATGTGTTAATAATCATGTAATGCAATATCTCAGGCAAATATACAATACTGCTATTGTTAATAATTATTAGGACAAACAGTTTTTACACATAAAACATTAATAACAAATAAAGTGAAAATTGATAGTAAAGTTATATTTAATGAATTTATCTCTTTATATTTAATGAGGTTTTCACCTGAGGATTATTGAATAATTTGCGTATGGTAAATGAACTAAATCGTATTTTCAATGTTTTTATTTTGGCTTATCTCATTCAAGCTATACCAAGGTATATTTCAATATGAGTAGGCCATCGAAAGAAGCCGCTTTCATGAGGAAAAATTATTCATTAGTATCTGATGATGCTCGTTCTCAGCAGGTTTCTCAAGCAAGAATTACAAAAATCTATTAGTTTTATACTTATTTATTTTTCTATGTTATTTTTATTTATAATACGAGGGCTATTCAGAAAGTAAGGAACGTTTCTTTCTGACACCGCTAGGCGAGCACCGATCTCGTACATTTTGGTGCGTGCGCACTCGGCAACTCAGTCGGCGTCCAGCAGTGACAACGGCAACATTTCTGCATTGCCCGTTTTTTTGCAATTTTAACTGAAGATGTGCGATTGATAATCCTGCCAGTTGTGAGGTGCAGTCAGTGATACGGTTTTTGTTGGCAAAAAATTTAAAACCGATAGACATTTATCTCCAAGTGTGTGAAGTACGGAAACAACATAATGAATGGAAGTTCTGTGAGAAAATGGTGCATTCAGTTTAAAAATGGCGAAGCGAAGAGCGGACGCCCAAGCATTGTGACAGATGAACTGGTCGCTAAAGTTGATGAAAAGGTTCGCGAAAATCGCCGATTCATGATAACGAAGCTTTCGCTTTGTTTCCCACAAGTTTCACGAACTTTGTTGTTTGAAATTGTCACACAAAGGTTAGGCTACCACAAATTTTGTGCAACATGGGTGCCGAAAATGCTGAATGACCGCCATAAAAGTCAGCGAATGGAGGCAAGTTTGACATTTCTGGATCAAATGGGAGGTTTTCCTCATCCGGCCTATAGTCCTGACTTTGCACCAAGCGATTTTCACTTGTTTCCAAGAATGAAGACCTGGCTAGCAACACAGCACTTTGACGATGACGCGGAACTCAAGGCTAACATCGCAGTGGCTGACATCGCAGGCGGCAGATTTCTATGAAGAAGGAATTTCAAAGCTTGTCCACTGCTACAATAAATGTCTCAATTTGTTTGGTGACTACGTAGAAATGTAGTATTTTAGTTGCTCTTTCAGGTGTATATAATACAAAATTTTTATTGTACTTATTTTTTTTTTATTCAAAAACGTTCCTTACTTTCTGAATAGCCCTCGTACATAAAATAAATGATGTGATTGTTTATTTTGCTTATTAATTATCCTATACTTCATAATCCTTATTTTAAAAAATTTACTGAAAAAATTATTTAAAAAAAATTAAATAACTATTTACTATTAAAGTAACTATTTTGGGACCACCGGGAACGTTTCCTCTTTTATTCGCAAGCAAAATCATTTTGATCAGTTGAATACTTCCAAAGTTATTATGGAACAAACATTAAAAAAACCACACAGAACCTTCTCCTTTTTTGAAGTTGGTTAAAAAGTAAAGAGATTTTTTTTGTTACATAATTTCAACTGTAGCTACTATTTTACATTTATGCTATTTAACATACATTAATAACTAAACACTTGCCTATAGCAGCACTTGTTTTTTGTTTAATTAACGCTGGTTGTTTTGGTACAAGTGTCTATCAACTCACAATCTGACTTGATCTTCAGTTATACAAAAAGTAAATGCAAGTGTTTATATATTCGTATAAGCTGAAGTATAAGAAGTTTGTTTTTATTTCTTAAAGTAAAAACATAAAAAATTGGATCTGATTTATCCTATTACACTCAATTTAAGGATAAGTTAAAAAAAAATATGTATATACAATTTAACTGGCGTTTTCTAAGTACTTCAAGTATTACATACTTGGAAATAACATTAAAAATGTGATGGTTAAAAAGATTGGTAAATTTTAACTTCATGTTACTTGTTGGAAACAGTAACTTTTATTAATCCCTTTTACATTAGTTTATGACCATCCGAACTATAAAATTGTAAACATTTACTGAGACAGAACATTTTTGATCACTTCGTGGTGATCTTCATCAGTGTCTTCTACTTGGAGTTGTTAGGTTAAGCGGTGACGGTTTTAAAGGCAGGTTTTCGATAATATCAAAGAGTATGTGTGATTTGTATTTGGTTTGTTCATTTAGTATCTTTGTACTTTGTGTGTTTGTAAATTTCATATTGTTGAGATGTGGTCCTTTTTTGTTGATGTGTAAGATTCCTAAATTATGGTAAATGTCTGTATTTGTGTCCTGTTTCTTTCATGTGATTATAAAATGCTGAGTTCGTGTTCTGTTTGTGTTCCTTGACTCTTTGAAGCTGCAACCTCTTTACTCAATGTAGAATTTGTAGCACTTGTTGCAGTTAAATTTGTACATGCCTGGTGCTTGTAGTTTATCTTTGTTGTTGGTGTCATGTTGTATTTTGTATTGTAAACGGTTATTAGTTTTGTATGCTATTTTGTATCCTGTTACTTGAAATTTGTGGGCTATTATTAGTTTTGTATGCTATTTTGTATCCTGTTATTTGAAATTTGTGGGCTATTTTATTTGAAGTTCTGTTTATTTTAAAAAGAAATTTTTTATTATTTTTTTACCAGGCGAAAAACCTATCATGGTTATGAGCGCCTATGGATCTGTTTATGTATGGTATATTGATGTATTTGTTTTTCCTCTCTGTAGTGTTAATTTTAGTGCATTTTTGTATATTGTGCCATAATTTGTCTATTATTGTGGTGTTGTATCCATTTGTGCATGCTAAATATTTAATGGTGTCTAGTTCTTTGTTTATGTTTTCTGTGGACATTGGAACTTCTTTAAGTCTATAGAGCATGGATCTGATGGCAGCGTGTTTGTGTTGCATAGGGTTAAATCCACCCTGAAGCACCTACCCTCCCTGCTCTCCCTAAAATTCACAAACCCAATGTTCCCATCTGAGCCATTGTCAACTACCAATGGGCCACTGCACATAAACTAGCAAAATCATGGACAAAATAATCAGACAACCTATTAACTTGAACACAGACACATACATAAAAAACAAACCTCATAAATAAAATAAAAGACATAAACATACCACACAATTCAACACTACTAACACTCAACATAAACATGTACACCAACATACTCCTATCCAAAACCCTCAACACCCTAAAGACCCAATTAATACAGAACAACATACCAAAAACCCACAACACCGAAATCCTAAACATCCTCCAAAGCAACACTAAACAAAACTATTTCACCTACAACTCAAATTTCTATTCACAACCAGATGGCCTACCCATGGGAAGTGCTATTAGCAGTGTCCTAAGCAAAATTTTCCTACAACACATAGAAAACACCAAGATACTCACAAACAATACACACGCATACAAAATTATTTACTGGCACAGATATCTCGATGATATCATAACACTATACAGAGGCAACTCCCATCAATGCGAAAAACTCCTCACCTACACTAATAAAATACACCTAACACTCCAGTTCACCTCAGAAATTGAAACCAACCAATCTTTAAATAAACTTCCTCGACCTCACCATAACAAAAAGCCATACACAAAAACAAAGCTTCAACATTTACAGGAAACCCACAATGACAGACACACTTATCCACAACACTTCAAACCACCCTATCCAACACAAACACACTACCGTCAAATCCATGCTCCATAGACTTAAAGAAGTTCCAATGACCACAGAAAACATAAACAAAGAACTAGACACCATTAAACATTTAGCATACAAAATGGATACAACACCACAATAATAGACAAATTATGACACAATATACAAAACAGCCTTAAAATTAACACTAGATAGAAGGAAAACAAATACATCATAATACCAAACAAACCAACAATACCAACAAATTTCAAAAACAAGATACATAATAGCACACAAAATTAATAACAATTTACAATACAAAATACAACATGACACCAACAACAAAGATAAACTACAAGCACCAGGCCTATACAAATTAAACTGCAACAAGTGCTACAAATTCAACATTGGGCAAACAGTTCGAAACTTCAAACAAAGAGTCGAGAAACACAAACAGAACATGAACTCAGCATTTTATAATCACATGAAAGGAACAGGACACAAATACACAGACATTTACCATAACCTAGAAATCTTACACATCAACAAAATAGATCCACATCTCAACACACTAGAACAATAAGAAATTTACAAACACACAAAGTACAAACATATTAAACAAACAAACCCAATACAAATCACACATACTCTTTGATACTATCGAAAACCTGCCTTTAAAACCGTCACCGCTTAACCTATCAACTTCAAGCAGAAGACACTGATAAAGATTGCCACGGAGCAATAGAAAACGTTCTGTCTCAGTAAGTTTTAAAGTTACAAATTTAAAGTTTGGATAGCTATAAACTAATGTAAAAGTAAATTAATTAAGTTTCATGAATGTAATGGACTACAAAATTCAAGAATAACTTTTAACCGTTTCAACTATTTTTAACTGTTTCAACTATTTAAAAAAATAATTTTTTTCATACATTCGTAATAAATACAGGGTCGAAACAAACTTTGGACTAATGGGAAATAATGGTTCTTTTGTTTATTGTCACTGAGTACATATCAATATATATATATATATATATATTTATGTTGATATTCATGTTTAGTTACATTCAGTAAATTCATAGTTATTAATTAGGTGTGGGCTTGAATTCCAGTGGCACTAGTGATTGCCTTCCAAGATTTCTCTGCGTTCAGATGGAGATCACGGGATTTGGTGCATAAGCGTTATCTGGAGAATCAGTTATCGATCGAAGCTCTGTTCAGTCACAAGTTTGTTGTTAATGGTTCAAGGTCACGATCTTTAGCAATGACGGGAATTTCGCGTTAGGGGAGTCAAGTTACGATCAACAGTATTTGCGATTTACGGAACACATCAGCTAGTTGCGACAATTTGTTTGTAACGGTTTTACTAAAAATGTGCCCAGAAACACAGTTGTACTTTGAAAGGCAGAATTATTTGCCTGAGAAGTTATGCTAATAAGGGACTGAACAACTTCTGTTACACCTCGATCCGTTGTCAGAGAGGACTTTAACGGCATTTGCTGAGGTAGGCAAATGCCTGAGTGCAGTGAAAACATCAGTCAGAAGAAAATGGATCCACCGTAGGAGACAAGAAGCCAAAGGTAGAAACCTCTATGACATTTAAAAAGAACCAAATGATTTGAAAATGTATCAAGGGGTTCCCAAATTTACAGCCGTCTTTGCAGCACGAGCAAGAATCGGACACATTGTGACTGAGACCTATCTCTTCAGATTTATTCTGAGTGAATCTCCACTCTGCCCTAACTGTATAAAAGAGGAGGAGACTCTAGACCATCGATGCTCCTCACCAATTCCATCAAGAGCAGCTCTGCTGTCTGTGCTGGGAAGCCAGGGAAACATCAAAACAATATTGATCGATAAACAGTTTTGGACCTTGGCTGCAGCAACTTACTATGGACATCGGACCATTGGAGTGACATGGCCCTGGACGTCCGCAGCAAGAAGAAGAAGGAGCTGAGGCAGGTGATCGTTGACGAAATGGAGAGGAGTGTGATATTTCCCTTTATATTGAGAATAAGTAGATTTTGATTTACAATACTTTATACTCTGAGCGTCCAAACATGATGCTATACAAAATGTACATCTGCTACAAGTCTTTGCTATCTTAAAACAATCTGTTGGAGATCTGACCTTAATCGTAAAGCATGAAGAGATTTTGTGGTCTGTTCCTTTATACAGAAAACATAAAAGATGCTTTGTCTCAGAAGCCGTTTCATTGATAGAGTTTCAAGTCACCAGTGAAGTTCCCATTTGATTAACCTGAGTCTTATACATCAACTGTTTACTGTTTGAAAATTGAGGCATGTTTGAAGTTAATAAGATAAGTTTGAGAGTTGAAGAGGAATACAGTGACATGTGTTCATACAGTTTGTTTATGTATGTGAGGGTGATGAATTTGTTTGTGTTCGTGTTTTTGTTGTTACTCTTTTTGAACACAAACACAAACAAATTCATCACCCTCACATACAAAAACAAACTCACAAATAAGATAGCGCACCAATTCAAAAAAGCAAGATACAATGTAGCTTACAGAACAGCAAATAAAAGCCAAATAGCTATCAGACACAGCATTAATAACAATACCAACACATACAATAACCCAGGAGTATACAAACTAAAATGCAACAACTGCAATAAGTTCTATATTGGACAAACAGGCAGATCTTTCGCCGAAAGATATAAAGAACACAAAAGGGCACTGCACACTACTATTGAATCCACCTTCGCAAATCACCTCATGGACACTAAACACTCATGCAAAAGTATGGAAAATAACATGAGCATCCTCCACACATGCAACAAAGGTAATAAATTAAACACACTAGAACAGTTTGAAATATATAGACATAGTAACACACATAAAAATGACATCTTAAATGAACAAACACGGCACAGATCACACATACTCTTCGATCACATCACTTCTAACTTTCAAAGAATTGGTACTGAGGAAGCACAACAGCAGCATTCCTAGTGGCAAAAATACGAAGCTTAAGAAGTCGTTAGACAAAAACATTTCCTCCAAGTGTAAGTTAACAATTAACAACTTTTAGTTAACAAATGGTAGGTCGCAAGTAATAGCAAAAGTGTAATTTGTAATTTACAACCAGCTCGTCATGAACAGCAACAAGATTTGAATATTAATAGTCTGTCAGAAGGAAGGTAAATGGAGGTTAAAAATGATATAAGTTTGGGGGAATGTAAAAGGAGTTTTATCTGGTAGGCCTTACCACGGATGGTCTGAGCATCAGAATGAATGGCCACAGATATGACGTTGGAACCATGAACAAAGACAGGCCAACCGCTCAAAATGCTACTAGTCACAACATCATATCTTTCAATGATTGTTATACCACTAAAATAATTAAGGCCTTCCCCTCCTGATTGCATTATTTCAGAGTTGAGAAGATGGGAGATATCATACCAGTGGTACACCAAATCTAGAGAGCCTCCTAACCTCAACACAGATAAAACTCCTTTTACATTCCCCCAAACTTATATCATTTTTAACAACTCCATTTACCTTCCTTCTGGTAGACTATAAATACCTAGTTTCAAGTAATTAATATTTACACAAATCACATATAACAATATTTACACAAATCATATATAGCACTATATCATAAACTATAAATCTGTGACATATGGATATTTATCCACATCTGTGGTTCACTTCAGTTTTTTGTTTTTCTCTTTCTTGACTGATGAAGATCATTTTTGATCGAAATATTTCAATAGTGTGTTAAGTTTTTATATGTGTTTATTTCCAAGAGATTGCAGTTTTGGACTATTGTCATTAGGTAAGTCTGTCAGTCTCCTATATAGTCCAAAAATTCCTATATATATATATATATATATATATATATATATATATACATTTAATATATATTATATATATATATATATATATATATATATATATATATATATATATATATATATATATATATATATATATATTAATAGTTGAAAAATGAAAAGATAAATTTTGATTAAATGAAGTAAAAATAGTGACCAAGGTATGAATATAAACATGTTTTGAAATCTTTATTAAATTAAGAAATTATATTATAATACCACAAAGTGGGAGTAAAGTAGAATATGCGGGATGTCAAAGGTATCAAGGGAGCTAGCACAAAAAGGATAGAAAGGTCCAGAAGGTAGAATTAGGGTCACAAACTCACTAAAAGAAATCGATAAAGATAAATTATACTTGCCGGGATATAAATAAATCCACTTAAACAGTTTGTAAGTGGAAACACCAAAGAAAAAACAAAAGGAACTAGTAAGTAAGTAGGTGTGTGTGTACAACCTGTTGCAGTGTGTATGTGTATGTGTATAGACCCTAAAATATTATGAGTTACAGAGAAAACAGTTTAATTATATTTTTTATTTTTAAACAGAAAAGTAATTTGAACTTTAAATTGGTCACTTTCCAATTAACTTTAACTTCATTCAATTACCTTTTCTAAGTATACAGTGGCATGCATTTAACACACAGTACAAACTGTCATATGCTAAATTCCATTTAAAAAACAGGGTGATAATTGGAGATCAGTGTTATAAGTATGGCCAGTTTTTAACTGAATTTTTCCAGTTGGCAACACATTCAACACGGCTCAACTTTTGACAGATCTCTAGAGACAGCAACTTGTGAACTATTTTTGCATATAAGTTTTTTTTAAACTCAAATGATCAGCTAGGATTGTGTCAATTTACTTGAATTAAGTTCTTCAGCAGACAAATCATTCTCATAATGTTGACAATCAACAGACCACATATGATCAACATTTTTATCAACAGATGAGGTCGATGGTCATGCAGCATTGCGCTTTAATTGGCATCTCTAGGTAATCTTTAAAACGTTTAATCCATTTGGAAAGATGTGTTTTCTTTAGAGAATTATTACTGTAAGCAGCTTTCAACAAATTGGTAACTTGAGAGGTTCACCTGAGTTTCACCAAAACTTGATATTGAGTCATTGTACAGTGATTTATCAATACCTGTTTAATAAACAGCAGAAACAGATAGAACAGAATCTCAGAGCTGACTGATAGCTCACTGGTTCACAGACTCATGGTCAGAGCTATACATTGTGTCATAGCTACCATATTAAATCAGTTTATTGGACATAACTAGTACAGTGTCACTAGATTTATGTTAGTATCTTAAAACTATTTGTTTTTATTTAAATTTTACTAATAATCAAGACATGAGATGGCTATGATTTGGAACGTATAATATAATTGTTTAATTCCTAAATGGTTTTTAATTAAATTGGTTATAATATTTGCTAATAAATTTGTAAATTATTCAAAGTATGTATTCTAATCAAAATGTTACATTTGTTTTTTCATTTTATTAACTAAATGAGTAATCAATCTTCTATGTCTAAATTATCTTCAAAAAAAGGTTTAAATTATATTCAATTAATGGACTCAGTCATAGATTACTGCAGGGTTTTTTAAATGTAATTTAAACATTAAATAACACTGCAACTTACTGTAAAAGGTTTATACCATTTTATACTTACAACTGGCAGTCCCAAATAGCTCCTTCAATAAATAAACCTTTGACAAGAATGCCATTATTCGATTTTACAAATGATTTTGTGTCAGTAATTACTTCAAAATCAAAACATAGCTGTTCTAGAGGTATCAAATTCTTATGGCCATGGCTTTGTAAAATTCCATTCATAAATGACTTTGGGAAGAAGAAACCAGCCAGCCAAATTGTTTGAGGCAAGTCTTCTTTAATTAAAAATTTCTAAAATAGATCAAAATAGGTATTTTACTGTTGGTTAAACTAAACATTAGAGAGATATTAGAAAATAATGTTGTCTATTACAAATTTTCAATTGCTAAAGTTGAATGAATTTGTAAGATTACACATATTTTGCTTAAAATTCAAAATTTTAAAAAACCGCATGAAGTACTACAATCTTACAATGTGCTACATTTACTGAAAGGAGGATGATATTTCTTCTAGTACTTTAGATAAAGATGGATAGGAAATACATTATAACTTTTACACACATGTACACAAACGATGGCAGATTATATTAACACACAATTTATGTGAAGATGATAATAACATGTTTATTTGTTATGCTATAGGTCTTTGTTGAGTGTCTTCTTAAGGTAAGAAAGATGCTATTACAACACAATAAACATATTTATTTAAGTAATTAATAAATAAGGAACTGTTTTCTCATTTATTAAACAATGAATATACTTAAGTGATGTTGTTATCGCCTTTACTGCAATGAATAAATTATTCATTACTAGACATGAGAGTCTGAATGACCTAAGGTCAAATTATAAGTTACTCCCCATCTGTTTTCCATTAGATGTTAGTTTCAGTAATAACCTATACAATTAATATATATACAATAAATTAATATAGTATATGTATTTATTACAGTAGAAGGGACATAACTGCTCATGACTAGTGTGTTTAAATAAATTATCTAAATTTTTAAATAAATAAAACCTCTAAACCACAAATAACATTTTATTTAAACCTTATGTACATTTCGATTGCCCAGCAATCATCTTCAGAGGTATTTAAAAAATACAACTAACTCTTTTTTAAATACCTCTGAAGATGATTGCTGGGCAATCGAAATGTACATAAGGTTTAAATAATATGTTATTTGTGGTTTAGAGGTTTTATTTATTTAAAAATAAACATTACGCCACAGTTGCTTCATATAGTTATAAATTATCTAAAATTTAAATTATTTTATGTAAAAATTATTAAGAATAACAGACATGAAGAAGATATCATTTAAGAAGAAAAGTAGCTTTAACTTTTTAATCAATCACTTTTAGTGTGTGTTACTTTTAATTTTATTAAGTTACTTGTTTAGGGCTTAACTTTAACGGTTTGCTGTTTTTGGGTAACCTAGTGCACTTCATGGAAGAGGTCAGCTTGTCTTAACAAGGTTGCTAGCAAGTAGAATGATGAGCTTGGCTCATTATCTATTTTTTGTTGCTTCAAGAAACTACGATGTTTTTTTTATGAATGTTTAGTCTGGCTGACCCTTGTTTATTAGTTATCATCTCCATGCTTCAGCACTTGCAACACACATTTAACATAACTAAGTAATTGTTTTGGCCTCTCAAAAATTCTACCATTTAAGTGACCTTTTACTCTAGCCTCTACTATGGCCTTGACCTTTGGTTGTGGATGAGAGACTGCGGAGAGTGGGTGATTGCAGTGTCCTTAGGTCTGCACCGTTGCTTTACATTTCGTTAATTAAAAAAATTGTTTAAATTTGTTGGAAACACTACAAAAGCTTGGATAAAACATGTAGTGAGTAATTTTGTTCATAACATGATTAGTTTTAGCGGTTTGATTATTTTTGAGAGGTTTTTTAATTTTACACTTATACATTTATATTGTTGAAATTTATATTTCATAACTGGATTTTTAAGATATTCACTGTTGTGAAAAAAGTGTTTTTAAGTGATTCAGTGATATTAATATTTCTTTGATTGGTTATTGCTTTATGTGACACATTATTATTATTTTAAAAATTTTAACTTAAGTTTATTAAAGTGTTATATTAGTTTTATGTGGTGTTGGTTAAAATGATACTATTTTTTAAATATTTTATTCTTAACTTATCAAAAGTTGTACTAAGTCTGTGGTTGGTGTGTATACTCTGGAACTACCTGCTGCCTTGCTCCCCTTAATCCCTTGCCTTGGGTGGCTCTAGCAAAGATAATTACCCCTGAGTAATCACTACTGAACCTCTACTTTAAAAAAAAAGGTTTATTATTACGTTTTGGTTGATATAATTACTATTGTGTGTGTCGTTATTATTACCATGCTCATTTCAAATATGTAATCATATTAAGCAGAACAAAATAATTTGGTTTCTCAAGTCGAGGTTCAGCAGAATTTACTCAGGTGAGAAATTTAAAGAGTCGAGGCTGGAGTTTGGTTGTCCAAACGACATTTACAAATAGGCACAGTATACCATATTTACATGTCTATAACACACACCCGTATTTAATTACAATATGTTGGGCAAAATATGAAAAGTAAATAGCTAATAATTTGTACTTACGAAATTTGTATATTGAAATATCGAAATGCAAACCGTTAAGAAACTTACAATTCAATTAACCCATTCGCTTACAATGACAGCGATCCACCGTCGCGACCCAGTGTGCCATTCTGTGAAGCGACGGTGAATCGCCGTCCTCCAATATAACTAATTTGTGTCGAGTTAGTTCTCAGTAAATCCAATAGATCGCATATGCATCTTATTTTACAGGCTTTGGGCTTTCCAATAGTAGTATTTTTATCTTCTTTGGACTGTCCGTTCATTCAATATTTACGTTTTATCTGGCGACCGATCAGCTGACATTGTCTGTGATGTTGTGTTCACGTTGTAATTGTGTGGGATATGTTTATAACCTAACCAAATTGTATTTAATTTGTTATTTGTGTTCTTTTTAAGTTAAAAATGAGTGGATTTATTATTTTATTTGATGATGAAAGTGAGAAGGAGTTGAAAGATTGTGAAATTGAATGAATTTTTGGAGAATGGGACAGTGATTTGTTTGAGGAAACATTTGAGAGTGATAATGAAATAAGACAGTTGGACATTGAATCTTAAATAGATGTAGATGTAAGTAATGAATAAAAAAAATCATAATAGACTGTAATATAACAGGTTCACCACATCATGAAAAATGTAATCTGCCTTGTTCTGCAATAAGTGATAAGTTGCAACTTGGGCAGCCCTCTTGTAGTTATGTTAGGCCTAGGACTCCACTAGATGTAAATAATGTAATTTCTGATATAAATGTCCAAGATAGGTCTGTATTACCATCTAATTCAGATGATGAAAGCTCACAGAATTCCAATCTAATTGAGCTACTCGATCAAATCTACCTTGATGGAATAATTGCCCCTCTGTCTCCTACTGCTAGTGAGGAGGATGATGCCCCTAGTTTTCTTGATCCTTGTCCTAGGCCTATTAGAGTTAGTACTAGAGATAGGGGTAAACCAAGAAGGGGTAGGCCTAAAGAAAAAATTCCATGTTCCAAACCACCTAAGCCCATTAAAAGGCCAAAGAACCAGTCGGTGGGAGTGTGGACTGTGCCTCGTCGCATTTCACCTACCAGAATGTTTCAAAGTATACAACACAAAAGTTAACTTTTCTTAACTCTTGTGAAATTGAAACATATTCTTTGCACCCTGAAGAATATTTTGGAGTATTTCCAAAGGTAATTTATGCTTTTACTTTAGGATAATTGAAATAAAAAAAATAATGTTTGATATTTTTCGTTGAAACATTTTAGTTGTTTACATATTATTAAATTATAAAAGAAAAGATATTATAAATATTAGTATATATTTTGAAAGTAAATGTATTTGTGAATAAAAAAATAACAATAGGTTCCATAAGAAACATAAATATGAACTAAAAAAAAGTAATCAACAAAAACCTTTAAAAATGGTCTAAAAAATTAGTTTTTTATGGCTCAGTCGGTGTAAAAAAAATTGTAAGCGAATGGGTTAAAAACTTATAATATCTACATTTTGTTTGTTTTGCACAATATTTCACTCATCATCACTACTTTCTGAAGATGGTAGAATATCTTCATTCTTGTGAAAATCTTCATTATCACTGTTATTCCAGAGCATGCAGTACTCTGTACCATCCATTAGTAAGAAGTGTAGTGCAGGCAGAACAGGAATGCCGTAAGAGAGGATTTCTCGAAAGCAACAAACTGTGTTACAGTATCTCCTCTGACACATGAATTTAACAATGGGGGAAATTAATAACTTTTGTTTTAAATTTAGCTTGAAGTTAAGAGCAATTACCCTTCCCTATTGTATTTTATCTTGGCGGATTGTATCAGGTAAGGGGCCCATCCAGTAAGGTAAACCCCATATTTCTAGATTTTAGTCATTATCCCTATTCGTGTATAATGCGGACTCTAATTTTGTAAGCAAAATTTAAAGGCAAATATGTGTGTTATGCAAGCGTAAATATGGTAATATGTTAAAAAGTTATTTTTAATTGTTATTTGATACATAACTTGTAGTCTGGTTTCTTAAGATGCAATAATCAAAAAACTATGCATATGCTCTATAAAAAAGGTAATAAATAAAATGAAAATAAAAAAGAGACTAAATACTCAAGCAGAAATACTATAGCATGAAATTTAAATAATAAAATACTTATTACAATGGAAACTATTGCAACTTCATCATAATAAATATTATTAAGTATATGTATTCATTTAAAAACAATATAGTAAAACAATAAATAAAATTCTGATAAACAAGTAGAGTAAATTCAATTTAACCTCAAAATATGCAAATGTGTCCAAGAAGTTGGAGATAAACGATGCAAGTTCATTAAAACTTGGAGTAGATACTTTTGACCAAATAAGTGGAACTTCAGAGTTAAGTAGAGATGTTGCTAAATCATTCATTTCATCTGTCATCATAAAATTTCCATGCACAGTTTTCTTTAAACAATCCAGTGAATCTCTAATAGTAGAAAGGAGTCGATCATAACTTTTAAACTCTTGAATAAGAACCATGTTTAGGCACTGTTCGTATTCATGTTGGATTTGTTTTTGAACTTCTTCAATGTCAAAACTAGAGGGTAACTGAAAATTTCAAGACAATTAATTGATTATAAGAATAAATGAAAAACCATTGTATTATTTGAAAGAGTCAAGATGAAAAAACCAAAGTGAATATTTTTACAACTTACTTTGGATAAAATATCATCTGCAATAACAGATGCTCTTCCATAAGATTTATCGCTATGTTGATCACTTCTACCTTTTAGAAGCTTGATGACTTTAAATAAATTATGTGTCTCATGAATATCATAGAGGATACCAGAATTCTCATGGAGTCCATATATTTCTGTAGATGGATTGTCTGGAAGTAGCTAATAATAAAGTACACCATTAAAACAGTTGATTAAATATTTGACTATTATTCAATTTGGTAATATTAGAAATAAACTGCAAAACTTTCCCTAATACAATAGTAAATTTTAGAAATAGAAAATTATATCCTTTGCATAAAAAATATAGTTATACTAAAAAATTATAATTAAAATATACCTAACTAACTGTATACGTAAGGGCTTACTGGCTAATGCGCTTCGAAACAATCGTTCCTTTTAAGAAGCAAAGCATCCTTTTAAGAAGCAAAGGAACAACTGTTTCGAAACGTGCCAGCAAGTAAGCCCTTACGTATTCACTTAGTTTAAGTATTATTTAAATATAGTTTAGTCAGTGAATTCAAGATGATTACAACAAGCAACTTTAAAAAAATTACTGAATGATATATTCACATAAGGGTTAATTCTTTTTCTATTTTATCACCTAAAAATTATTTTAAATTGACCACTTTTTCAACAATTTTTATATAACTTTAACATTATTATTAGGGAATTTAAATATTATAACTTCAGATATTTTTCCAATTAGGCGAATTGACAGTAAACGGAGAGCTGTTTGCAAAAATCTATATAAAATGATCAAAAAGACTTCAACATGCATAACTTATTTTAATGATGGGCTCATATCTGAGAAATGAAACTTACGAAGAAGGCCTATATTTACTATATATAGCTTACATCCATGGGAAAATGATTGTAACAAAGGATAAAGTTTTTAACAAACTTTCATAGAAGTCTCATGGATCTTAATATTTCTTTATAGAATTGTATTGTAGAAGAGAATTTAGGTTTGCTTTTAAGATCTCGTTATCTCTTGCACACTCTAACCTGACTTCCTAAATGAAACATCTAATCTTGTGTGTGACATAACAGAAAATAGACTCTTTTGAAGCAAACAAATCAATCAAATAATGACGACATTCATGATTAACTAGACTGGTTTTTACACCCTCTACTAATACATTTTCGTGACTAGCTGACTTAGCACGTAAACCCCAATGGTTTAAAGAACTGTACATAAAGACATGTAACTAAATTGTACATACAGTTCTATATTGTTATATAATTACAATCTTCAATAAGTGTAACTTATTTACTTAAAACAATAATACATCTACTTCCAATTGGAATGTTTGTGATGATGTAGTACAAACGTATATCATTACATAACCCCTCCCATGTGAAGATTTTTCATTATCCGGGTTGGGCTGTTGCCACATTGATCCGGATTTGAGAGGTTTTACAGTAATTATATTTAATTATTTTATTTTATCAATATGTGTCAAATTTTAAGGGTTAGAGAAATGGCATAAAAGACATTTAATTTAAAACACTTTGTTTAAGGGATAATTATTAGCTCTTAGTTCTGTCAGAATATACAAGAAAAAAGATGTTCCTATTTTAAATCTAAACATTTTTCATAAATTTTTGTTTGCATCAGCTGTGTTGACAGAACCCAAGACCCAATGATACATAAGGTGCAGTGAAACTTACCTTAATAGCATTGATGAAATCATTGTGCTCAAAACGAAGGGGAACTTTATATCTATAGTCTGTCTCTTGAAACTGGTAATTAGGTACATCAGTAATATTCCTGTTACAAAAGGTTGTAAGAAGAGTCATGAGTGTTCGTCTGTCCCATAGATCTTTTACATTTCCACCATAGTTACATTCCCCTATGACGTACAATATAGCTTCATAAGACACTTGTGTGTAATCATTGATTAACATCTAAAATATGAAATAAGAAATGTATATTACTCTCCATTCTTTAAAATAATTTTTTTCAGAATTTACTTATTAAATATTTGTTGGAAAAAATCACCAACAAAATATTATATACAGTAGAACTGCAATTATTCAAACTCCAACTATTCAAATTTCTTTCGGATTTTCAGAAATAAAAATTAAGACATAAACGTACTGCGATTTCCAATATGATGATTCTGTCTACATGTCCCATTAGCCTTTTCTCTGTGATGCTATTGCAGATGCAGCACAAACATTATTCAAATGATGAGTGACTGTTTCAGTGCAATTATGTGTAGTTAGTTGTCGTCCGTCACAAGGTGGTCAGCTCAACCCGACTCATTATTTTTTTTTGATTAGTCAGTCAGTGTGTCTTTCATTGCCATTGGTCAGTTGTTTTGTTTGTAAGTGAGTTTTGTTTTTCACCATGGCTTCTAAAAGAAAACAAGTTGTCTTATTTTTAATGGAAAAATTAAAAATTATAGATCAATCAGATAAAGGAGTTACGGGTAAACAGTTGGCTGAGATATACAGTGTTGGAAATTAACGATTTCAGGCATTGAAAGGAGCAAACCTACGCTTTTAAACTTCATGCCAGTGCTTGAAAATAAAGATTAAAGTTCTACAAGAAAATCAATGAATGCAGCAAGAAAACAAAGAATTAGAAGAATCTGTTTGCAAGTGCTTTTTTCAACAATGTTCTATAGGAAGATAATTTCAGGCTCCAACTCTGTGGAAAAGCTAAGAACTTGTCTTGAAAGTTTAGAAAAAATAAATATATAAAGTTTTATCTCCAATTTGCAACATAGATACAATAATTAATTAAAATTGACCTACACAATATCAAGAGCACAGTGGTACAATATATTACAATAAAAATATTGAAAAGAACCCCAATACCACAAAAATAATCAAAAATAACAAATAAAACAAGTTACTTAAGATTAAACCCTTATGTACATTTCGATGACCATGTCATCATCATCAGAGGGTCTTGTTACAAAACACAATCTAGCACACAAGAAGTTACAAACTAGAATGATCATCATTCTAGTTTGTAACTTCTTGTGTGCTAGATTGTGTTTTGTAACAAGACCCTCTGATGATGATGACATGGTCATCGAAATGTACATAAGGGTTTAATCTTAAGTAACTTGTTTTATTTGTTATTTTTGATTATTTTTGTGGTATTGGGGTTCTTTTCAATATTTTTATTGTAAAATTGACCTGTTTTTTGAAAAAATCCAATTATACGAATGACCTTTTTTTCGAAAAAATCCAATTATTCTAATTTTTATTTATCCCTATGGGGTCCAGTTCCAATTGATTCGGATATTTGAAGTTCTACTGCACAATGTGTCTATCAGGGACATAGTTAGCAATTGTTTTGAGGGAGGGTTTGCTGGGTTCATAGCCAATAAATGTGAGGTAACATTCTGAGAATTAAAAATTAATCTCAGATTTTTTTCAATTGAATATTAAAAGTATAATTAAAGTACAAAAATACTTTAGCTAAAGACCACAGCGTAAATGTATATTAAATATATATTATTTGTCTATTGGCCATTAATTCTGGAACACTATCCGTACACTGCCGCCGTGTTTAAAATTATTCTACAAAACACAACTGGGTGGTTGGCATATGTATGATTTATATGTAATTTTGCTGCTATTAAATAACTACCACGCATGAAACAAATACTTTGCTTTGCATAAGCCTTAAGGATGATAAACGTTTTCAGCAAATATTTATAAAGTTTAAGTTTTGATACACTATAAATAAAATTATTATCTCTAAAGCGAATTTTATTTCTTGATTTAAAGTTCTTTCTTTTATTTAACATCTGAAATTTGAACGTCTTTGGAAGAGATTATTTTAAAAAAATAAATGGTCAAGTTTTAATCATTTACCTCTTAAGTGTATTTGAGAGCATATCTCATAATATGTCTAAACGCACATAATGCTATACCTTGCAAAATAATGTTTCAATATATAAGCTCGTGGTAGTTGAATTAAACCCTGTTAAACAACTCTGGAACATGGTTTGAGAGTATTTCAACAAAGGCTGACATTTTAGGGTTTTACTATTGAAGAATCTGTTATCATAACAACATAACCCATAACAGAAATGCGTGTTACAACATTTCTCACAGTCAATAGTCTGACAATAGTTGTCCAGTGTACCGCTGATGCTTATGATTTTGACACTGTTCTTTGTTTGTGTAATAATTTTATTGTGTTTTAGTTGCATGTCTAGTGAAAGGAATAAATAAATAAGTTATTTATTTTTTCAAAGCATGTGTGAGCAATGCAATTCTACACCCGGATGAATGTTTCATCTCAGATGTTTCAAACTCAGCACAAATTATAATCATTGGCAGTGCGAATTCTCAATATTTAGTAATATACCCTACAGTTTTCCTTTGGTTTGGTAAACTATATAACAAATATTTTTTCCTAAAACATGTTTATTTATTTAGTAAAAACTAACACACATGCAACATAGCACTCACTCATACACCCCCCTTACACTCTCACACATTACAAAATTTAAAAAAGTAATATATTTTCATGCTACAAGGAAAATGTAGAATTTATTTCAGCATTCTAATGGTTAAAGGCTTGGGTGAATTTAAACATACATATTGTCTGAAACCTTATTCATGCAGCCATAGTGTGTAAAAAACGAGTTAACTATGATGAGTAAAGCTGAATAACGCAATATCTGAATAAAACCTTCTATAATAGCCAGCGTATTTAATGCTTAGTATTTGGGTATCATTTGAAGTAAAAGGTAAATTACACAAAAACTGTGTAAGGCTTTGAGGTCAAACAAAAGTCTAAAAAGGTTTATTAAATTGGAAGAAATCTAAAGTAAAATCCGTAAAAATACATTTCATATTTTTGGAGATAACACAAATAGCTTATAATGTAATCGTATTATTAACTACTACAGTGAATAAATGGGGTAGAGTAGGAACAACTAAATATATCTTCAAAAAATAATGTTGGTTATATACTACAGAAACTACACTGTTACTCTTCTTATTGTTTAAGCCTATCTTAACCCTAAACCAACTGAAATATATGCTTAGTACCTGGAGTTGCTGTAAAGATATAAAAAAATCTGATTCACTAAATTCATAAGGAATATTCCATGATAACGATCCAAACTTTTTTCTTTCTTGGACAATTACATGGAAAAAACTAAGTCCATAAAGAAGCTTTGCAAACATATTTTCTTTTCCTGGGCATCTTTGTTGAGTTTCTTTAACCTGTTCTGAATTATATATCCAGAGAAGATTTTGCTGAAGACCAGAAACACGTTCAATTGTTATTTTGCAACTGTTCTGCAAGATGGATGAAGGAAACTGCAAACATTTTAAAATTGTAAAATAATAAATAAATATTACAGTACACTCTTTATATTTAATTAACATTATATAATTTATTACCTTTAGCTGAAACACATTTGACCATGTGTCATTGTGCCACAAAAAGTCCAAATATGTCAAGGAATATCGTTAATTAAATATAGTTTTGATAAATTTTAATTTTTAAATGCCTTATTTTATAATTCATTTACAAACAATTTTTTGTAGAATGTATAGACATTTAGACTTTTTATACTATATTTTTTTTATATTCTATTTAATCTGTTTTTGTAATTTGTCATTTAAAATAAGTTATTAGATCCTATCAAAAATATTACACAAATATTGTGCAGTAGATTATAACGAGAGTGAAAGTACTGTAACATGAAAATTCAAGTACAATCAAAAGATTTATTTTTTAATAAAGATCTGTTTCCATTTCTTTTTATAATAACTAGATATACTTTTTATAATAAAAATATATTTTCACACAAATTAAAACACTAAGGTTAGCTATAAATAAATGAATGACTGTATACGAACTCAAAACTCACAGTTATTATATTATTTGATGTCATCTTCAGTTGAGCTACTAGATTTTATTTAACTTAAATTACTAAGTAAATAATTAAACTAGATTTTAACGTTAACATATATTAGTATGTTACAATTTCCTATAGTAGCATTTACGTTTTTTATGCAGTTTCGGGAGATGTGTCCTCATTGTCAAGTTAGACCATAACACAAATATTTAACACTTTATTACCATATGTATTTCACTGACTTTGTCATCAGTGATACTACTACAAAATCACAATTGCAATTATGTGGAAAAATTAAATATCTTATTTATACATTAAGGTCAGAACCAAATCTGGATTTACAACCACACCTCAGTTAAAAAAAAAAAAAAATGTTCTATAATATAAAAATTTACATGAAGTCAATACTAGATTATGAATTAATTATTTCTTATTTCTTTCAATAGCAAATAACTGTATTCGATTTAATTTATTGCATTTAGCTGAGCATATACAGGCATTATTCTGCCAGAAAACAAGTTGAATTGAAATAATATTCACATAAGTTGTTATTATACGATATAGCTACTAGGTTTCATCAATCCCCTGATGGTTATACAAACCATTTGATAAAGAGTAGTTTTAACATTGATTTCGGGTTTTGAAGAATTTTCTGTATATGTATCATTCGTATACAACCTGCTTTTATCAAAATTTTTATTTGCTTTTCATAAAAAAAAACTTTTTCATAAAACAGGATAATATATGAGAAATAATTATTGCCAGTTTTATCACAAAATGCTGTTGAAATAAGGGCTGCATCAGAAAGGGATATTACTGATATAATCTTTATTACAATTATGCTTCTAAACATTCAATAAAACTTTCAATTTAGTGAATTTATATTTTTTATCCCTTTAACTGCCAAGTTTTTAAGTAAAGTTATCTTGCTGTACTGTTTTATATTCAGTGATTAAAAATTATTTAACATTCTTGGTGGTATCTGTAACATAAAATTAAATGACAGTGCTAAAAACAGTTTTCTTTCTTTCAGTTAGGAAGTATTTAGATTGACAATGAAAGTGTCTTGATTTTGTTTTAAGGAACACTAGTCACATTTCAAACCAGTACTTTCTAGTTAAAGCAGGGTGTATATTTGTTTACTAAATATTTGCCAGCACTTGATAAGTCATTATTGAAATACGAGGTCTGTTCAAAAAATACGCGGACTGTTTGAATTTCGCGGCTCTAGTAAGTTTCAGGAGAACTAGCTTGGTGTCATTAGGTTCGTATAAATCAGCTGATTAAAACGTGGTATTTCAGTCACAGATATCTTCATTTGTTGATGAGTTACACGCAGTTTAGTAAAGAGTGTTTTTTTCATTTGTCTGATTGTAAAATAGATAGCCTGAAGGAGCAACGAATTAGTATTTTGAGTTTTGGGAATAAGAAAAAGTCACAAGGAGCAAGGTCAGGTGAGTAGGGGGGGGGGGAAGAACAGTGATCGAGTGTTTGGCCAAAAACTCACGAGTTCTGAGTGCTGAGTGAGTTGGAGCGTTGTTGTGATGGAAAAACCAGTTATCACTTCTCCACAGTTCTGGCCATTTGCATCGGACGGCGTCCCTCAGACGTTTCATTACTTCAGTGTAGGTAATCTGGTTGACTGTAGAGCCTTCAGGAAGGTACTCGTAGTGAACAACACCCTTAGCATCAAAAAAAACTGTCAGCATCACCTTCAAATGCGAGCTTTTTTGGGTATAAGAGACACCAAGTGGATTTCATAGCCGCGAAATTCAAACAGTCCTCGTATTTTTTGAACAGACCTCGTATATTCAAAATACTGATATATTTATACTATTTACAGTTCTTTTGCATCATTTATAGGGGGAATGCCAGTCACCAGAAAGTATAAACAATCTTGTAGGTGACATTGTTGGTGGATGGACTGATCCTTCTTTAAAACACAGTCTGCTATAAGTAATATCCAGTTTAATAGAGTCTCTTATAATGAGGTTATATTGTATGTGTTGAGAACAGCGATGAGATTAAGGAACAGCTGGCTTTGAGTCTCTTTGCACTAGGCTAAGTGCTTGACCTAGTTAGTTTTTAGCTCATCTTTCCGCTAGTTTCCTTATGTATTTTCTAATGAAACTCGCCGCAGTTAACCGCCGAAATCCGCATATATGTATTCTCAGTAACGGTAATTGATTGTATTTAAGTAACGCAAGTGCGTAATAAAAATTTAACCGCGAATTCCATGCAAACAATTGTATTTAGTAAAGTGCTCTTTGTATTAGTGAGACAAAGCAACGTGGTGCAACCGCGCGCGTTTAGTACTCTTAGTGCAATAATAAGAACGATTATTATTGGAAACTTCTCCGCTCTTATATGTTATACAAAAGTGAATTGTTTAGTGACTATTTAATCCAGGATGTTTAAAGAACTTATTATTTAAAATGAATTTAGTTTTACGTGAGTGCACTCCGTCATGACTTTGTGTATAGACTCCTGCTCTAATTTGATATCAAAGTGTTACAGGTACATTCAGTGATCCTATCTAAGTGAAGGACTGCCCCGTCGCCGGTTCTAGGTAAGCTGTATTGCTTAAAACCTATTCATTTTAAAGACATAGTTATTGCGTCATAGTGCTCATGATTTGTATGTTTTTTAACCATTCTATTTACGTCTTAACGTATGGTCCTTCGGTATAGAGAACATTTCAATTAGGTTGCAAAACCAACAGTATGATTCAATTTTTCACTGAGTGATGAGTTCTGAGAATAGATGAAGACAAAAGATAAGAGCGTGTTTCCTGAAACCATTATTGACAACTTGTCAAGAGATAAACTCTAGACAAATTTAGGCTATACAAAACTTGTGTTTCTCTAATGTGGGTAATGGCAACAATTCAGGAACTTTTTATGAAGAAAAACAGCAAAATTTGGGGAAATTCATCATTACAAATTTAAAACAATGCTAAATTAAGCTTTTTATAGAATAAAAATATTTAACATTGGGAAAAGATCTATGACAAACAATTTCTGCAATCAATGTGTCAATTTTTTCTAATATAGTGTAGTAATATAACTTTAATTATAAATTTTTAATTTTCCCAGTTAATATTGAACTCACAACGGTAAAAATTAAAACAGTTTAGTAGCAGCCAACCACTGATGAAGGCAACACTGTTATCAAAACTAATCTGTATGTTTTAATAAACTATTGTGTAGTGGGATTTTGAGCTACCCGAAATCGAACCCAACCAGGATCGAGGAACTTGGTGTAAATATTTGTAAAATCTCAAGGACTTTTCTGTAAGACTGAGACCAGTTACCAGCCCACCCCTGGGATGAAACAAATCTCCAATCACAAACTATGGTTTTACTCACTCTTCCAGAACCTTCTGATCAGCACAGTTTTCTGTCTCAGAATACCCCTTCTGATTAGTTCAATCCAGATAATGCAGTCGGATCTTTATCACTCTTGGTTGGAGTTACCTAAAAACTTACTCTCAGAGTAGGAACTTTGGAAATAAAGACTGCAACTATAGTAGTTACAGAATTTATGATGACCTATACAAAGTCTTCAACTCATAACCCAAGAATTTCAGTATGATCTCACTTTTTAATAGCAGATGGGATTATGGCAGAAATTTAGCCATGACTAAAAAATGAAGTGTATAATTATTTTAGAGATGGTATGTATGTTTGTTACATTAAAATCTTTTCTACATGATTTCCCACCTCGTATATAGGATTGGTTGTCAGCCATAACCTAAAGTCCATTGACGTGTTATGCAATGTCAAGCTTTCATAAAATTGTTCTATGTAAGATATCCAAGGCAGTGCAAGGTGGCAATTTTCAAGACATATCCACCCTCCATCACACTGTGCACTTTCAATCATCTTTTCTGCTTTTTTTGCTTCCTAAAAAAAGAGAATAGTTATTTTATAAAATACGTAAAACTATAAAAAATAGTAAGTGATTGTGTGTTTGTGTATATGCGTGCATGCATATATGGAGAGTATAATGTGTTTATAGTTGTCATTTAATAATGTAGCATAAAATAGTAATAAGTTATTTTAGAATTTGAAGTTCATAAAGAGAAATTTTCAAATAATTATATAACCCAATGAATCTGACATATTGTATCTAGTAATCAGTAACCAGGACTCTAAAGAATAGCTGAACAACTGAAAAACTACTTTATTGAATGTGTCCTTTGAGGTTTCATCTTTTTAGAATCTAACTTATGGCCACTATTAAGGAACATATTACTATTTTGAAAAAATAATTCTTTATAACAATAATAATAATTATTATTTGTAAAAGTATATATTTTAGTCTTGATAATGATCATAAGTTAAGACTGTTTTTCAATTGTTGTCTTGTGATAATATTTATGAGAGTCCTGATAAGTCTTTCAAACAAATTCAATCTATGATTAAGGGTCCTACGTTTCAGGATTATAAAAGTCCTTGTTTCTATTCAAGGAAACATTGTTCTTTAACAAATTTACAAAGTAATTTTATCTCTTGATAAAAGTCAGCAGTTAAATTATTTGTTCAGAATCAATTAATAAGTTAAATAAAGTAATATATGAGTATAACAGGGTAAAGTCATAGATTTTTAATTCACTTAAAAAAAAATGTTATATTTCAGTAAATAATGTACTTTGCTTATTCAGTAGATGATAAAATGAAAAGCCTTCTCAGCATCAATTACAAGGAAATGTTTTTAAATTGTATAATCAAATTGTATCTATCAAAATATTAATTTTTATTAATTACCTGATTCTGACCAAGGGATATTGATTTGAACTTTCTAAAATATCTTTTTTTCTTGGCAAACTGTGTCAATGCGTCTAGAGGGTTAATTCCAGGTGACAGCAACAGTATTAGTGGTTGAATGCAACTAGAATCTTCAAAAGCATCATTTATGTTAAAATCTGGTGAAAATACATATTTAGCATCAATCTCTTCTTCAACAAATTTTATAACATTTGGCACCAACTGCAAAGATATAAAAAATAAATAACTTATCACGTTAAGTCTTATTTATTTTTTATTAATATAATTGAAAAAGCTATCAGGATCCATAAATTGAACCTAATTTTTACTTTTAGCTACCATAAATTTGTATAAAAGGTTTGTCCTACTACTTTTTTACATACAAAAATCACTTCTAGTATTCTCAAATATATAACATTGACAATGCATCAACTGTATTATTTTCACTTTTCCAGCTACATTCTTAAAAGACAAAAATACATCAGTGTATATCTAATATTAATTAAGAGGTTAAACGTATTACAGCTAACCTCACTTTATGCACTTTTTAAGAGGTAGAAGAGATAAAAAAAGTTAAAAATGAAAGAATTAACAGATTATGACATATATTAAATTTTATTTAACAGTATCTAATATCTCAATTTACATTATGAATGAAAGTAAATTATACCACATTCCTTATTAATGAAGTAAAATATAACACAAATCTATTCATTTTGAAAAAATATTATTAAAAAAAATTAACGGAACAATATATTTAAGCCTCGTTTAGAACACAGAGTGATTTTCCACTGCCTTGTTTCTCATGTGGCTTCGGAGCCAGAAGCCTAACATTAACTCTCTTCATCTGTCAACAGTTTTAAAATGATAGCCTCTCATTATGCAGCTGAATTTTTAAATTGGGGAATACACAGTGTTGTCTATGAACAGTTATGGTAAACACAGAGCAGCAACATGTTTTATGTTTACAATCTTGTTTAAAATTCACTGACATGAACTCTAAAGTCACCCATACACTGGATACAATGAAACTATCAGCAATTATTCATTTTAAAAATACTTAACTAAGTGAATACTTAAACTACGTAAAAGGAACAAATATTTTGAAGCGCGTCAGCAAGTAAGCAACTAACGTATCCACTTAGTTAAGTATTTTTAAAATTAGATTAATCGGTGAATTCAAGATGATTACATCAAGCAACTTCAACTTTATCAGCAATTGTCAGAAACTACATTTTTGTTTCAGATTGTCTCTCACCATCGCTATGATTCATTCAGTTACGGCATGGGATGAAGATGTTGCTATTGTATTCTACTAATAACCAATATATTTGGAGAATGAATGGCCAGTTTGTAAGGTCAGTTTGGTTTTGATGCGACTAGTTCCTCAGAAGAGAAATTTTAAACTTTTACAAGAATGATTACTTCCACTATTAGAAATAAGTAACAAAATTTAGAGAGAAAGTACTAACTATCACTGAAGTGTGACATCTGCAGAGGGGTTGTTAAGGCAAATGCACAGAATGGAATGATTCGAGGAACAGAGTGATGAGACATAAATCCAGACATCTTCATTCATTTGTTTCAAGCAGTTCCCATCAGATGAAGACAAATATCATTCTCAGTATGTGGCTAATTTATAATAACCCATGTATACTCCAGTTAGTCTCTGACAAAAATGACTTGTCCCAAGCTGTTTCATTGCATCCGGTGTATGGCTGTGCCAAATTAAAAAATCAATTCAGAAATATCTTAATTATCCAATACAATCGTTTTTGTGCAATTGTTTTTTGTTTCAAAAACTATCAGGTCTATTTTAAATGGAAACTATTCATTTTGTGAAACTATACTTAATAAGTGTATATCTAGATTGTTGCAAAATTAATTTTAGATACGCTTTTATATACTGTAAACATATTTTATATCTATATTTTTACAAATTCATAGCATAAATAGACAGCAGGATTAGTAAAAAGTAGAAAAGTACTTTATAAAAGTACCTGGAAGGTCCATTGTAATTTTGTTGAGTTATATTAATTGTGATAAAGTCTGCAGTAAGTTTTGGACTTAATACTCTAAAGAAATCAGGCCTGGTGCCCATCTATCGGTTTTGAAAGCTGATGGAGGTAGCAGTATAAATATGAATAATTCAGTAATTTGTGACGTAGGCATGATTTGTATACTTTTATGAAGGCAGAAAGTGCTCTAGAGGATATGGGATTGATTCTGCAAAAGGTTTCTGGGTTAGGTAACTCTGCCTGTTACTCCAAAAAAGTTCAGTGACAAGGAATTGATTATCAGAATGGAATACTGCTTTTGAATTGAAGAAGGAACTCAGGAGTATGTAAAACTATACATAATTATTTTGAAGGTGTCTTTAGATCTAAAGAAAAGAATAGTAGCGCACATTTAGTAGAAAGAAAACTCCTTCAAGAAAACTAGAGAAAGAAAAACTAACTTTTATAAAAGCAATTCAGAGAAGCAAAACTTGAGGAAAATGGCAGACTTTGTCGAAGTATTGCTAGAGCCTTTTGCTCTTTGCTGAAACTGATCCGAGAAGTAAGTAAAAGATCTAACAAAAATCAGGAAGATTTTTGACACAGTAAAAATGAAGCAGAATTTGAGAAGAATAAGTATGGATACACCAAGAGGAAATAACAGGTATATAAGTAAAGATTAGAATTAATGCAAGAGGAAGCGTCTTTAAGGAGACCTATTCTGATATTGCCTGAGAGATACAGTTAGCATTTTGAAGTTACCAAGAAACAAATACGCTTCAGGACCAAGTGAGATTCCACATGTAGTTTACAACAACTGTTAAATTCCACAGGCCTATTTATTAAAGTTTTACAAAATTAATCACTTAAACAATAGTTTATCTGTGCCAGTAAATAATTTTGTGTGGGTGTGTATTGTTTGAGTATTTTGGTGTTTTCTACGTGTTGTAGAAAAATTTCGCTTAGGACACTACTGATAGGACTTCCCATGGGTTGGCCATCTGGTTGTGAATAGAAGTTTGAGTTGTGGGTGAAATAGTTTTGTTTGGTGATGATTTGGAAGATGTTTATGATTTGGGTAACGTGTGTTTTAGGTATGTTGTTCTGTATTAATTGGGTTTCTAGTATGTTCAGCGTTTCGGGTATGGGTATGTTGGTGTACATATTGTTATGTCGAGTGATAGTAGTGTTGAATTGTGTGGCATGTTTATGTCTTTTATTTTATGTATGAGGTTTGTTCTGTTTTTTATGTTTAACTTAAACATAGAAACACACATAAAAAACAGAACTAACCTCATAAATAAAATAAAAGACATAAACATACCACACAATTCAACACTACTAAAAAAGGGCCACATCTCAACACACTAGAACAATATGAAATTTACAGACACACAAAACACAAAGTACAAACATATTAAACGAACAAACACAATATAAATCACACATACTCTTTGATACTATCGAAAACCTACCTTTAAAACCATCACCGCTTGACCCGACATCTCCAAGCAGAAGACACTGATGAAGATTGGCACGTAACGATCAAAAACGTTCTGTCTCAGTAAGTTTTAACAAATTTACTAAATTCAAAGTTCGGATAGTCATAAACTATTGTTTAAGTTATTAATAAGATTCACCGAACGTAATGGACTATAAAATTCAAGAATTTTACAAAATCTTCTGTAACTCAAAAAGTTGTCCACAGGTATTTGGTTCAGCAATTATAAGGCTCGTTCCTAAACAGGTGATCTGTAAGGACCCTAGTCAAGTGAAATCTGTAGCATTGACAAATACTCAAGGCAAGCTTTTGTTTGCTGATCATACAAACATATCCAGCACAATAAAGTTTTTAATCCAATGGTCAAAAGGTTTTGTGTCTGGGTATCAGGATGTTTAGAGCATACAGCTTTGTTGACAGAATTTCTTGAGAATGCTCGCAAACTTGCACAACAAATATTTGTTGTATGGTTTGACCAAGGTAATGCAGTTGGTTCATTGAAACATATATTGTTATAATAAGCTATGTCTCACAATAAAATACTTTTTACTAAGAAAATCTATCTATTCATATTATGCAGACCTTTACTTCAGGATTGATACACAACAATGGAATTTTCGGTGATTCAGTTTGAATAGGGAGTTTTTCAAGGCTGTTGCTTCTCGTTGTTAATATACTCATCTTCATTTCTTGTTAGGAATATTTCTATATGTTTGAGTACAATTTTATGCCATTCCTAACGTTTCAATATTTTCCTCTGTTGACATATTTCGGAGTAATTCCATTTTCAAAACTTCAATCGTACTGCTCAAAAAACAATATGATAGAAGTTTTGAAAATGAATTTACTCAACAGAAGAGAATATTCAAACGATAAGAATGGCAGAAAACTGTACTCAAAAACATATTGTTGCTTCTCCTCTGTGGGTTTCAAGATAGTTTTTTAATTTACTTATAAATTCCATTAGAATGGTATTACATGACAGCCAATATGTACACAAGAAAAATCAGGAATTAGTAGTTCATCCTTGTTTGTCTTAGTTGTTTGTTATTTTAACATAAAGGCTGAGCAGGCATTGGTAATGCATTGAATCCTTTTTTTAGGACAGACATAGAGATAGTAGAAAGTCTTCCTTTATCTGGACCTAAAAAGGTTTAGATTTATAACCAAGCTCTTATTCCAAGACTTACGCGGCCTCACTTGATATATAAATGTAATAAATCAATAATTTCTAAACTCGAGAAAAGGAAACCACATCACTTAGGGCTTAGCTTTGATTAGGGAGATTGGTGGATTCAAGCATTCTGTACCACTGCAAGAACAACAGTAGTTTCAGTTTGTTGATGTCATCAACAGGCAGTTCTGCAATACTAGGAGTTATATTTTAGCCGCTTCTAAGAATCCAGGATATGTAATTGTAACACACTTTAGATGGTGTTACATATTAATTTGGAAATTTCAGAAAACAAACGAGAATGTATTCAAAATTGTAACAATATACAACTATATCAAAAAATTGTGATTTATTAGAAATATTTTTAATGAGATCTCTGGTTGATAGTGACATCTGTCGGAAGAGTTTAAAAACAAATAAATTAAAGTAGGGATGCGCCCACCCTGATGCGCAGTAGGTAGGAAGGTTGCTTGCAATCATAGTTTTAACTCTCTTTTAGCCAAAATGTGAAAGGCATCGGACGTATCCGAGAGCGAGGAAATTTTCTTTAGTTTTCAAAATTTAATGTAATATTCATTTTCTTAAATATGTTATAATCATGGTGTAGAAGACAGCGTACGTAGCCAAGTACAAAGATGGGACGCTGAAGGTATTTCGTGAGACTTTTCCACTAGAAGGATGCGAGGCAACGACATGTGAATACAGCTAAGTGGACGATTTCAAACTTTAGAGATTTATTGCAAAATTTAAAATGTTAGACAGTTTAACTCAAATTAATGAACCTAGAACGTTTCAACAAGTATATAAATGTAATTTATGCATCATTTGGTGCACTTGTGTTTGCCTTGAATTGTAAGATTTTATTATAAAAAAAAGCAAGTAAACTCGAGTACAGATCCATTTTCAGCCATTGATTGATTGCTATACGTAAAAATTCATAAGTCAAATATTAAATGTTCAATAATCCGTAACTGAAGCAATGTCTAGAAATTTGTATCATGATTATAATTTATGTTAATTTTTTGTTAAATAAAATGAGTGTAATTTGCTTTAATTGAATTCAAAAGAGTAATTATTTAACCAGCACACAATTCCATGCATTTCAAGTTAATAAGCCTTAAAAATTAATTTAATGAGACTCTGCTAGTTTAAATTATTTAACTTTGTACTTTAAAGTATTTTAATGTAATGTAGTCTACCTTCAAGTTTTGAAGAGCGTTACAGACAGACGGTTATTATTACGCCTGAACTGTAAGCTAGAACTTAAAACTAAAACTTAAAACTAATTCTAAACTTAAAACTAAATAAACACCAAGGAAACGTTACATAATGTTACTTGTGCATCTATATTGGATTTTGGCCCATATCAACAAGTGTTATTCCAAGAGAAGTGTATAGAAGGTGTAAGCTTACAAGATGACGTATTAAGATACCAAAAAGACAAAACAAGGGCAGAAGTAGATAAGATAAGCAAACTTGTAAATCATTTAGGATGATTTAGTAACTAAAAGTTGAATAATAATATAGTACCTGTATAACGCCAGCCGCAGCGAAAGTGTTAACTAGAATATCTCTATATAAAAATATTTCTTTAATTCAATATTCAATTCGCTTACATGACGAACCAGTTAGGATATTCTTCTGAAGGTAACATAATAGGAAACGGAAGATTTGGAGTTTATGGTGAGAAACGAGTTATAGAAAATTGAGTAAGTTATAAATGAAAAGTTTATTTTTAATTTGGGTGGATTTGCTTAGTTTTTTAAATTCACTTTACAGTATGACTGTGGATGTACTTTCATAAAAGGGACATAAACCAAATTAATTTATTACAAAACTCTGGAATTTTGTAGTCCATTATGTTCGGTGAAACTTAATTAACAATGTAACTTAATTAATTTACAATGTAAAAGTGATTAATTAATTACCTTCACTGGATGTGCAATTTTTATTAACAGAAGTTTCTGAAAACTGTTAAGTTTTGTTGTCCAGGGTTCTGGAAAGCAGAGAGCTGAATTTGATGATTTGAAGAATTCTTGCCACTGAGATAAATTATTTGTAAAATGTTCAATGAATCCTAAAAAAATAAACTATTTAATAATTAATTCAGAGAAACTAAATATTATACAAGATAACAGTTATTTACCAATTAACTATATAACTGCTGTTACAAAATTAATATCGAACACTAGTAGTCTTTTAAAGTATTCTGAACGTGTTATGATATCATATGGAAAAACATGAATTTTATAACTAAATGTGTTTAGCATATATCTCATTTTATAAGTCAAAGATTCAAAAGTAAAATATACATTTAAAAAACAAGGGGTTCTCTTGTATGTCAAGTCTAGAAAATTTAATCTAAAAAAACTGACAATGGTTAGCTTAACGATGAAATGAAATAGACTCAGGTTTCATTAAACTGCTACAGTAAACAAACTTCTTGTTGCCAAAAAAATTAAGTGAATGTTCAGGAGCTCTTCAACCTAGCTTAGTACATACAAAAGAATTGCATAGATCCACAATATAGAATTATAATATATTATTATATAATATATTATATTATTAATATATAATTACACATAATATAATTATATTATATTAGAGGTATTATAATATAACCATCTACTTTCAAGTACTCATTCTGCTATATGTTTTTGTAATTCCTGCCAAAGTACACTTTTTCTGATCGCATAACACATTTATAGCAAGCAATTTGCTTATCTCTTTTACATTATTTCGCATTTAATCCACAAGGTTTTCGTTAACAGTAAACTTACATGCCGCTTTACTGTTGTTTCTAATTTTGTTAACCAACCACTTTTAATTTGAAAGAAGATTTGTATTTCATTCATTTAACTAAACTCACTGTTATACCAATTAGTATTACATGTATGAATCATTCTGTATAAAATGCACTAATAAATACCACAATACAAAATTGCCTAAGTAGATAAACAAAAAGTACCTAGTTACCTTACTTGATAATTTTGATTAGTGCAATAAAGACTAAGACTACAGCAAACATACAGCCTACAATTATGGCATTCTGTGAAAGTCATTCACCTAAGATTTGGCAATGGTATTCCCAAACCTTTTTGTTTCACAGGTGGAAATTGTCAACAATACATATTGACATTTCTGTTCCATAATAGATATACTGTACATATACAAGAGTATGGTAGTAAACTAAATTGTCTACTGGTATTTTTCAGTTTCGACTTACACAGCGGGTCTTGTTTAAAACACCAAAACGCTTATCTAAATTAGGTTAGATTTATAAGCTGGGATATATGATACTCATTAAAGTTGAAAATTAGAAAAATAATTACTTCCTTTGTCGCTACTTGGTGCAGAACAGTAATATGCCAAAAATAATCGTCACATGTTTTTCACACTGCATCTTACCCTAAACTTTTAAATGTAAGATACTACTAATAAAATGGTAACTAACAGAAAAATGTATTAACATTGAACATTACCAGAGAGAATTATCATGTTGAATTAAGAGTATAAACCCGTCCCAATTCACAGCACAAAATACAAAACCAGTGGTGCCTAAAAGTATTTATAAGACTATGTTACTAACTCAAGTATACCACTGTGTTCAAAAAATGCCCGGAATTTTCGTTTTTTGAAAAAAATATTTATTTATTCATCTACATCGATATTGTCCCCTTCAAAGTAGTCCCCACTAGATATTATGCACTTATGCCAGCGCTTTTTCCAATTCTCAAAACACTTCTGGAACTCGATCTTTGGGATAGCTTTGAGCTCTTTCAGCAATGCACTTTTAATGTCATCTATGCTTCTGAAACCACGACCCTTTAAGGTTTTTTTGGAAAAAGGAAAAAGTCACAAGGAGCCATGTCTGGCGAATATGGAGGTTGGGGCATCATTACAGTATTATGTTTTGCCAAAAATTTCGAACAAGCAACGATGTGTGAGCTGGTGCATTATCGTGATACAAAAGCCATGAATTGTTTTGCCACAAATCCGGATGTTTTCTTCACACTGTTTCACGCAAACGGTGTTGAACTTGTACATAGTACACTTTATTGATCATTTGACCTTGTGGCAAGAATTCATGATGTACTATGCCATTATAATCAAAGAACACAGTAAGCATAACCTTGATGTTCGACCGCACTTGCCGAGCCTTTTTCGGTCTTGGAGAGCCAGAATGCTTCCACTGGGACGAATGAGCCTTCGTTTCGACATCATATCCGTAAACTCATGTTTCGTCGCCTGTTATAATACGTTTCAGTAATTCTGCATCGTTGCTGACTTCATTTAGTGATTCCTGAGCAACTTCCATTTGCCACGGTTTTTGTTCAAAATTCAACAATTTTGGGACAAATTTTGCTGCCAAGCGTTTCATACCCAAAATGTTCGCAAAAATATCATGGCATGAGCCAATCGATATGCCAATATCATCAGCAACTTCTCTGATTGTGATTCGGCGAAGAAAAATACAATAAAATCAATATATTTATAACTAATATTAGAAATATAAAAAAAATAATAGAAACAAAAAACTTAAAAATTTTAAGATTGAAAAACAAATGAAAGAAATGTCTGAAATTAAATTTTATAATGTTCACCCTAATGTTGTTAATTTATCAAATACTGAATTTAATAATAATATTTTGATAGATACAGAATTAGCTATTAGTAAACTAAATGAAAACCAAAATCAAAGCAGCTTATGAAATAAAAGAATTAATTAAAAATAATAAAAATAATAAAATCCATAAAAAGAATATTTAGAAACTAAAGATTTAAAACATAAATTACAAAATGAAATAAAAATATGATAAAATCTTCATATAAATTATTTATTTGATAAAAATAATGTTAGCAACTATATAAATGGTAATAAAAAATTCCAATGATGAATGAACTAATTAAATTACATAACATAGATAAACCAATAAGAGAGTTAATAAATTTAAAAAAATGCTCCATCTTATAAAATATAAAAAAAATATGAAAGCCGTTTTTGAAAATAAAATAAAAATAAATAATAATCATACTATCATAAATTCGACTTATCGAAAAATTTATTATAATTATCATTGATAATAAAACAAAATTTACATCATTAGATATATAAAATATGTATACAAACATACCTATAAAAGAATCTCTCGAAATTATAAAATCTAAATTAAAACAACCTGAGACAAAAAAACATGAGACAACCTGATAAAAAATTAACATTAGAAATTATAAATACAGTGAAACATTGCTTAGAAAGATGCAAAGATTGAAACTAATATAATGTAAAATTATAACATCAGCTCACCTAACATAAGCTTTTAATTTGAAACAGGAAATATTTGTAAGCAATTACCAATCCAGAATTCAATATAGTTTTTTCACAATCCTGTAGTCAACAATACTTAAACATTTTCCTTTCTTTGTCTTTCTTCAGGAGTACCCTCTAATCAGAGCAGTGGTGTACCAAGGATTTTGTCAAGGAGGGGGCCAAAACTACAAGGGGGCTGGGGAATATTCACCCCCACGAAGAAATACTTAATTTTTACCACTCTAAAAATCATGTTTTAAGCATTTCCAGCACTATAAAAGTCTCAAATTAGGAATAAATCTGTGTGACTTATTGTAGTGTAGTAGGTTATTTAATATTTTTCGATGAGTACCTTGGGTGCTTTTACATCTTGGTTCGTGGACCATTGGCATTCATTGAAGTTGTCTCATTTTATTTTGCTATTCACAAAATGATAAGAATCAAACAACATTTCCTAACTAAGGTATACATATCTACCTATCTAAGACCATAAACAGCAAAAAACAAATCAGCCTTTGATAAATATAAGGGAAATTTATTGTTATAAGTTGATTTGGTTTTTATAATGGTTTTTTTATACTAGCACGGCAAATGCACAATGCACACTATTCTTGAAGGAAGATGGCATGTTTAGAAAAAATACATTACAGTCCGTTCACTAGAGGAAGTACTGATTCAGAGAATTCAATTTGCAAGGCTATTAAATAGCATTATCTACTGTTCTTCGTATTACCCTACACTCAAATTTCAGTTGAAACATATAATCTTTTTTTCATGTAACTTTTAATTTCTTTAAACAATTTTATTTTTTGGTCAGGCTAAGCCCGGGCCCTCTGAGCCCCTCTTTTCAGAGGGCTAAGATAGTACACTATCCTTCGGCACGCAATTGTCCTGATGATTGTGTGTGAAGAGTGATATTATTAACAATGAGCATGAAATTTGAAACAAAACTTTTGTAAAGAGGTTATAAAAATATTGCTGTTGGAAAATAAGGAGATATGGACTGATACAGGGTAAATAGACTGAAAAACCAGTCACATCTAAAGTTTCAAAGGTGCTAGCTAATAATCTTCACAGCTGATCTTTCAGACCACAAATCTGAGGCAAAAATATTGGAAATAAACTTTTTTAAATTTTACCAACGGATGAAAAGATTGTGCAAATTATAAATAGCAAAATTGGAAAATTTCAAAATTTACAAATCAAAACAATAATACTAATAATATTGAAATAACATCAATGTTTGGAGTGCTATTGTTCGTGAATGATGTATTAAAAATTATGGTTTGAAGACATAGTTTTAACAATGTCTATATCCAAGATTTGATGATCAATGATCAGATAAATATTTACATTTTCTCCTAAAATACTTGGATATGATTAAAAACATACTCAATATTTTGTTAAAATAATGACAAAGCAGCACAATCTTGTAAAATTTTCAAACAATTAAAAGAAAAGTGTAAAAACATATTATGTTTTATAAAGACAACTCTTAGGTTTTGCTATGGTACGTGACAATTTTATGTGTAATTCTACATTTTTTAAAAACATTTTGCAAGGTTTACATGTTACTTATTCTTTATAATTCCATATAGATACTGTATTTTTATGTGATTTTTAAAGCTTATATTCAAAAATTTGTTACTTTTGTTGCATAAGATTAAATTTACTCTCTTATGGTAACACCAGATATACCTTTTTTGCTTTTATTCAATGATGACCACTTTGGTTTTTCGTCTTAAAACTAAATATTTATTATTGATAGATATTAAAATAAAACATTAGTCTCTATAATTGAAAAAACAAAATCAATCTATTACCTGAGAAAGAAGGTATATTGCTAATTTTGCAAATTTGTGCCCAAGCAGTTTCAGTCAGCCAGCTATGACCTGGATTAGGTCTGCCTTTATTTTCTTCATTATTCCCATTTAAAAAAAACTCAACCTCTGATTCATCTAACATCAATTTTGATCTAAATACCAACATGACATAACATGTAATTTACTAATTAAATTACAAGACAATAACTTTTGAATTATTTGCATGAAATAAATGGTTTCACCTTAGTTTTAAATTAGATGCTTTTGTATTTACTTAAATATTGTATATAGATTGCAAAAAAATAAAATTGATGAAAATAATTTTAAGAATTTACTTACAATATAACTATATATACATATACAACTATACACATATAGTACAGGAAGTAAATCTGGAAAATATTACAGTATCATAATAAATTAAAAATTATCAACGTTTTATTAAGATTGTGTAATCTTATTTCTGATTTATAACTGTGTTGGTATCATAATCAAAGCTCCTGAATCACTAATGTGCTTATTTATGTTACTGAAATATTAAAACTACAACAGTCCCTTTGTAATTTGGCATTCAACTATTTCAGCTCCTCCAGTAACCAGGCTATTTGCAGAAACCAATTCAATTCCTGTAGTTTGCAGCCACAATGTACAAAACCGGATAAGATTAAATCTTGAGGATTTTGTGTTGTACATCTTGAGGATTTTAAATTACTACTTTTGGTATCACTTGGCAAATAGCCACTACTTATTGATATTATTCAGTAGACGCACTAGATCAATGCTGAGAGTCACGGGACTGATGCTCAGGTGTGTTGTATTACAGTAAATCTGTGGTGTGTTATTGTTCACAGAGTAGCTGTTTATTATGTGTTCAAATATAGCATTAGATTATGAGTATGTTTTGTGGTTTGGAATGTGTTGTGGATGCTTATTGTGGTGATTACATATCTCGTAGTTTTCTGTTGTGTTTAGTTTGTTGCTTTTTTGATGTGTGATCTAAAGATTTCTAGATTATTGTCTATATTGATGTATATGTGTAGTGTGTTCTGTATGTGAGTGGCAACGTTTCTTTCTGTTTGACCTATGTAGAAGCGGGGGCAGTTGTTACACGTGATCTTGTATACTCCCTCCTGTTTGTTCTGGAGTGTTTTTGTACAGTGAAATTGTTTTTATTTTGTTGTGTTTGATGTTTTAAATGCTACTTTGTATTTGAGTTTGTGGAATGAGGATACTATTTTTTGTGATGTTTTGCCGTGATATGTTAATGTAATGTATTTTTCTATTTGTGTGTTATTTTTTGTTGTGTTATGTGTGTGTGTGTTGTATTTTCTACATTATATTGTCTGTCAGGGTGTATTTGTCCCCGTTTCTATAGGCTATGTATTTTATTCTGTTGAGTTTGTTTATTTTGTCTTCATTGTTCATGGTTATGTTGATTAGTGTGTGTATCATGGCATTGGAAGGTGGCACATTTGTGTTTTATGAGGGGATTGGAAGTATTGTGAATAGCTCTGTATGTGCTATGTGTGTTCTTATGTTTTGTGTAAGATCTTTGTTGTCTTTAAGGCTGATGTGGTTTAGGCAAGTGATGTTATTTCTTATTATTTTGTCAAGATGTTTTGCGATTTTGTGTGAAGATGTGGTGTGTTATTTATTAGTGGGTGCATTGGTTTGTTATTTCAGGTGGGACATTGAATGTTGGTGCTTGTGGTTTAATTTGTGAAAGGTGTCTGTTTTGTTCTTTCTTTATTATTCGTGTGTATTTATTAATGTTTTTTTTGTTTGTGTGTGAAATTTATTTGTGGGGTCTGTGGGTGTTTCTGTGATGGCATTTCTTTTAAAATATAATAGTACTTTATTGTGAATTTCTGTTTTACTTATTATGACAGATATATTGCCTTTGTCTGCTTTTAGGAATTTGAAGTTATGTTGTCTTTGTTTGTGTTTAGTGTTTTTGTTTAGTTTTGTTTATATAACGTATTATGTGTTGTTGGAGGTATTCATGGTCATTGGTGTTTGTGTTTTGTATGGCTGTTTCAAGGTCAAGTAATATGTTTGTGAGTTTTTTGTGATGTGTATCTTTTGTCGCCTTAGACAAGACTCTGTACAATGCAAACATACTGCTTTTCACTCCATGATACACAAACTAATTAACATACCCATAAACAATGAGGATAAAATTAACAAACTCAACACAATAAAATATGTAGCTTATAGAAATGGGGACAAACACACTTTGACAGACAATATAATGCACAAAAAGCAACACACACATAACACAACAAAAATCAACAACACAAAAATACATAACATTAACATATCACTGCAAGACATTACAAAAATAGCTTCCTCATTCCACAAACTCTAATACATTTAAAACATCAAACAACTAAAAAAACACCTATACTGTTCAAAAACACTCCAGAACAAACACAACAGGACAGGAGTATACAAGATTACATGTAACAACTGCCCCAGCTTCTACATAGGTCAAACGGGAAAAACGTGTTTTACATGAAAAGGAACACATAGGTCAAACAGGGAGAAACATGATACAAGAGCACATAAAGGACATAAAAAACACACAAACCAAATCAAACTCCGCCATTCACATACAGAACACACTACACACATACACCAATATAGACACTAATATAAAAGTCTTTCACTAGATCAAAAAAATCAACAAACTAAACACAACGGAATACTATGAGAAATGCAAAATCCAGAAAAACCATACACAATACATTTTAACGTCAAAACACACTCACAATCTAATAATATATTTGAACACATAATTAACACTTTGAAGCCTATCCCCTTAATAGGCGCCTGTCTCTATCTGCCTGGAGATTTTTAGGTAAAATATTAAACATTCCTGACATATAATAAATACTATATTTACAACAAATTATAACTTGTTGTCAAGGGAATGCAACAAGCTTTCAGGAAATATATACAAATGAATTGATTACTTACCTATAGATAATGTTATGCTGTTTTGAAAAATGTATAGAAAAGTCAAAATAATAAAATAGCAACACTGTACATCACTGAACTTCCCTACCTATATTTTACTTTGAAATGAGAATAAATATTACATGCTGTATAACATTTTAAATTTAAAAGAAAATGTAATTTTGAAATATTTCTTTCAAAATTTAGAAAACTTTCTAAAATTGGGTCATTTACATTTCCATTCAGTTCATCAATTAAAGATATGTTGATTGTACCTTGGCCTAGTTTCACCATCTCTGTTACTGTCTAAAATCAACATATCTCGTATTGAATCGCTTCCTAAATTGTCTTTAGCCATTATATCTATAAAATAATATCTCTGACAATAAAAATTAAACAAACTAAATAACTGAAAGATAAATTTAAAGCAAAAAACAACAAACTCAAAGCCTAAACAAAAATTACACAAACTACAAATCAAATAAACAAAATGACAGATTAATAAAACAACAATTTAGAGTAAACAACAACAAACTTGAAACATAAACTACACCCACTAATAAAACAGTCACTATCTGACCAAACCAACATCTGTCAAACAAATGTCTAATAGCTCTTGGTTGCCACACTTAACCAAATAAGTTTTTGTTCATAAAATAAATTCTGAGTGGCCTAAAGATAAAGACATATAAAGTAAAATAACCAATATAAAGAACAATATTGACGAAACTGAGAATAAGCTGAAATTACGTTGCTGTGGAAATAAATACAGGAACCCGAGCTATACACAGGCATAGGCAACTAGCGGTAACTAAATGGCCCGACCTATACTCGAGCATAGGCTTGAACGTGTTAACATCTACTCTGTGAACAATAACACACCACAGAAGACCAATATGCCACAGACTCACAGTAATACAATACACATGAGCAACAGTCTTGTCCGTAACTCACAGCATTGAACAATGCACTGATTTAGTGCAAAATGCATCTGCTAAAAAATATCAGCAATTAGTAATCAGTAAAACGTGTAATTATATGAGAAATCTCAAGATGTACAACACATAAACTGCAAAACTGAATTGAGTTGTGCTAGTTCATTATTTATAATTTATTATTGTTTATTATTATTATTATTATTATTATTATTATTAATGGTTTGTAACCATTATTAGTAAAGAAAAAATAAATGCAAATTGAAATATCTAAAATAATAAATAATAACAATAATTATGTATAGTGAATAAATAAAGAAAATGCTACTTATGGTTTGAAGCTTAGCAGTGTGTTCCCTCTAATAATCACCAACTATTATGTTCAGTTCAGATTTGTAAAAAAATGTTTTAGCTAAAATAATTTCAAAAAAATATTTACACACATTTTTCAATTAACAACATGTAATGGCAATGGTGAAGATCTACTGAGGCCTGGCAGAAGATCTATAATAGAGGAGGTTATGGTATTGGGAATATTGTCAGAATTATTGTCTGTAATTACAAAGTCACTATCACCAACATTTTGATTAGCAAACATACATGGACAGAATAGCACTAAACCACCATTGAAGTGATTGTCACTTCAATCACTCTCACTGTCCAATAGCTCGAATTCTGATGATCTCAAATTATTCATTGTGACACATGGTCAAAATACCAACTGAAGGATAAAGCAGTAAAGAATAGACCAAGAGCTTGACTTAAATTGGCAGCTACTTAATCAGTTTTAAGCATTAGGAAGACAATAAAATCCCACTTTATCTGTACAGTCATTCGCAGAATCTATTAGGGCTACTAAAAGTATCATTCATTATGGTGACAGTTTCTAAAGCAAAAACATTCACTTTATCATCACAAACATGTTGCATTGTGCTCATCTGGAGCATGGAAACCATAACACATAGACACTTTATCTGTACAGTCATTCGCAGAATCTATTAGGGCTACTAAAAGTATCATTCATTATGGTGACAGTTTCTAAAGCAAAAACATTCACTTTATCATCACAAACATGTTGCATTGTGCTCATCTGGAGCATGGAAACCATAACACATAGACACTTTATCTGTACAGTCATTCGCAGAATCTATTAGGGCTACTAAAAGTATCATTCATTATGGTGACAGTTTCTAAAGCAAAAACATTCACTTTATCATCACAAACATGTTGCATTGTGCTCATCTGGAGCATGGAAACCATAACACATAGACACTTTATCTGTACAGTCATTCGCAGAATCTATTAGGGCTACTAAAAGTATCATTCATTATGGTGACAGTTTCTAAAGCAAAAACATTCACTTTATCATCACAGACATGTTGCATTGTGCTCATCTGGAGCATGGAAACCATAACACATAGACACTTTATCTGTACAGTCATTCGCAGAATCTATTAGGGCTACTAAAAGTATCATTCATTATGGTGACAGTTTCTAAAGCAAAAACATTCACTTTATCATCACAGACATGTTGCATTGTGCTCATCTGGAGCATGGAAACCATAACACATAGACACTTTATCTGTACAGTCATTCGCAGAATCTATTAGGGCTACTAAAAGTATCATTCATTATGGTGACAGTTTCTAAAGCAAAAACATTCACTTTATCATCACAAACATGTTGCATTGTGCTCATCTGGAGCATGGAAACCATAACACATAGACACTTTATCTGTACAGTCATTCGCAGAATCTATTAGGGCTACTAAAAGTATCATTCATTATGGTGACAGTTTCTAAAGCAAAAACATTCACTTTATCATCACAAACATGTTGCATGGTGCTCATCTGGAGCATGGAAACCATAACACATAGACACTTTATCTGTACAGTCATTCGCAGAATCTATTAGGGCTACTAAAAGTATCATTCATTATGGTGACAGTTTCTAAAGCAAAAACATTCACTTTATCATCACAAACATGTTGCATGGTGCTCATCTGGAGCATGGAAACCATAACACATAGACACTTTATCTGTACAGTCATTCGCAGAATCTATTAGGGCTACTAAAAGTATCATTCATTATGGTGACAGTTTCTAAAGCAAAAACATTCACTTTATCATCACAAACATGTTGCATGGTGCTCATCTGGAGCATGGAAACCATAACACATAGACACTTTATCTGTACAGTCATTCGCAGAATCTATTAGGGCTACTAAAAGTATCATTCATTATGGTGACAGTTTCTAAAGCAAAAACATTCACTTTATCATCACAAACATGTTGCATGGTGCTCATCTGGAGCATGGAAACCATAACACATAGACACTTTATCTGTACAGTCATTCGCAGAATCTATTAGGGCTACTAAAAGTATCATTCATTATGGTGACAGTTTCTAAAGCAAAAACATTCACTTTATCATCACAAACATGTTGCATGGTGCTCATCTGGAGCATGGAAACCATAACACATAGACACTTTATCTGTACAGTCATTCGCAGAATCTATTAGGGCTACTAAAAGTATCATTCATTATGGTGACAGTTTCTAAAGCAAAAACATTCACTTTATCATCACAAACATGTTGCATGGTGCTCATCTGGAGCATGGAAACCATAACACATAGACACTTTATCTGTACAGTCATTCGCAGAATCTATTAGGGCTACTAAAAGTATCATTCATTATGGTGACAGTTTCTAAAGCAAAAACATTCACTTTATCATCACAAACATGTTGCATTGTGCTCATCTGGAGCATGGAAACCATAACACATAGACACTTTATCTGTACAGTCATTCGCAGAATCTATTAGGGCTACTGAAAGTATCATTCATTATGGTGACAGTTTCTAAAGCAAAAACATTCACTTTATCATCACAAACATGTTGCATTGTGCTCATCTGGAGCATGGAAACCATAACACATAGACACTTTATCTGTACAGTCATTCGCAGAATCTATTAGGGCTACTAAAAGTATCATTCATTATGGTGACAGTTTCTAAAGCAAAAACATTCACTTTATCATCACAAACATGTTGCATTGTGCTCATCTGGAGCATGGAAACCATAACACATAGACACTTTATCTGTACAGTCATTCGCAGAATCTATTAGGGCTACTAAAAGTATCATTCATTATGGTGACAGTTTCTAAAGCAAAAACATTCACTTTATCATCACAAACATGTTGCATTGTGCTCATCTGGAGCATGGAAACCATAACACATAGACACTTTATCTGTACAGTCATTCGCAGAATCTATTAGGGCTACTGAAAGTATCATTCATTATGGTGACAGTTTCTAAAGCAAAAACATTCACTTTATCATCACAAACATGTTGCATTGTGCTCATCTGGAGCATGGAAACCATAACACATAGACACTTTATCTGTACAGTCATTCGCAGAATCTATTAGGGCTACTAAAAGTATCATTCATTATGGTGACAGTTTCTAAAGCAAAAACATTCACTTTATCATCACAAACATGTTGCATTGTGCTCATCTGGAGCATGGAAACCATAACACATAGACACTTTATCTGTACAGTCATTCGCAGAATCTATTAGGGCTACTAAAAGTATCATTCATTATGGTGACAGTTTCTAAAGCAAAAACATTCACTTTATCATCACAAACATGTTGCATTGTGCTCATCTGGAGCATGGAAACCATAACACATAGACACTTTATCTGTACAGTCATTCGCAGAATCTATTAGTGCTACTAAAAGTATCATTCATTATGGTGACAGTTTCTAAAGCAAAAACATTCACTTTATCATCACAAACATGTTGCATTGTGCTCATCTGGAGCATGGAAACCATAACACATAGACACTTTATCTGTACAGTCATTCGCAGAATCTATTAGGGCTACTGAAAGTATCATTCATTATGGTGACAGTTTCTAAAGCAAAAACATTCACTTTATCATCACAAACATGTTGCATTGTGCTCATCTGGAGCATGGAAACCATAACACATAGACACTTTATCTGTACAGTCATTCGCAGAATCTATTAGGGCTACTAAAAGTATCATTCATTATGGTGACAGTTTCTAAAGCAAAAACATTCACTTTATCATCACAAACATGTTGCATTGTGCTCATCTGGAGCATGGAAACCATAACACATAGACACTTTATCTGTACAGTCATTCGCAGAATCTATTAGGGCTACTAAAAGTATCATTCATTATGGTGACAGTTTCTAAAGCAAAAACATTCACTTTATCATCACAAACATGTTGCATTGTGCTCATCTGGAGCATGGAAACCATAACACATAGACACTTTATCTGTACAGTCATTCGCAGAATCTATTAGGGCTACTAAAAGTATCATTCATTATGGTGACAGTTTCTAAAGCAAAAACATTCACTTTATCATCACAAACATGTTGCATTGTGCTCATCTGGAGCATGGAAACCATAACACATAGACACTTTATCTGTACAGTCATTCGCAGAATCTATTAGGGCTACTAAAAGTATCATTCATTATGGTGACAGTTTCTAAAGCAAAAACATTCACTTTATCATCACAAACATGTTGCATTGTGCTCATCTGGAGCATGGAAACCATAACACATAGACACTTTATCTGTACAGTCATTCGCAGAATCTATTAGTGCTACTAAAAGTATCATTCATTATGGTGACAGTTTCTAAAGCAAAAACATTCACTTTATCATCACAAACATGTTGCATTGTGCTCATCTGGAGCATGGAAACCATAACACATAGACACTTTATCTGTACAGTCATTCGCAGAATCTATTAGGGCTACTGAAAGTATCATTCATTATGGTGACAGTTTCTAAAGCAAAAACATTCACTTTATCATCACAAACATGTTGCATTGTGCTCATCTGGAGCATGGAAACCATAACACATAGACACTTTATCTGTACAGTCATTCGCAGAATCTATTAGTGCTACTAAAAGTATCATTCATTATGGTGACAGTTTCTAAAGCAAAAACATTCACTTTATCATCACAAACATGTTGCATTGTGCTCATCTGGAGCATGGAAACCATAACACATAGACACTTTATCTGTACAGTCATTCGCAGAATCTATTAGTGCTACTAAAAGTATCATTCATTATGGTGACAGTTTCTAAAGCAAAAACATTCACTTTATCATCACAAACATGTTGCATTGTGCTCATCTGGAGCATGGAAACCATAACACATAGACACTTTATCTGTACAGTCATTCGCAGAATCTATTAGTGCTACTAAAAGTATCATTCATTATGGTGACAGTTTCTAAAGCAAAAACATTCACTTTATCATCACAAACATGTTGCATTGTGCTCATCTGGAGCATGGAAACCATAACACATAGACACTTTATCTGTACAGTCATTCGCAGAATCTATTAGGGCTACTAAAAGTATCATTCATTATGGTGACAGTTTCTAAAGCAAAAACATTCACTTTATCATCACAAACATGTTGCATTGTGCTCATCTGGAGCATGGAAACCATAACACATAGACACTTTATCTGTACAGTCATTCGCAGAATCTATTAGGGCTACTGAAAGTATCATTCATTATGGTGACAGTTTCTAAAGCAAAAACATTCACTTTATCATCACAAACATGTTGCATTGTGCTCATCTGGAGCATGGAAACCATAACACATAGACAAGTGTCAAGCAGACTAAGCATTAAAAACGAATGATGTAGTTCATGAGGCTTGTCAATATATACTTATCTTTAAAAAGATTTTAAAGTATATCTTTAACCTCTTGAGTTCTGAAGTACACAGATGTGTACCTTTGTTTGAAACTCTCAATTTAATAAATGCAATACCATAACTATGTTGAGACTATTTGTACACGTCCGTGGACCTTTCTAGTTCACGTTTCGGTCGACAGTTGTGCTGCAGTAGTCAACAGATTGTGTTTGCATTCATTCTTGTTCTGAGAAACATAGGTTATGGCGGCGTCACGTGTCTTACAGTCTGGTAAGTGTAATATATTTTACAATTATCATTATTTTTATTAAATAGTTTAGTTTTCTATTAGTTAAAACTATATTTTATCGTACAGGCCTTTTGAAATTTTCAAATATGTTACAGAATATTTACACGAGGCCTTTGTATTCGAAGTACACATACGTGTACTTTGTGTCTCAATACGTATAAAATACATTTTCAGGAATATCATGCAAGATTTACATTTTTACTGTAAATCCGTTATTTGTATGAGTTAATTGTTTATTCTTTATATATATATATATATATATATATATATATATATATATATATATATATATATATAATTGCAAAAACATTTAAATTTAATTACAAACACATTTATAAAGTAAGTTAAAAGAAATACATTTGAACACTTTTTAAAAAACCGTTAAATACTCACATTCAACGGTATTGGTGTTATTAGTTTGGGTTGAGTGATTTATAAAAACATCTGGAACATAATGTCCAAACTAATAAAAAATAATACCATTATAAACAAAATAAATACAACTAACAAACTAAACTAAACACTATATGCATAAATTATGTACACCGTTTGAAAAACATGAAAAATAATCAACTACAAGATACTTATTAAATACTATGTGTGCTCATTGTTATGAGTATTGTTTTAAGTAATATAAAACAAAATTAATGTTTTTTCTATTATGAATCTTTATAAGAATTTTTATAACCACAGCATCTTTATAAGAAAAATTTTACCTTATATACTAAAACTTATTTTTTGTTAGGCAACAATCTATTAAATTGCAGAAAAAAGAAGAAGGAAGAACAGTAAAAATATGTTGTTCAGTATAGCAATATTTTTAGAAAGAACTGTAGGTTAACACTTGAACATATATTGAGATTCAGTGATCATTTATAGTGAGCCACTGATGAATATTTCTTAGTATGATAAAAACCCTCAATTTTTAAAGTTCAAATGTTAAGGTTTCACTGATCGTCATGGACAATAAGATCTATTGAGTGTATTTGTTAGACGTTTCCATTTACCTTACAAGCAACGTTTTTGTAAATTGAATATTTGTTATAATACTTTTACTGCACAAGTATGTTTTTGTACTAATACAGTGTCAAACTATTAATTTTAAAAAGATTCAAAAAAGTGAAATGTTAAGATAGAACTAAACATATGTATACAATTCGACAATATTTAAAAAAAAAATGAAATACTACTTACATTTTAATTTTAATGCAGAGGATGAAAGAAAACACTAGTCGGTCTTTCTGAAATAAGGAGCGAGAGATACTTTTGTAAAAAATGTATGTAAGGGAATCCACCAAAAATTTCAACCTTTTCTCTAAGATTTTTGATTTATTACTGAAAAAAGAATTGCAAGCCATTTCACATCGTAAATAGTTATAAGTAAATCTGTGTAGTACAACATGCATTTTATTATAAGTAAATTCTGACTAAGAATTATTTAAATTCTAATTTTATTTATTGTAAATAAATGGCAAACTTGTAAATTAAGAAAACTTGACTTTATGTATTGCCATATTTACTGAAATGATTACATTACACGTTCAGCACGGCTAACGTACCGGCGCGCTCTGGGTTCCTTAGTGAAGCACTGAGAGCGTGCTGGTGCGATCTCCACCTACCTTCTGAGAGACTACGAGCGCACCAGCACGCTCGCTCCCAATCTAATTAAAACTTCTCTAGTGTCAATAAGTGTTTGTATAAAGGTTTGATTTTTAAGTCAGTCCTTCACAAGAGTTTGGAAAACATTGTCGCCTGAGTCGTTTTTAAATCCCACCATCCCGAATTGACTTTTTCATGCTTCAATTGAAACAATGCTTCAGAGAGTTTTATGAACAGATTTAATTTGGTTTAACTTTTATATTTAAATGTTTTTTTTAGTTTTAACCATTTAATGCGGCAAAATATCTGGTAAAAACAACAATCATAAAAATAAACTAAGCTTTATGAACGAACACAATAATAAACGATAACTGTCCTATTAGAGTAAATGAACCTACTCGGGGTGGGAACAGACTACTGTAAATATGAGTCATTGACAAAATGCTTGGACGCCCGAAAACCTAATGTGTCATCACAAGATTGTAGTAAACAAATGTCAGCTAATCTCTGCTATAAATAGTCTAGGGCGTGACATATGCATTATCTGTGTCTGCATAGACATTATCGATCTCTATCGCTTTGTGAAACACAAGACAAACGGAAACAAATATTCCGAGTTAAACGTTAAGTGGTTAATTTTAGTATGTAGTATATTTTAGTAGTAGGTACTTTAGATTTTTATGTAGATTATTTTTTTCTCTGTCTTTTTTATTTAGTTTTATTATTTGTCATACAGTATTATATCATTTGTATTTCTTTTTTTTTAACTGTGACCCGATAAATAAAACAATATTTAAATGTCTAATACACTGTTTTGATGTCCCCAAAGTTTTTACAATTATAAACTTATTTTAGTATCTGAAACATGTGATTTCTATTTAAAAATATTCTGTTTAAAAGTAATTAATATTAAAAACTAAGAGTTACCCTTTGAATGCTGTATATGAAACAGACTATTAGTCTATATGCAGAATTAGTTTATAAAAATTGGATTAAATTTTTAAAGCTCTTTTCTATTTTCAAGCTATATATATATATATATATATATATATATATATATATATATATATATATATATACATACATATAGTAATATCTTGACTTATACTACCCCGCCTAACGCAATTTCCAAGTTACGCGGTTTTAAATCTTTAATGACTCAACCTTAAGGGTGCCTTGACTGTCGCGTCGTAGCGTCATGAGAGCGTGTATCGCTCAGTTCGCATCGTCAGCAGGCTCAGTTGTGTGTTAGATATCGATTGTATTTATACGTGTATATTGTGGTGCCGAGTCGATAGAGCTATCTAAAGTAAAACACATTTTATTTGTGTTACGAAATTGTTGTCTAAGTGAAAGTTGTATTATTTCATTTATGGATACTTAATAGACTTTACTATGTCAACCAAAAGAAGTAGAAGTGATTCTTTTGCATTAAACAAGAAAAGAAAAATATTATCTTTGGGATGTAAGCTTGACATTATCAGAGACTTCGATGCAAACATAAAAATTTGTGAATTAGCAAAGACGTTTGATCTACCGGAATCAACAGGCAGAAAAATTATAATAATAAAGAAAAAATTCTAGAAGCTGTAAAAAATGCCAAATCTTTAAATTCAACCATCATTTGTAAACGTCATGGCATTATTGCTGAGATGGAAACAATGTTAAAATTATGGTGTAATAATCAAGTAACAGTGAAAAACTGTCCTGTTGACCAGAACACGATTTGTTCTCAAGCGAAACTAATTTTTGACAAATTAAAAGAAGAAGCTGGAGAGGTAGCTAAGGGTAAAATGTTTAAAGCTACTAACGGTTGGTTCAGTCGATTTAAAAGTCGTTGTAACTGGCACAGAAAGTGAGGAGGCAGCAAGTGCTGATAAAGATGTTACATGCCTGTTTCCAGAAAAATTTAAAGCTATGATAGAAGAAGGTGGCTATACCAAATATTACCAATATAAAATACCAATATTAAACGTGGATGAAACTGGCCTGTTCTGGAAGAAAATGCCTAAAAGAACTTTTATAGCACATGAAGAGAAAACATTTCCAGGTTTTAAGGCGGCCAAAGACCGATTGACAGTGATGGTTGGCGCAAATGCAGCTGGTGATTGCAAGTTTCAACCTCTCATAGTTTATCGCTCAGAAAATCCCAGGACATTAAAAAATATTTCTAAAGCTGGCTTGCCTGTGATTTGCAAGTTGAATCGGAAGGCTTGGGTAACAGCTTCCCTTTTTGAGGATTGGTTTGCTCATCATTTCATACCTCAACGTTATTGTAAGTCTAAACAAATTCCTTTTAAAGTGATGCTATTAATTTTAGACGCAGAGAAAATCATTGGACAATCTTGGAATGAAATTTCACAAAAAACTTTGAATGGCATTTGGAAAAAGCTGTGTCCATTTTTTTTCGTCACTGAATCTCACGCGGAATCAGTGACGGAGTCTGACGAAATTGCTGATGTGATTGAAGAAGGTGTCGCTTTTGCCAAACAACTAAATTTAAAAGTGGATAATGATGCCGTTCAAGAACTGCTAAATTCACACAACCAGGAACTGACAATTGATGAGCTTATAGAAATGCGCTATAGAAGAGCAAGACCTTAAAAACCCAGATTTTATATACTCAGTTGACGTAGAAGATAAAATGACGGTTATAAACTTGGTCCCACCTAAACATGATTCCTATTTGATTGTATGTAAAATTATACCCCAACTTACGCGAATTCGACTTACACGGTTATCGCCCAGTTCCACCTATCACGTAAGTATGGTGTATTACTGTATATATATATATATATATATATATATATATATAAGTTATGTGTTTTATTAAGCGTGAAAGATTTTTTAAATAATTTTATTTTTACAAACCTTTATAAATTTAGAATAACTTAAGGTTGAAATTATTACAAAATTAGGCTTAACAAATACAACTGATATACATTCAGTTGGAGTGGAGACAACTGTTCTCTTCTAAAGTTCGTTACACACTAAGTTACCAATGGTCCGCAGGTGCTCAATACACAAAGCCTGCATTAGCAAATTATACATAGGTCTTTATATTAGCTACATCTACAATATATATATATATATATATATATATATATATATATATATATATATATATATATATATATTTTTTTTTTTTTATTCAACTAATATAATTGCAGATAAAAATTAAACACTAAAAACAAAATTATTTCACTAAAACCCAAACTCAATTCAAAACCAAAATAGTTACCAAAGTAAAAATTGAATAAGTAATGATACAGAAATAATGCAACCTGGATTCAGAAAATTAATGTCATATATATGAATGACTGCTGGTTGCTATGAAAATGAATTGGTTATGAATAACAGATGACTAAAAAAATGAATGCAGTGTCACTGCCATTCAATATAAAACCAACATTAATCTTCATTGTATTTGAATTTTTTTAATCTTCAGTAGTATACTCATACAGATGTCAAAACTTTTAAATACGAGATATCATGTATATGTGTTTGCCAATATTAAACAAAACTCAAGTAAATACAAATTAATACAACCAATATAAACACTGAACAGACACAATGAGAAAACAAAGTGACCTGATAGAGTGGATAGCGAGTTTTAATGGGCTTCCTAGAATTTACGTTAAATGAGTACACGGATAGATGATAATGCCAGATGGATTGCTATGATAACAAATTTTGTTAGTGACTGAATAAAATAATTGCATTGTAGCTATTATATTATAGAAGTACAAAATTATTATGTACTCTATCTGAATTTCTGTAGGATACAGATGTCAAAATTTGTAAATACAAGATACCATATTATATTCTTTTGCTGATATTTCAGCCTGCCAACATATCCGATAATAATTGTGATAAAAATACAACAAACATATAAGATTACACTTTTATATTTTAACTTTAAATATCAGCTACCTACCTTGTGAACTCTTGGAATACAAAGAGAATTATACTTTTATAATTGAATTTAATTAAAAACTTTCTAACTTGTAATTTATTTGAACTAATCTCATTTTACTTAACTTAGTTTACCCTAGTAATCTACTGAGATTAAAAAAAAGTAAAATTTTCTATCTTAAAAAAGGATATTTAATCAAACCACAATAGCATATCATTTGCATTTTACAAAATTTTGTATTCACCAAATTCCTTTGGAAATATTGATTTATATAATATTTTGGGGCCTACAAGAGTACAGTACTACAATATTTGAAACAGGTTTTGGTCCCATTAGTTTAGGTTATTGAACTCTAGTCTACAATTTTTTGTTTATCAAACAAAAGATGTTACTGATATCATTAAGAATATATTTTTATCATTGTATTATTACATAAGTGCAACAAACGATAAATAATTGGAAATGCCATATAGTGAAGCTTCTTGTACTTCTTTGGTTATTTCGTTTGTGTAACAACATTAATTGAGATTTAAAACTTACGCATTTTCCATTGACTTTTCAAACACACTTATAAACCATGCTAATGAAAACTGATACATTGGATTGATATTTTGTAGATCTGTTAAGCACTGGTACAGAACAGCTGAATGTTTGGCGACTGGTAAATATCCTAAACGGAACTGTTCAATATTTGTTCTTTTCTCTTTCGACATTAGTTGTTTCATCTTTATTTTTACAGACAATATCTAGAAAAAACAAACATTTTGTTGTACTTTATGAACTAAAAAGCACTGATATGTAGAAAATTGAGTGTTCAAGCAAATTCCTTCATATCGTTTGTACATTTTTGTAGGTATTTTGTACAATACAAGAATGCAGGATAGAAGTAATATTTTTAGTTTTAGACTTATATACTTCACCAACAAACAAATAAATAGTCAATCGAGTATAATATTTAAGATACATAAAATTTAAAAGAAATCGAACATAATTTGATAGTTTGCAATACAGGTTTGTTTTCCCTGTAAGTTGTGAAAATGTTGCGGGACTATGTCATAAAGTACTATTTGTTATAAAAAAAAAATGGAAATAAAGATGAATGTATCAAGAAACAATTTTATTCTTTTTAAAAAATTATTTGTTGCAAAAATATAGAAGTATGTAAAATAGGTTAATTTGAGAAATAACTTTTATACATAAAACCAAGATTTTTTTAATTCTTGAAAATTAAAAATATATTGAAAATAAAACATTTTTTACTTCTGTATATAGTTCACATTATTATTTACCCACGTGTTCAGTTTTGGCACAAGTTATTAATATTTTCATCAAAGTACTCTACTGCCTAGTAACACATTAGAGGTAGAGGAAAATATTTTTTCCAATTTTCCCAGCCCAAAATAATAAAAATCCTGTACCTTTTTTAATTAGGTTCAGTAACAATAATGCATGGTCTCTAGAATATAATTAAAAATGACTTGGAAAATAAAAGGCAAGTAAGAGAGTGTAAGATCTACACATCACAAGGAAATCTTTGTTAACAGAAACATAGATAAAGCAACTATCTAATTGCATTGGACGCTCACTACTGACACTAGTCTAGAATATTATCACTCCCGCCAGCTACCACATCGTATGGTGAGTGGCAATGATAAATCCATAGTAATAACTTTGACCACTCCCAAGACGATGTTCTTCATAATCCTCAAGTATAGTGTTTGATAATAGAGGATTTAACTTGTTAAAGGACCGCATATTAACATTGCCGTCCACAAACCCTAATTACATCTCGGACACTGCAACACATCATACAAAATACTCGCAAAATTAGAGGAGGAAGTTGCTTCTCTAATTCAGAACATTCATTCCAGAACAATTGCTCATTTCAGGACACTGTTATTTATGTGGATGTGTCCTGATCATCAAAAAAGTGTGCATGTCTGTGTATGGAATCAACAGCTTCCTTAAATTAAATATACTGAATTTGTTAATATTGTAAAGTATTGAATATATACCTACTACCAAACTTATTTACATTTCCTCTCTCAAAATTCATTTTACTGTATGCATTTAATACATAACAACATAAAAATAAGACAGAGGGTGTTTTTCACAATAATTTCGCTTTAGATGATTATAAAATTTCCTTCAGAGAAAATAAACATCAAACCTTTTATGTTAAATAAATGCTACTTATACTTGTAAAAAGCCATTGATACCTGAAGGGTTAAAATAAAATATAATTTATTGTGAAATATATTGTATAGCCTATATATAGATACAATTCTTATATCTTTATATCTTACAACCAAACAATATATACCTTTGATGAATCAAGAATATCGATGGCCGATTCATTTTCAAGTATATTTCCTTTAGTAGAAGATAAAGTTTGTAGAATACTACTTTCTATTTCTTTCAGAGCTTTCTCGTTCTCAGCACTTTCTATGATAAGCATTTCTCTATGTTCTTGTAAGTCAGGTCTGTTAAAAACAATCATGATATATATATATATATATATATAGGAATTTTTGGAGACAAACAGACTTACCTAAGGGCAATAGTCCTGCAATCTCTTTATTTCCAAAAGATTGCAGTTTTGGACTATTGCCATTAGGTAAGTCTGTCAGTCTCCTATCTAGTCCAAAAATTCCTAAATAAGCTTTAAGCTCTACTAGAACTAACCTAAATATATATATAAGCAGTTATATATAAAAAATTATAATGTTAAATGTATGAAAACAAAGCAAGCAATATGAAATGTATAAGCTAGGAAATCAAAAGTCAAGTTATTTTAAAAAGCTGACAAAGAAATAAAATATAAAAGAAGTTGAAATCTGCAATTAATTACGACAATATAAAATATTGTAAAAGACACGTAAGGGACTTGGGTAGAGTTTTGTATAATTTAGAAACTAAGAAGGGACAGGAGAAATAGGTAGATGTGGCACATTCACCTTCAAAAACGTATAATAAATTATGATGCAGTATACTTCAAACGCTCATAAATAACGGCTAGTTTGAAAATGCTAACATACAATTTTCAAATTTGATTGATAGAAGCCAAAATCTCTGTTCATTGGCTGGAAAATCTAGCGTGGAAGGGAAGGACATGCTAGAGAAACTTAAGTGCAAAAAAACAAGGTAGTCTTGCTTCGACCGAAAAATACATTAGTCTTCCTTCGACAGAAAAGGCGGTAAATGCCTAGTGGAACAAGTTCACATGAACAAAGTAAAGTGTTGTGGCTATCAGTGTATCCAAAGATGAAGCATAAAGAAATTTGTTTGTAATATCTCGGGAAGGGTTGTTTGTTACATAAAAGGAAGTTTAATTTAAGTGGTAAACTATAAAAAAGTTATAATTTACTACAAGTTTTAAATGTAGTATCTTTGAGCCAGAGTGCCGGATACTAGCTTCAATGTAAAGTGCCAGAGAAGGAGAAGCATCAAAGTAAAGAGCCAGGATTAGGGTGAACACACACTTAAAGGAATCAACGTCACTGTACTTTAGTATAATTTTATTTGAAACAAAAAAGACTAATAGTATTATCTCTGGTTAATAGGAAATATTTTAATAACTAAGTTCAATAATACATTCATTTAAATACAGACAATTGCTAAATTTAAACAAAAAAAGAGTCATTCAATAATTATATACATGGTGCGGTAGAAAAGTAATGAGACTGACCTCCGCGCTGCGCCCCAGTCGCTCGCAGTGCGGTCTCCACCGGCAGACATGATGGTGGGGGATCTGAGCTAACAATAGAACCGGTTCGCAGTCGCGTCGTAGCTCTGACGCAGTGAGGGACGACCTTCGCGTATACGTTGTTTGCGTGCCCGTGACACTTGTAAAAACGCTGAAGATGGATCGCTCGATAGAACACCGGTGTGCAATCAAATTTTGCTTTCACTTGGGCAAAACTGCTTCGGAAACTTTTGCTCTGATTACGGAGGCCTACAAAGAGGATGCCCTATCAAGAGCTCAAGTGTTCCAGTGGTTTAATGAATTTAAAAACAGGAGGGAATCCGTTGAAGACCTGGAACGATCTGGACACCCTTCAACGAGTCGCCTGGATGAAACGGTGGCCAAAGTTAAAGAAGTCCTGAACTCCGACCGTCGTTTAAGTCTCAAAATGATCGCCGATGAGGTCTCCGTGAATAAATTTACGGTCCACCAAATTGTTACACAAGATTTGATGATGAGGAAAGATTGCGCAAAATTGGTTCCCCGAGTGCTCACCGCCGAACAGAAGCAACGACGAGTGAACGTTTGCCGTGAGATGTTGAATGAATTGGAAAATAATCCAGACTTTTTAGATAACGTAGTAACAGGCGACGAATCGTGGACATTCCAGTACGACCCGGAGACGAAAGCCCAGAGCTCGGAGTGGCACACATCGGCATCCCCGCGGCCAAAGAAATTAAGAATGTCAAAGTCCCGCGTCAAGACAATGCTCATTGTTTTTCGACAAGCTGGAGTTAATTCACAAAGAGTTTCTCCCTCAGGGAAAAACTGTTAATACCGAATTGTACAAAGAAGTCCTTCAGCGATTGCACAAAGCCGACAAACGGAAGCGACAGGACATTGCTCAACGCTGGCGTCTCCCCCACGACAACGCTCCGGCGCACACAACATTCCTTGTGACCTCCTATTTGACCCGAATTGGAGTTGAAGTGCTGCCACAGCCACTGTACAGCCCTGACATGAGTCCTCCTGATTTCTTCCTATTCCCGAAGGTAAAAAGATGCCTGAAGGGGCATCGTTTTGACGATATTCCGGACATCCAACGTGCTGTCACAAAGGCACTAACAGGGATAACTCCAGCGGACTACAGTGGGGCCTATGAAGCTTGGAAAACGCGCTGGCAACGATGTGTCGACGCCCAAGGCGACTACTTCGAAGAATATTAATGTTTTGTACAAATCGGATCAATAAATTTGTTTTTCCAGATTGAGTCTCATTACTTATCTACCGCACCTTGTATCAATGATCCATATTCAAGAGGCAAGATCTAATAAATGCCCTGAGATTTGGTATAGGGAACTTGGGTACTAAATACAATTATATATTGTTTACCTAAATAATGTGTTCAATAAATAATAAACTAATTATAAAGGATATATCTAAGCAGATGATTTAAACTGTTTTTTTTTTATATTTAAATAAATGTAATATTAATAAATAGTTCAGTATTAAAGGAATGTAACCCAGTTTTGTTGCTTTATTTCTGCTATTAATAATTATTGTACCATTTTTATAAAGAAAGGATTGAAGACGGTGTTTAAGAAAGAAAAAAATGTGTTTAAAATGGGTCATAGAGTAAGGTAACATATAAATTAAAGATATATAAATCGAACAATAGGTAAACTGGCGCACAGCTATTATAAATGGTCTAAAGACTTATTCATCAAAGTAAAAACAACATAATAACAAGTAAGAAAAGATTCATGTTATGATTTATATATATATTTATAGCATCAGCATGAATGGCCACAGACATGACGTTGGAACCATGAACATAGACAGGCCAACCGCTCAACACGCTGCTAGTCATATCATATCTTTTAATGATTGTTATACCACCAAAATAATTAAGGCCCTCCCCCCTGATTGCAACTCTTCAGAATTGAGAAGATGGGAGTTATCATACCAGTGGTACACCAAATCTAGAGAGCATCCTAACCTCAACATCAGATAAAACTCCTTTTACCTTCCCCCTAACTTCTACAATTTTTAACAACTTCATTTACCTTCTTTCTGACAGACTATTAATATCTAGTTTTAAATAATCAATATCTATACAAATCACATATAGTACTATATCATAAACTATAAATCTGTGACATTTGGATATTTATACACATCTGTGGTTCACTTCATTCTTTTCTTTTTCTCTTTTTTTTCTCTTTGATTGACAAAGATCATTTTTGATCAAAATATTTCAATAGTGTGATAAGTTTTTATATTTGTCTATTTATTTATTTATTTCCAAGAGATTGCAGTTTTGGACTATTGCCAATAGGTAAGTCTGTCAGTCTCCTATCTAGTCCAAAAAGTTCTATATATATATAAATATAAAATACGTTTTCTTGTTTAATAATTTAAAACAACATAGGTTATTCAAATACAAGAATATAAGTTAATAAATATTCTTGTATTTGAATAACCTATGTTGTTTTAATATATATATATATATATATATATATATATATATATATATATATATATAATGATGATGATGAATAGATGTTATCTGGAGTAAATTTATTAATTTTGTATTGCAATATAAAGAGTTCCTACGTTTCGGCAGAATCTCATCTAGCATTGACGAGGTGAACCCAAGAATGGTTGAAGTACAAAATGAATGGATGTACTCTGGATTATTTACTTTTCATCATATATTTACATCTGTGAAGACATCAACACACACACACACACACACACACACACATGTATAAGTTAAATAAATAAGTGAGTTAAAGTAGGGTTACTCAATGAATTGATTGTTTTGTCGTTATATATGTTAAATTCAATAATAATATATTTTTTAATTTACTGCTAGGATGTATAGTACTATTATTAACCATTACTAGTTTTGTCAACAGCATTAGGTAATAAACCCTCCAATAAACAGTTTTGTCATTATTTTAGAGAATCATCATTTAAAGTTTTCCAAAAGTTTATTGTGTAAAACCTACCTATTTATATTAAATCTTCATTTGTCTCATATTCTCATAATCTTTATATAACAAGAGAATAGTATTTAAATTTATAAGCAAGAGTAAAGAATACCTTTCCTTTGTTACAACAATGCTTAGCAATTGGCCTTCTAAACCTTCAAGAGTTAGAGTAAAGTTGATCACAGTTGCTTTGTTGAATACAGCTGGCAGATATTGTGGTGTATCAAGTTTTGTTGTCAAATACAACCGAAAATTACAGTTGTATTTCAAATCAGTGTCAGCAATATTAATGTATAACTCATCATCTGTAAATGTAATATTATTTATACTTAATATATATATATATATATATATATATATATATATATATATATAAATATTATATATAATTTTATAATTATTTATAATTAATATATATATATATATATATATATATATATATATATATATATATATATATATATATATATATATATATATATATATATAATAAATTAAAAATATTTCAAAAACAAGAATACTTTTAATGAATATATTTATTCAAAGTTTTTCACCGATATAATAGTACCAGCATCTCCAGGAAAAAATTATCTAATAAAATATTTTTACAAAATTAAATCATATGTACTACAAACAACCATATGTTTATAAGTATTGCACTTTATGTAATTTTCTCTATAACATCAATGACATTATAAATAATTTGGTGCCTTGATCTCACTTGAATTTGTTCATCAATTAATTTGTTTTTAACTTTATGCTTATAAATGTCCAATGTTTCAAATATATTCATTTTTAATCCTTTATTTATTTCTTTTATTAACTTTATATTTTCTATTTCCGGAAACTCGTGTCCATTATTAATACAATGCGTAGCTAAATTTGACCTGTATATGTTTGGTTTGATCTAAGCGTTTAAATGTTCTTTGTATCTTTCTTTTAATTTCTTTTTTGTTTGTCCTACATATAATTTATTACAAGTTTGACATTTTATATTATATACTCCATTTCTTTCGTGCATATTATTTTGATTTTTGTTATTGTTTATTAAATTTTTAATTTTATTATCAGTTTTATATGTAATTTGTAAATTTGTATCTTTAAATAATCTTGTAATTTTATTTATTTCGTTACCAGCGAATGTAAAACTTGCCCAAATATTTTCTCTCTTATTAGGTACAAAGTTATTTTCGAGTTTCTGTTTTCTTATTATGTTATTATTTAATTTATCTATAGTTTTTCTTTTATATCCATTTTCTAAACCAGTTTGATATATTATATTTTTCTCTTTTATTTGATCTTAGTTCGTTGGTATTCTGTGCATTCTATGTAGTAAATTATAAAGCGCTGCCATTTTTTGGTTGTATGGATGATTTAATATAATTATTTTTTATATAATAATAAAATTTATAAACAAAAGGATGGATTAACAATGGGCTCTCCAATGTCCAGCATATTATCGGAATAAAATTACAAGATTATTTAAAGATACAAATTTACAAATTACATATAAAACTGATAATAAAATTAAAAATTTTATAAACAATAACAAAAATCAAAATAATATGCACGAAAGAAATCGAGTATATAATATAAAATGTCAAACTTGTAATAAATTATATGTAGGACAAACAAAAAAGAAATTAAAAGAAAGATACAAAGAACATTTAAACGCTTACATCAAACCAAACATATACAAATCAAATTTAGCTACACATTGTATTAATAATGGACACGAGTTTCCGGAAATAGAAAATATGAAATTAATAAAAGAATTAAATAAAGGATTAAAAATGAATATATTTGAAACATTGGAAATTTATAAGCATAAAGTTAAAGACAAATTAATTGATGAACAAATTCAAATGAGATCAAGGCACTAAACTATTTATAAGGTCATTGATGTTATAGAGAAAATTACATAAAGTGCAATACTTATAAACATATGGTCATTTGTAGCACATATGATTTAATTTTGTAAAAATATTTTATTAGATAATTTTTTCCTGAAGATGCTGGTACTATTTTATCGGAGAAAAGCTTTGAATAAATATATTCATTAAAAGTATTCTTGTTTTTGAAATATTTTTAATTTATTAACTATATTACAAGAAAACATATCACCATATTTAATATATTATATATATATATATATATATATATATATATATATATATATATATATATATATATATATGAAGTTAATATATTACTATTGTAAGTAATTTTATCCACCATTAAGTGCAATGATTTTACCTTGTGTGAGGAGGCGTCTTTCGGTCACTTGACCATTGTCGAATCACTGATCGACAATGGTCAAGTGACCAAAAGGCGCCTTCATCACACAAGGTAAAATCATTCCACTTAATGGTGGACAAAATTACTTACAATAGTAATATAATATATTAACTTCATAAAGTCAGTGCAACGGAAAAACAATGGATAACGTAATATATATATATATATATATATATATATATATATATATATATATATATATAGTGATGTTTTTATTATTTTAATGTTAAAACATTTTTGTGTAAGACAGAATGTAAATTGGTTTAAGGAGCAATTGTGGGAAGCTGTGATTAAAATTTGATAACAGGTCAGCTATGTAAAAAATATTATCCACTTATTTTGAAAGTAAGATAAAAAGTAAATTGAAAAATCAACCATTAATGTAGTTTAGAACCATCTTAAAGTGAGAACTTCATAGGTTGCAACTGATTGAAGTGTAAAAAACTTTTGGCAGGTATCCATAGTTCAGTTTGCTTACCCTTTATAAAAGTTTGATTTAATAGTATAGGTTCCAGAGCACAATCTAAGACTTCTCCCATATTTTCAATTAAAACAGGTTTTCCAAGAAGCATGCAGTCTTCTAACTTCTTCATGTGATTTTCATCAAATATTTTGAAAATTTCAAGTTTATTTTTGTTTTCTATATTTTTTATCCATTGGTTCCCATGGCCTTGTGGATCTAAAAGTAAAGGCCACCTAAAATCATTGCAAAATTACACTGTGTTATAAAAAAAACACACAAAGTTTATGGATTAACATAAATATCCTATGTTGAAATTAACCCTACATCTGGCAAACAGTTCAACATGCTATTCCACTGGCAAATGACTAGTCACTAGTTGTGATTTCCTAAATCCTATATTTAACATTGAAAGATTGTAGTGGTTTGTATAATTTTATTTGTGCAATTCCATTGCTTAATTTGGTACATAACTTGTGAAATTACAATGCTGAATTGTGCCACAGTAAAATTAATAGTTTATGTAATAGCATTTGTCTCCACACTGTGTCGTATACATTTTTTCAGGTCCACTAGGACTGCCAAAGAAGACATTTTATGATAGTAACCATCTTTTATGCATTGGTCCATTGTGCTGTGCTTTGCCCTAAATCCTGCTTGTACATCGTCTATTACATTATGTAACTCAAAGAATTGGTTCAGGCAGGATGCAACAATCCTTTCTGCTACTTTGCATGTGGCGCTAGTGAGTGTAATTACTTGTCGGTAACTACTTGTGTCGCTAGCTGGTTTCCCCTTTTTCAGGATCGGAATTATCTCACCTTTCCTCGACTGTTGTGGAATGTGTTTGCTCCCAGTCAGGTTGATTATTTTGAGGAACGCTTCTTTAGCAGTGCCTCCCAGGTTCTTCAGCATTTCAGAGAAAATCTGGTCTATCCCAGATAAAACCTGTTACTATTTTAAAATTATTTTCGATGTACATGAGAAAAATAGAGTATATAATATAGAATGTAAAATAGTTTTGTACTAAAAAATACACAAATATACAAAACAAAACCATAACAATATTTGAACAAACCCAATATAAAACTCATACACATTTTGACCAAGTTATAGAAAACCTGCCTTTAAAACTGCTGCATCCTAGCCAAACAACACTCCTAAATGGCCAACCTAGACACTGGCAAAGATCTTCTCAATAAAATAGAAACATTTTGTCTCAGTTTGTTTTTCATAAATTTATTTAACGTTTAGCACTTATATTACAATATACCTTGATGAGTCATATTTTCAGCAAACAACTATAACTTAACATCTGTATCCTACTGCAGAAGCAAGAACTGACATGTAAACTCTATTTATTATATTCGGTCAAATGCTAACCATCAGTAATTTGTTAATAGCAACAGGTAGCCTTTAAGGAAACTATACCATAACTTCTGAACTCATTCTATACTTTCTATCGCCCAAGCCTGCTATGACTTTATTCTGAATTTTGTGTGTTCTAATATCTGTTATATTTGTTTGTTTGTTACACTCTTGTTATGATTGTAAAGCTTGTGTACCTAGCCCTATGTTACACTCCAAATTCATCATACCCCAGAAACATTTTAAATCTTTTTAGACTCTAAAAATTATATAAAGCACTAAAAACTATTTTGTTAATTTTTTTCATCTTTATATACATGTAATAATTTATATTTTAATAGAGCCTTAAACAAATTGAAAATTTACTTTTATACACTAATTCAATGCTAGTGGCAAATTATCTATTTCATATGCAGCATGCTGAGAGTAAAATTATTATTCTAGTAAGTGATTAATATATTTAATAATATACATACTTTTACTCATCATATATATGTTGCAGGTTATGTTCATCTATAAACATCATAAAAAATATAAAGTGTTCCTGACCTTAAGATTAACATTTACGAGTCACTAACAGCCTATTCTAATTGCACAACCATATACTTGCAATAAGGGTGCAGTAAAAATTTAAAAACCTATAAGTACAATAACAGGCCGCAGCTTCAAACAAAGAGAAAGCTTCTTCAATCGCCTAAAAGAAACAGGACACAAATACACAGACATTTACCACAACCTAGAAATTTTACACATCAACAAAAAAGGACCACATCTCAACACACTAGTACAATATAAAATTTACAAACACACAAAAACACAAGATACAAACATATTAAATAAATAAACCCAATACAAATCACAAATACTCTTTGATACTATCAAAAAAATGCCTTTAAAACCATCACTGATTTACCTAACATCTCCAAGCAAAAAATTTAGACACTGATGAAGATCGCCATGGAGCAGTTGGAAACGTTCTGTCTCACAGTAAGTTTATACAAATTTAAAAAATTAAAGTTCAGATAGTCATAAACTAATGTAAAAGTGCTTCATAAGCAATTAATCTGTAGTTTTCTTTCATAAAAAATAACTTCATAACAACAATAATAAAAAATAATTATTTAATATTTATTCAATATGCTGTCCCTGCACCCAGAGGTCCATGAGCCAGAATATACACAAAGAAACACTTTGGCTCTAGGCACTAGTCAAAACAAAGAAATCAGTTTATAAAAAAAAAGAAACAAGAAAGGTCTGTGTGTAAAAAAAAATTATATACAAAATATCAAGGAAAAATCCAATTAGCATATAGTTTTAGTATTTTGGTGACAGAATAGTGTCCAGTACAAATGAAAAATGAATATTAGTCAACATGTTACAAATAGTGGATGACTGACCAAGGGCTGTATTGTGGAAATATACTGTTGAGCAGCTGAAGTATGAAAGAAGACCTAAAAATTCCAAAATAATATATTATTTCATGGTTAGTGAATAAGAAATTGTGAACACATGAGTGTCTCACAATGAAACTGTTGTATGAGAATAGAAATAATAGTCATAACTAAAACGTATTTACAAATATAAACTTTGTTGAGTCTATTGATCAACTCTAGTTATGAAAAATAATCAAGTATAACACACAAGATGTAGCAAGATACTTGAGCTCAAGGAGAGATGCGCATGATGGGAGTTTGTTGAGTTGTGGAGGGGGGAAGACCAAACACCAGAGGAGCTTACCCCTCTTTTGCATCTACTCACAGTGATTATGGCGAACCAATATTTATAGCAGTAAGGTTCAACAAACACTTATTCAGCAGGCATCAGCCACTCTAAATGTCAAGTAGACCACTGCACATCCGCTGGTCTCTTGCTATGTTCCAGCACTTATACAAATAAATTGAAACTAAGTAGATAAAAGCTTAGGCCAATAGATGATCTATATCTAGTTTCATTACTTTTGAAGTTTTGTTTTATTATTTAAAATTTTAATGTTGGTTTTCTTTGTAGTACAGTTTTTAAATTAATACTGTATTGTATTATATTTACTAAAACACTTGTAAATATTTACGAATGAGTTACGGTCTGAGTTGACAATGGGACACATCTCCCGTTACGGCCATCCTCAACAAACATAAGTAAGTGCTACTATAGGCAAGTTCGTAAATATTTACAAGTGTTTTAGTGAAAACTAGTAGCTCACATGAAGATGGAATCAACAAATATGTAATATATTTGTTAAAAATATTAAATTACTACTTTTTTGTACGAGCTTCTAGTGTTAAGTGACTCAGATAGCTTGTCCATGGTACACAGCCATGGTAGTGAAATTTGACATAATAAAATTAACAATAAATAATAAAGTCACCTGGTTGAAAATTCTACTATAATAGCATTATCAATGGAGAACATATCTCTTGGTAAGCCAGCTATATTCCAACTTCGGATTTTTATATCAGATCCCAAGACACTACTGAGGCTAAATGGCTCACATGTTGGAATTGATAATTTTTTACAGATAACTTGCCATTGTTTTATGATTTCTAACCTAAATAAAACATATTTTAAGTTTAGTATATAATATAGAACAGGAATTATTAAAATTTCAATAAAACGTTTTCCTTATTATCTTTTATTGACAAATAACATTTTATTTAGAAAATTAAAATAATTTTATTATTCTGTAAACAATTTTGCACAGTGCACACCCCAAAGAGGAATTTTACTTTGAATCCATAAGCATTGGTAAATTGTCCTTCATAAGTTCTATTAACCATAGCTTTTAGTGTCCATACTCACCACTTTAGAGTTATGTAACTTCCGTCAGCACTAGCACTCATTGTACAAACCTGTTCTTTACTAATTGTACTTTCATGCATTTTAAATGCTTGATTGTTCTGGAGATACAAAACAAATTACAGTAAAGTCTTGTTTATCCAACCTTCGATTATCTGACATTCCGTCTTATCCAACACCTGCAAAACTTTTAAAAGTAAAGAAAAATGCTCTGCTTGTTATAAAGCGTCTTTTTTTAGTCGTCTCTGAGTTTATAATGTACCTCGGTGCCTGGCTATCCTAGCTTTTGTTACAAGAGTCATAGCCCAGTCCCACATCTCAGTTCAGTATTATACAGACTGTGAATCAGTCTACTACTGTGCTATTTTATTTTGTGGAGTAGTATTGTATCTAACGATTAGGTGTTACTTTCATTTTGTTAGTCGTTATTATTGTTGGTTACCATTTTGTTATTGTTTTTATTGGTATATTTATTGATTATTAAGCTAATATGACAAATAAAAGAAAGATGGGTTTTGTAGTAATGCAACAAAAACTTGAGGCAATTAAAAGCCTCGGTAAAGGAGAGACGATACAGGTTGCTGATGACTATAGTGTCGGATGGGTAACAATAGGAGAGTGTGTAGCATACTTGATAATTTCTGATTTCATATAAGTATGTTACATGATAAATTGTTGTGTAGTGAATGTAAAATCAGCTTTGCTTAAAAGAAATTTTTGTTCTTGTGAAAATATGTTTTATCGACAGAGCTAGTAGGAGATTCTCACAAAGTTTCTGAATGCACAATGGTGGGGGCATTTCCGAATTCACGTGTTAAGTTTCTGTGGGAAATTAACAAAGCACTCTCTTGCAACACGTCTCAGACGGAGGAGCAAGATGGGCTAGCAATCGTAAACATTTTATAAAACTCTAAATAATGTGATTGCTAAATTTATTAAAAACGGGATATTCTTTAGTGGCTTTGTTACGTTTAGTTTGTTGTTTCAAAATTTAAAAGTGAATTTGGGTTGCTTATTAAATGTTTTAACAAAGCCAAGTGAGCGTAAGTGATTGCCAAAGGTACGTTTTAAATTTAATTTTTCAAGATATTTTAGTTTCTATCAAATCGGTAAATAAAGGATAGCCTGCATAAACCTAGCTCTGCCTAAAAACCTTTTTTAAAGCTGTAAACTTAAATATTTTAATTTGTGAAATAAAAAAGAGCAATAAGCAAATTTTATTTAAAATGTAATATTTTGAGCATAAAATTGTTTTGAAAATTAAATCTCTTTTTTAAACATAAATGAGAATTTAATGTAACCTGTCTTTGATAGAGCTATTAAACAGACAGCCAGTCTGCCTGAGTTAATAGTTAGATACAATTGTTTAGACAAATTGTACAGAGACCCAGCGAGTCTCTGTAAGTATAAGTGGATAAAGGTAATTAAAGTTTTTTAAATAAGTTAAAACCCACTACAACTCCAATTATAAAAATGGGGGTGGGGGTGGTTACAATTGGAAAAAAGAGGATTGGAAATAGAAAAATGATGTTCTTCAAGAGTGACAGAAAGAGCATTAAAGGAGAGAAAAAAAGCTTACAAAATGAAAGATTGTAAATAGCAACAAGTAAGTGAGGCTTTGAACTTATGGTTTACCCAATTCAGGGAAAACATGTTCCAATGTCCAAACCTTGCTGCAGGAAAGATCTTTCATTTTTTACATGAATTTATAAAGGGAATGCAGAATTTACCACAAGTGTTTGGTGGCTTGACAGGTGGAAAAAGGGTAATAGAAATATTTGTGGAGAGAAACTGTCCATTAACTTTGAAGGAATCTAACTTCAAGTTGTTGTCTAGTAAGACCCTTACTGCCGAACAAAAAAACCAACCTCCAGCTATAAATATAGCAAAGAAGGGGTAACAATTCTGGCCTGTAGTAATGCATCAGCAAATCAAAAAAATTATCTGCTATGATCAAGGAATCAAAAAATCCACTAGCATTCAAAGCGATATAAAAAAATATTCTGGCAGAAAATTATTACAATGCGAAAAGTCCATGGATGAGCAACGCAATTTTCAAAGATTGGCATTTTAAGGAATTTGTCGTTTCCACAGAAAAATACTTTAATAAAAATGAGTTGATTTTTCTACCACCAAATGTATAGGCCATTTGCTAACCAAATGGACCAGGGTATCTTGGAAAGTGTTTTAAAAATGTATCGAAGGAAAATGTATCGAGGTATGAAATGATGACCAAACCAGTCCTAAAAAAAGCTGTCACCGAAGCATCCGATTCGACTTTCAAATCACGGACAAGGTAGGTTTAGAAATATTTTTAAATGCCCTTGGATTTTCTGAACGATAAACTATGATAGGTGTCAACTTACAGTCACCAGCTTTATTTCGGCCTTAAAACCTGAAAATATTATCTTTTCATGAACTATAAAAGTTATCTTAGTCATTTTCTTCTAGAACAGGCCAATTTTTAGTTAACTCGGACAGCATGATTTAAAACCGCGTAACTTGGGAATCGCGTAAGACGGGGTAGCGTAAGTCGAGGTATTACCGTATAGTATTTTTAGATTATAGGTATGTTTCACTTCGGTTACATGTCAAATTACTAAAAAGGAAATATTCCTGCTATCAGAAGTGGATTGAAAACTAGGTTCGATATAGCAACAGACTTTACAGAATGTAAACTTTAAAAAATGAGGCTATCTGTAAGTCTTCAGAGGGAATTTTATGGTTGCAAAACAATAATAAAGATGTTCTTCTTTCCACACTACATACTGACTTGAGTTTTGGAGAAACTAAAATACAAAAGAGGAAAAATGGTGTTCAAGAAGAAATAGAGGAAATCTGATGTTATTATTGATTATAATAATAGCATACTTGGTGTTGATAAAATGGATCGATGACTCACTAGCTTCAAAATTATGAGAGGAAAAATCAGAGTGTAAAAATTTTTTTTAGTTATTTGATATTGAATTATTCAATTATTTTTTCACAATATCAAGAGCACAGTGGTACAATATATTACAATAAAAATATTGAAAAGAACCCCAATGCCACAAAAATAATAAAAAATAACAAATAAAACAAGTTACTTAAGATTAAACCCTTATGCACATTTCGATGACCATGTCATCATCATCAGAGGGTCTTGTTACAAAACACAATCTAGCACACAAGAAGTTACAAACTAGAATGATGAACTAGAATGATCATTCTAGTTTGTAACTTCTTGTGTGCTAGATTGTGTTATGTAACAAGACCCTCTGATGATGATGACATGGTCATCGAAATGTACATAAGGGTTTAATCTTAAGTAACTTGTTTTATTTGTTATTTTTGATTATTTTTGTGGCATTGGGGTTCTTTTCAATATTTTTATTGTAATTATTTTTTCATTTATAATACATTAAAACCACTAACACCGAAAGATAAGAGTCATTATACAGACTATTGAATAAACATAGCAGAAATGTTACTGGCAAAATCTGATCTCCCAGTTTCCCCAGGGCATAGACAGTTTGGATATAACCAATTACATCTGCAAGTTAAAAAATTGTCTCACTTTCTATTTCAACTTGTAGCACACAAAAAATAAAATTTCCAAAAATGGTACAGATAGCAACTTGGAGCAAATGTGTGTAATTTTTTATTTCAAATAAATAAAATCTCTCAACAAAAAAACTTTTGATTTAAATCCTTATGTACATTTCAATTGCAAGGCAATCATCCATCGCCAGAGTAAATTATATCATATAAATAGGAGATTTTATTTATTTGAAATAAAAAAAAGCTTTAAGGTTTGATCTGACAAGTCAATCAGATCAAATGCAAGTTTTGAGTGTGAATGTTGTAAAGATGAATAAATTGAAAAATTAATTAGTGTAAGTATATAAAAATATTTATTTATAATTAGTGTATTTTTGTGTACATCTGACATGAACAACAATAGAAAGATACAACTATTTTTCGAGCTTAGTTTGTGAGGTTATGTTAAAACAAATAAAAGACATACACAAAACTCACAAATTAATCATTTATTGACTCATACACGTTTCAATGACAAAATCATCATCATCAATGTGTGTTGCTACTACAAACTGTAACTTACAACTAAGGTGAAAGTAAGGTTACACTTCTGTATTTATACTGGGGCCTTGCCACGACCAGCGCTCAAAACAACAGTTATTAACAATGCTTTGAACATGATATATCAAATAGAAATTTTATACCTAACTCAGTAATTTTTTAATTTAACCATACACATAATTACATATAAACAAAATAGATAATTAATATTTCAGTATTATTATTATTTAAGCAAAAAGTTACAATAAAATTTTCTTGTGTCACAATAATTACATTAATATAGAATTCCGAATAGGGTCTGGCTTGTTATTTATATTTCTTTTATACCTATTAATATACAAAGTTTCTTACGCATCCAATTCACACACTTAGTAACATTTTTTAACAGAGTTACATCATTTATTTTAAATGCGTCCTTGTCCTCTAAACAATGTTTCGCTATCGCAGATATTTCCAGTCCATTATATTTAACGTTGGAAAAATGTTCTTTTTGTTTGACCTATATATTTCAGAGGAAACTTGCTACACTTCAGACAGTAGATTCCTGACTTCTTTCATTAGGTATGGCACCTTTATGGTTCCCCAACAACTTCTTCAGGTTACTTACAGTGGTAATTGTCACATTCAACTTACTATTTTTTCCCAGAGATTTTCCTATTTTATTTGGCAGTGGTGGATGGTGTGTTTGTTATTTTTACCCATTATTTCTCCTTTTTATTTCTTATTAACATACTTCTTGGGTGTTTATTGTCTTTTTTAAACTTTTTGTGAATTTCATCATGAACATTTCAATGTACCAATTGAACCTTGCTATACTACAAATGTTATTCAGCTCACTTTTATAATTTTCTGATAAATTCTACATCACCAGTGATTCATTTCACACAATATCACACAGAACCGCAGCGTTCAATGCTATGGTACATCGTTTAATTAATTTGCCTTTATCAGAAGAAAATTATAAAAGTGAGCAGAATTACATTTATATTGTAGCAAGGTTCAATGGGTACACTGAAATATTCATAGATCATATTCACAAAAAGATTAAAAAAAGACAATAAAAACCTGAGAAATATGTTAATAAGAAATAGAAAGGAGAAAAAATGGGTAAAAATAACACACCATCCTCCACTGCCAAATAAAATAAGAAAATCTCTGGGAAAAAATAATATGCTGAATGTGACAAATACCACTGTAAGTAACCTAAAGAAGTTGTTAGGGAACCATAAAGATGCCATACCTGACAAAGACAAGTCAGGAATTTACTGTCTGAAGTGTAGCAAGTGCCCTCTGAAATATATAGGCCAAACAAAAAGAAGTATTAAAACTTGGCCTAAAGAACATTTTTCCCACGCTAAATATAATAGACCAGAAAATATCTGAAATGACAAAACATTGTTTAGAGGAAAAACACGCATTTAAAATAGACAATGTAACCCTGTTAAAAAATGTTGTTAAGTGTAGTAAATTGGATGTTTGGAAAACTTTGTATATTAATAGGAATGAAATAATATTGTAAATAATGAGTCAGGCCCTATTCGAAATTCTATACTCATGTAATTATTGTGTCAAGAAAATTTGATTGTAACTTTTTTGTTATAATCTTGAAATAATAATAATACTGAAATATTAATTACCTATTTTGTTTACATGTGTATGGTTAGGAATTTTATTGTAATCAATGAGTTGGTATGAAATTTCTATTTGATGTATCATGTTTGAACTATTGTTAATAACTGTTGTTTTGATCGGTGGTCGTGGCAAGGCCCACAGTATAAATACAGAAGTGTAACCTAATTTTCACCTTAGTTGTAAGTTAGAGTTTGTAGTAGCAACACTCACTGATGATGATGACTTCTTTCGAAAGTGTATGAGTCAATAAATGATTAATATGTGAGTTTTGTGCACATCTTTCATTTGTTTTAATAATAGTCAGAGCTTAGAATCTAATGTAAACTTAAAACCAGAGGTGACTGTATTTTTACTAATTATGTTTAAAAATAGTAATCAATTAATAAATATAAAACTAATTAAGATATAAAATTTATAATAAGAATTTTTCACTGTGTAAAATATACATTAAATTTTGTATACAGCCTAATGAATGTGAACTTGAAAAAAATTGTATAGCAGATATATATATATATATATATATATATATATATATATATATATATATATATATAGATATAGATTTTTGGACTAGGAGACTGACAGACTTACCTTGGTAAGAGTCCACACTGTAGTCTTGAAATAGAAACACATAAAACATAAAAGCACTTAAACAATGATATATTTCAACCACACAGTGGTAAGAAATATGAGAAAATGAAAAAAAAAAAAAAAAAAAAAAAAAAAAAAAAAAAAAAAAAATATATATATATATATATATATATATATATATTCATATTTCTTTTTGTGTTTTCTCTTCGATTGACAAAGACCACTGTGTGGTTGAAATATATCATTGTTTAAGTGCTTTTGTGTGTTTCTATTTCAAGACTACAGAGTGGACTCTTACCAAGGTAAGTCTGTCAGTCTCCAAGTCCAAAAAATCTATATATATATATATATATATATATATATATATATCCAAGAAGAGGTAACCAACACAACATGTCACACTTGTGGGCACAAAGGTGACAACATATCAGAAGGAAAAAGGGATGTAACCAATCAAATGAAATCATTTTAATTATTACTGGTAAGAGTTTAACCCTTTGAAGAGTATGGATTTTACTGAGAAAGGAGCAGTGACATACAGGTATGTCATTCTTTAGTTGGACCAAATGTGTAACGAGATACCGGTACCTTTTTGTTATGTATAATGAAGTAATGTTATATTCCTATTAACACAATATGTGCGGAAGTACTCGATCCCATAATTTTCTCCCAATCCATAATACAATGACAAACCTAATCTTCAGTACTAGCTTGCCTTTTAATGTGAGTGGTTTGTATTTATTGTCAGTTTACAGAGCTAGATTTCTATATGAAATGAAGTGTTTTTGTTTTTGGCTATAGTGAATTTTGCTAATTCTGTGAGCCTATTAATCTTTGTTTATTATTTTACTAGTTTTTTTTTTTATATTTTGTTTTTAAACGATAAAGAACAGAACCACAATTCCATGTTTCGATGCCCAAAAAATAAGCTGACTGTGAAGAAATGACTTTTGACTTTTATCATGAGGTCAACGTGCCACTTGTAAGTGATACATGAGTTTATAAATATTTTGTATATAGAACTAAAGTGCAAATGTATTCTCTCTCTGGTAAGTAAAGTTTCAGTTCAGATAACTGTTATATTAACGACTAACGCTAGATGATTTTCCATACCAAGTAGAATTTTTAAAATGTTACGTTTTTTACTTTTTCTGAAATTTTAAACTAAAAATAAGTTACTATGTAAAGTATTCATTTTATAACTAAATAGATACGTTTTTTATAAAAATTAAAAAACGTCCTACTCCTTAACATAATTTTTATACATATTATCCTACTTCGGTGTGTACTGTTGCTGGTGGCACACAGGTAAGTGTACTCCTGAAAAGGTTAAGGACTAAAGTGAGGCAGGAATAGATAAAAATATAGAAGCAAGTTAGTACACAGTGAGTTCTCCATGCTGTGAGGGTTAGTTATTAAACTGATCTATTTGAGGGTAATCTAACTATAAGTATGTAATGGATTGCCAAGATATATATACAACAGGTTCACTGCTGAACAACCGTGAAGTCAGCATGGAAGAGTTAAGATAACTACAAGATAATTTTGACCTTTTTACTGTTTTAAATTCTTATTTAATAAATTCAAATTTTTGTTTATATCAAAGTAAAATTTTGTTTTTAGTACAAAATGATAATGTGCTAAAGTGATATAATTAACAAAGAATTTTGTCACAAAAACTTTGCTACAGCATTCAATATAACCTTCAGATTTAAAATTATTTTAAGGATAATATGTTTTTTTTATTTCAATATTGACACAGATAAAATAAGAAAGTTAAGGAATTTGGTTTATTTTAAAGCACATGAAAAGAGATGTGGTATTTAATATGTGTAAACACCTGATCATGAATTCCACAAGTTTGCTAAGTAGGCCTATAATATTTAGGGGATAATATGAAGTAATAATTTTAATGTGAAATTCATAATGTGAAAGTAATAATAATAATAATAATATTATTATTATTATTAATGCCAATAAGATCTAAAATATAGATTTTACTAGATTGTCACCATCCGGAACATGGCTGGAGATAATTTTTAAAACGCAATTTCCAAATTAAAAAATAAAAAATTTGTTTTTTTCTATTATTAGGCATAATATATAAGCTATAGTGATAACCGGTGCAAAAATACGAAATTTGTATTTTCAAGTTCTAAATTAAGAAATACTGTATATATGTATATAATTTAGAGGCACAAAATTAAACGAAACTTAATATTTCTTAGTTTTACTCTTTTGCCTATTGTAACCTGACAGCTTCAACTTTGGACTAACTGGATAATTTTCCTACAAATCTAAACTTTTATAACAAAACACTTCCACTTGATATGTTAACAAACTAACTTTTAAACTGGCTGTGATAATAATGAAATAAAAGTTAGGAGGACATAAGAAGCAACTTACATTTACAAAGAATCCCAGCTACTTATTGTAAAGTGGTGCTTCCTTACACCACCTTACAATAAGGCATTATTTATAAAGCCTACATAATAAAAGCTTTTGTGAACACTATTTTTTCCATTCAGCTTTTTAATAGTGTTATACATTTTAATAGTTAACATGATATGATAGGATTTTTCAGGTTTAGAAACTAACAAATTTATCTTAAACATTTTAGTTTATAAGATCTAAGATGTATTAATAAAACACAAGTTTAACCATAACTTGGGAAAAATACAAACATTACAGCATTCATATGCTTATTTTTAAAGGGTATTTATTTTCAAAGAATTGATTATCATGTGGCACTTTATGAAAGTTATACCATATGTTGTTAAGTCAAATTACAAAATTACTGATGTGGAAAACTACAAACAACACACACACACACACACACACACACACAAATATTTATAAATAGTACAACCTTAAGATCTGTGTAAAAGGTGCCAAGTATGCAATAACACCACAAGACATCAATATGTCTCCTGCTAAACATTCGTAGGAATTTTGTAGAGCATCCGCTGCTAGTGACCAACGACCTTTTTCTCCTCCAAGCCCACCTTTTAACAATAAAATACTATAAAATAAACCAACATTTTAAAAGTAATAAACCAACATTGTTTATAAGAGCAGAATAAAGTTTTTGATATACATTTTTCAGTCAAATCTCTACTTCGACATGAACAAATTATTAAGATTAAATCATATGAATTTCAAATAAAGATATTTAAATCTTAGAATTAGACTAATGAAATTCTCTATTCTTTTAATTAACCATTTATTTAACACTTTTCTCACTAAAAAGATTTCATTTGTGTATTGCCAATTTGTTTTAGTTTTAAATTTTCTAAGAAATCTTGTTTTATACAACAAACCATTAAGTTTACCTTTACGTTTTGAGTCCCAGAGTTTCAGTAATGTCTACCTTGACTAGGAGAAGAAATTTGAGCAACATCTTATCCCAGTCATAGTTTGGTAAAAAGTATTTATATACCTAAGTTTGTTGGAATTTTTTTGTGGATTTAATTGTCCAAAAAAAGTTTTAAAAAATTAACGTTTTAAATAAATTTATTAATGATTTTGTTAATTTGTAATTTAAATAAAGATATGAAAAACTTATTGAGTGCAACAGTTTTTAAATATACTAGGAGATCTTCATCAGTATCCCGGAAACATTGACAATGATCGCTTTGTACAATCAAAAACATTTAGTTTTACAAAGTTTTTCATCAATTTCCTTAATTTATATGTTCGTTAAGTAATTACTTAGTTTAATAAACAATAATACTAATGGTAATATTCACTTATGAATAGAAATAAATAGAATTAAAATACATTTTTATTTTCAAAGTTTCCCTATTTACATTTTATATTTATTAAGTAAAGTAATTTTTCATCATGCACATGAACTCTATAATTCAACATTTGATATTTTTCAAGTGTTTTATAATCCTTTAAATTTGAAACTAACAAAACAAAATATCAATGCTGTAGCTTTTAATATCATTAGCTGTCTGAAAATGTGCATAGTTTGATATAAAAACAGCATTGAAAATGACATTTGTTAACACTAATATTATTTTTGATATTTTGTAATTTTACCCCACAAATGGAATTTTAAAGTTTTCCAAGTACTAAAGTGCTGCCTCGAAATTGTTTTAATGATTTTTAGGCTAAATATTTTGTAAAATAAATATAAAAATTTGAAAATTCATTTATTCATACCCATTAATAGTATTTTAATAAACACTTGTAAATATTTACAAACCTGCCTATAGTAGCACTTACTTATAATTGTTGAGGACGGCCGTTTCGGGAGATGTGTCCCATTGTCAAGTCAGACCGTAACTCAGACGGAAACAGCTGTCCTCAACAAATATAAGTAAGTGATACTATAGGCAAGTCTGTAAATATTTACAAGTGTTTAATGAAAACTAGAAGCTCACGTGAAGATGGAATCAACAAATATGAATATTTTAATATTAGGTTGGTAATAGATATGAAAATACTTAAAAATTCAACACAAAAAAGGGGAACACACAAAGATAATTGATGAATTACCCAAAAACTTCAATACACTTCAAATATTATGAAATGTTGTTTGGGTTTTTTCAAAGACAGTTACTCTACAGTGTTTACATATATATATATATATATATATATATATATATATATATATATATATATATATATATGCACGCACCACATATATTTTAATTTGAATTATAAAATAATTTATTCAAATTTAGTATTAAAATTTTATCTAATATTAAAATTTAGAAAAACCTTTGTACAGTACCTGAATAAACATGGAAAAATATATTTTTTTGTTTTTTTGACAAACACGTTTAACACTAGCTGCCCGTCACAATATCGGCGTTTTCCAGGAGAATTGCCAAACTATTTTAAGCCTATTTTTGAATGTGTACTTATTTTTTGTTCCCCTATCATATCTAAGTCCGAATATTATACGTTTCTTATAACTATAAATATATATACGTATATATATATATATATATATATAAACGTATATATATATATATATAAACGTAATATATATATACGTTTCTTAAACTTCATATATATATATATATATATATATATAAACACGTCGGGCCAATTGATCCGACATAGTTTTCTTATAGCTTAAATGATACCTAAATAAGCCCGACAATGTTTTTGAGGTATTTACATTTTCTTATCTCTGCAACACTCTCTTAATATTTTTTGAGTTTTGTGTGTAAACAATAAACAATATAACCACAATTTCATGTTCCGGTTACTCAGATAATAAACTGACTGGGAGGAAAGTGTTTTGGCGTTTATCACGAGGAGATGTAAACGTGTCACATGTGACTAATTTGTGAGTTTATAAATATTTTGTATATAAAACGGAAGTGTAAACATATTCTCTGTCTGATAAGTAATGCGCCAGGTCTGATAAATACCACACAAGATTCAAAACAAGCATAAGTTTTGAACCTAGTCATTTACTTTTTAAGGAATTTACATTATAATTTACTTACTAGTAAGGCTGAGTTTATCTAAGTGTACCAATATTTGTACTTAACTTCAACCAAGACCATTGTAAGAATTATTATACAACTAAATATATAGTCAATATATCTGGCTTATTTTTAAGCTTTTGTGAAATTTTGAAAACAATAGTGAAAATCAATATAATAAGTCATTAAAAATTATTTATTTTATTGTGAAAGTATATAAAGATAAACTTCTTTCAATGAACAAATTTGTTTTATTGGAATAATCAACTCAACTTCACTAAAATTGTTATGAAATATGCAAGTCGTAGGGGCAGTAAATCCCCTAAGTTCCGAAGTTCCTAAAATAACATCATGTTTATAATACCGTCGGCATTTATGTATCAAACAAAAACCATTGTAATTATATATGTAAGTAGTGTGAAGCTTGTTGTTTAATACTGTGCATTTGTTTTTCCAAATAAAGCAACACCCGTTGAGTAGTACGAACAAACATAAAACGTTACTAGACATCAATGTCGGGCCTAGTGGCTCGACGATATTCGATTCAACCTACTGAGTCGTTGGGGCAGTTGTCCCAACATGGCAGCTAAAGTGTTAAAATTGAAAATTTAAATAATTGTTTCTTGTTATTTAGTTTTGAGCGATTATTTTCAAATAGAAAATCATCATATAGTTTAGTTTTTTCAGATTATTACATGATGATGAAGAAGCTTTACCTATTAATTTTTCTGCTTTTGTAAGTTTGTTGGAACACAATGCCACCTCATCTTCTAGAATTTTCTTTTTTTGTTGTGCTGCATCCAACTTATTGTTCAGATTAACAAGTTTTTCTTCTAACATTCGAACTTGAGCACGTTTCTCTTCCAATATAGCCATTGTTGCTGCAAATTCACGTTCAGCAATTTCAAGTTTTGCTTTCTTTGGGGCCACTTCCTAGATAAATAAAACAACTGTTTTAAACTCAACTTCAAATAATTGAAAAAAAATAAATAAATAAGCTGCTAACCATGTAACAGCTATTGAATCAAATAACTGCAATAATAGTGTTTTATTACTAAGAAATACTCAAAGGACAACGCTGTCTTTATTAAGCATTTTACTTTTAAAAAAAATTAGTTAGGATTTCTATTGATTCCTGAATTTTAATATAGAAATATTGGTCCTAATTTCAATGTATTTCTCCACTGGAGCTCCAACATGCACTAAAGTTGTATAAGCTATAATTTCAGGCCAACCCCACTTTTTGGACAAACTTGTTGTTAAAAGCACCTTAATATTATTTGAGCAGACAGTATTACTCTTTTGAATTGTGTTGATCTTTGGCATTTGCATAAACTCTCCGTACTTTTTTCAAAACCATTAAAAAATATCCACTAAAACATTTATTTTTATTGATTGCTCTGTAAAAATCTGTCAGTTAAATAATGGGATGAGGCGTGGCTTATTGTAGTTCGGTTTTAAAAGGAGTTATAGTTATCAGTCTTTTAGGATTGTTAGTGTCATTTCAATGTTTTTCTATTTGTGGTTTTTTCACCTCTGTATAAGTATAGAGTATTTAATAGGTACAAAAGTCAAAGAGCTTTGAACCCAAAGTATTATAATTTGTGGTTTTATTCTATTTATATGTTTTTATCTGATATATTGCTTGAGGTTTAAACAAAATTAACGTTTCTCACTACATTCAATGTGAGCAATACTCCTGAAAAACTAATATTCCTCCCAATGCAACTGAACAACTAAACAAACAAATGAATATTTTCAAAAAATGTACAAGTTATTGTGAAAATTAATTTTAAAAACATTTCTTTCTAACTATATTTATTTATGAATGATATTTTTCGACAAATTCTGCAATTCTTGTTTTTTTCAAGTCCAAGACACATTTTGTTTTCAGGGAAAAAATCTTAATTTAGAACATAAGTATAATTTTATTTCAGCATTTTTTTAAAAAAAATTAGTTCTGTAAATCATAAAAAAATACTTGAATTTAAATATTTTTAAAAATTTAACATCAATCTCATTTATATTTGTATGAGATAATGAAAAATAACCATCAGCGTCCTATAAAAGAAATAAAGAGTTTTAATAGTAAAAAAAAGAAACAAACCTTTTCAACTAAAAATTAAACGACCTAATAATAAAAGTAGGTTATAAAGGTTAAAGAATAATCATTCAGTTCTTTCTAATGACAAATATTGGCCCTAGAATTCTAATGAATGAGTATTGGTTTCACAATTCTAATGTATGAGCGGAATAAGATATAACCATCTCATTTTAACTCTTTTCAAGCCTTGAGTTTACTTTTTGTTTTTTTTTTTGTTCCAATATTCAGATTTTTAACTTACCATTTTGACTTAAAAAGACAATTTATACACCAGAAGATTTTGTTATAAATTTATAACATTTTCTCATAAATTCAAAATGTGATTTAGTTTATTGATATTTTTCTTTCTAAAATTTACTGCTCAAAAACTTAATATTTTTTAAAATTCAGTATTTGATTTATTTATGAAAAATATAACACGTTAAAAATTATAATGGACATTATTGAACAAGAAATATGTAACATTTATCTTCTACCCATGAATAGTATAATCCTATTTTGAACTAGCCTTAGCAACACCATCATACATATCCATGGCAATCACCCATTTGCATAAACCTTCAGCAGCACTTGAAGCTTTAGCAACAATATGTGGCTTAAAATCTTTATTAGGAAGATACTGTTTTCGAATCATCACCATTATTGATGGTGGAATATTGTCTTTATCATACTCTTTAAGCTGTTGCAGGAAAGCCATATCTCCCAACAAACGTTTACTTGGGCCCCAGTAATCCAACATCTAAACAAACAAAACACCAATTACACATCTAACGTAACTTTGGTTTTACAAAATTATGATTAAAGTAGTTATAATTTCGTTCTTTAAAGGCTAAAATTTAAAAGATGTGTAATAGATCATAAATATTGTAAGAAGTAAAATAAAAATTTTAGCCCTTCAACTGTCAAACCTACATATATAATTTTTTTTAATTTAATAATACAGTGCCACTTTTTAAATAAACTAGTTACTTAAAATGCTTTTAAACATGAGCCCCATAGTATTGCCAGCCAAACTCTGAAGTTAATTGTTAAGATACCCTATATGGAGACAAAATCAAAAAAATTGTGAACGGATGTTATAACACTTACTGACAGCCATAACCATAACCTTTTTGGAGTTATACCCGTAGATTAAGTAGACAGAGTTCAAAATGGATCACAGTTGCCTTACTTATAGTACAACATTCAGTGAAACTGAAATTTATAATTTCCTAATGTCTTTTAACAGTGAAATAGATAGTAATGATATTGACTTAAGCAGCAGTGATAATGGATAATTCGAGGTAGATAGGGCTGAGACCCCCTCGGATTACATGGAAGTACGTTCCTGTACATAAAAAATAGGAGTTTTCTAATGAACCCTAGTACTATAATTAAGAATGCAAAAAATACCTTTATAGAACTGTATTTATTACAGTACTTACATAAAATAATATTGCTTTGGAATACATTATTCATCACATTTGCTAAATTTTTTGCTGAAAGCTATTAAGCATCTTCTGCATTTGCTTATCAGATCGTTTGCAAGCTGCTGTGTCGTGTAGAAGTCTTAACAGAAGCACATCTGTTGGTGGGGTGTCTGTTATTCAATATAGTGCATTGCAATTTCCAAGGGGGCCCTGTTCCCTTACCATGACTTATTTTCCCTGCTTGTACTGCCTTGGTTGAACCTTTATCGTTATTCTCGTCATCACTGTTTTCAGTAGTTTCTTGTACCATTTCAATAGTCCTGTGTTATTGTTACTTACCTTCATCCTTACTCATCCATTGACATACGTCCATATCATCGACATTTTCACAATCTGGAAACTTCTTGATAAGAAATATCAAATCTGTTTCTTCTTGTGGATCAAGGACACAGAAAACAGTTTTGTTGACTGAATGAAGTCAGGACTTTATACCATAACTTACTCAATATTTCCTCTTTTATTTTGTTCCATAATACATTAAACTGAGAAATGAGAATTTCTTTTTAAAAATATAGGATAGGCTAGAAAACCAATTTAGAAAATTATTAATAAAAAAATGCTGGTATAGAAGACACTTCAAGTGAACATTTCGGCTATTAAAGAATTAATGATTTAAATAATAAACTAAAACTGCGTACATGTTAATTCTAGGCAGAAGTATGTTACATTAGTTCACTGTATTTTTCTATGCTTATAGATAAAAGTTTTGAGGATATTTAGACAGGTCAAAAATGCATTGTAATAGTGTGTAACATGTCTGCTGAAAAATACCAGTAAGTCAGTAGTTTGATAAAATATTTAAATTTGTTTAATAATAATACCTAAATATCTTGAGATAAACAAAAAACATTGTTTTAAATAATTATGTGTGCAATGGCATAATCAAAGGTTCAGGGATTCCACAAGATTATTCATAAGGCACTCCTTAATAAATAATCACACGTCTTAAATAATTCATTACAATTAATTATCATATAAACATTAAAGGAACTACTAAATTACAGTCAGTAGAATATATAATTTAAATTATTCCTTAATTTAAAAATGTATAGTTTCCCTCAAGAATCTTTGTCTTTATTTTTATTGTTTATTAAAATATCTGTAATAAAAATAACACAAACTTATCTGTTTGTAGTATGCATCAAATATGTCTATCAATTTATCAATTGCACAGGTGATATGATTATGCCATATATGAAGATAGGTTTATTTGTCTACTTTCAAATAAAAAATGGTATTTAATACAGTGGCACAGGGTACCCTCCCTGTCAGCTCCAGTATTCCCCTCTCCTACCTGTATTTGTTTGTACAACTACAATATTACCCCGTTGGATTTGGTGTGGAGGGGAGTGGAAGAGCTTTTTCTTTGTATTAATGCTACCGTTGTAGATATTCATGGTAAGGTGACTTTTATTCTCTTTTATCTCAGCATTCACACAGTGAGGTCAGTTTTTAGAAATTATTGCAAAACTCTGACAAATACCAATATAAAAACCATACCACCCTTTGTCCAAACGTTTTTCAAAGTATAATTACAACCTAATACTAAATTTCATATTTAATAGTTTGTTTTATACTCAAACTTTAGTAAGATAGGTTTTTGACATAGTTTAGAATATGAATATTATTTTTATTGATATCATTTAACAAAAGAACCACTACTTCCTGATATTCTTTAGCAGACGCCTTTCACACTTAATCAGTACATTGTTCAATGATGTGAGCCACAGATAAGACTGTATTGTTGCGAGTGTGTGGTATTTTGGTGTTCTGTGGTGTGCCATTATTTATAGATTAGTTGTTAATTATGTGTTTGTATACAGTATTTTATTGTGGGTGTTTTGTCATTTAGAACATTGTTGTGGTGTTTGTATATTTTGAAGTTTTCTAATGTCTTAAGTTTATTGCTTTTTTTAATTAAATGAAAAACTTTTAGATTTCTGTCACTGCTGGTGTTTTTAGATTTTTTTGCCAAGTAATATCAATTAAACCTTTTTTTTTTAAAGACTCAAGATGTACAACACAACAACTTCAAAAGTTATAAATATTGTTCTACCTTTCCCCAGTTAAATCTGACCTAACTATTCCCACTTTGAAGCATAGTCCCTTAACAGCTGCCCGCCTTTTTCTACCTGGAGTTTTTTAGGGAAAATATAAAAAATTCCTGACTTATATAAATACCATTTATTTACAACAAATTATACATTTTTGTAAAGGAAATGAAACACAAGTTTTCAAGGAATATATATATATATATATATATATATATATATATATATATATATATATATATATATATGAATTGACTACTTACACATAGATGGCATTATGGTCCTTTGAAAAATGTATAAAAAAGTCAACAAAAATAAAATGGCAACACTGTACATCACTGCACTTAACTACACATATTTTACATAGGAATGAAAATAAATATTACATGTAAACATATCATTTTAAAACTAAAAGAAAATGAAAATTAAAAATATTAGCCTATATATTTACACAAGCTATCCTATTATAATAAGTGGGATTAAAGAAATAGTTCCAAAGAATAAAAACCATACGAACAACATTCCTCTTCATTGTAAATAATTTGATTTGGTGTGGTATAGCTTGAAGCAGTTTGGGAACATACTGTCACTGTCTAGAAGTAACATATCTCATATTGAATTGTTCTTAAAGTGTCTTTAGCCACTACATCTATAGCATAATATCTCTAACAATAAAGATTAAATAATCTAGATAACCGAAGTATAAAATTTAAAGCGAGAAACAACAAACTTAAAACCTACACAAAAATAACACAAACTACAAATTAAATAAACAAAATAACTTATAGATATAATTTAGACAAAACAACAAAATCTCTAAACGTAAAGAACTTGTATTAAGAAAACACTCACTATCTGACCAAACCTACATCTGCCAAAACACTGCCTATTAATTCTCAGTCACCACACTTCACAAATTAGGTTTTTGTTCGTAAAAGCCACTCTGATTGGCTTAAAGGTAAAGACAAGTAAGGTAAGATAACCAATGTAAAGAATGAAATTGACAAAACCGAGAATACACAGAATTATGTTGCTATGGGAATAAAATGGAATCTTGAGATATACATGGCCGTAGGCGTCTAGCGTTAACTAAATGGGCTGTTCTATACTTGGGCTTAGGCTTGAATGTGTTTGAAGTTAAAAATGTGCTGAAACCGGATAGCATTTTAAAAAAATATTTCTCACATGCTTTATAATTTTTTTCATACATCTCTTGATCTGTTGAGCCTCCCTACATTGAGGGGTATTATCTACGCCACAGATTCAATAACAAAATATTTCATAGTGTGCATTTTGGAGCGAAGGCTTCGAAACTAAAGCTCTACAAAATATTTAAAGAGTTTCATTTTAAGAGTACTATTTTAAACTGATATCTTTATTACTGTCAATATCTTTATTATTAGATATTATTGTCTATATCCATACCCATATCTATATTGTGTATTATATTTATCTGAAAAAGGACTTATTGAATACTTCAGTAAAAGTATTTTTGTTTAACACATTCTGAAACGGTCAGAATGGCCGTTCAAATTAAGAAATTAATAATTTCAAAAATTTGAATAACAAATTTAATAATTAAATTATAAGGTTATAATTTATAGTATAGTGAAACGTTGTAAAGAGTGAAGAAGTCAGTAAAATATTAAATAGTTATTATTAAGACAAATTAAAAATTAAAATAAAATAAAACTGTAATAACTAACTAAATTTGACAAACGGGAGTGCAGTGAAAATTTTCTAAGTGCCGAAAAATGCTAACTTAAGACCTAGGCCACGTAGAACTATCACTGACATTTTAAAATGACCAGCAAAATCCAAAATGAACAATAGTGAAAACTAAATTTAAAAAACTTAAATAACAAAAAAGTTACAGCCATTTTAAAGAAATAGACGTATTTCGGTATTCCAAAACCGATAACAGAATTATGCAGGTTTAATCGAATACTTTGTCCAACCTGCCCGTACAAGAAAAAAGCACGGAGATAGCAACGAGCTAAGAGCAGGCGGGGAAGGGTTACATAGCCGCAATAAATACAGGAACTTATGGACCTATCAGGCAGTCTGTGAAACATTTTAATAAGAGGTGCTAACGGTCGTAATGTCGTTCAGCGCCTAGGACAACCACCATAGGCCAGATGGAACCAAAAAGCCACATTTCTGACGTTTAATTCGATCCACGGACGAGGGCTTCAGACTCAGCCTCCGGGACATGAAGATCAGGAGAATGGAGAAGGACTTCCATTGACTTACCAGGTCCAGGGACCCGGAATCAAGACGAGAAGACTCTAGGACCGGCAGTGAAATTCTTGGCAAGTCATTTTCTCTATTATATTAAATAACGTCAAATTTAGTAAGTTAAAAATATTAAATTTAATATTATCAATAAAAATTAAACAATGACTTCACTCTATGTTGAATTTTAAATAAATGTTAAGTTCAGTAAAATTAATTTGTATAATAAAAATGCTTAAATAATGAATAATAAATATTAAATTCACAAAGTGGTTTTGGCCATAAGCCAATAATTTTCAGGAAGACCAGAATTATAGAAGTATACAAATTTTAAAATTATTTGTTATAAAATGTAAAATTTACCAATTCAATCTTGAAATCAGAGGATAAAAAAATTTGTATTATGTTAAATTAGGAAATAATTTTTGTTCAAATATGTAAATGTAGTAAATGAATTATATATATATATATATATATATATATATATATATATATATATATATATATATATATATATATATATATAAAATGTAGAAATTAAATATATGAAATATCAGAAAAATTTAAATTATTATTTGTGATTTCAATGAAAACAAAGAAATAGTAAAGAGAGAATCAAATGTATTTTAGTTGAAATTATATTTATTTTTATTTTAAAAACCAGTAATTAAATGTATTATAAAAACTTATGGTATTTAAATTTATCCTGTGTTGAACAACCAATAAAACTTTTAGTTTTTTCCAACTAATAAATAATGATTATTAAATCAAATCACAATTTTAATTAAATTTCATTAATTAATAAATATATATAAAATTCAGAGCCTAATGTTTCTTCAAACGAATTCTCTCCTGAGAACAAATTTATTGAGCTATTCTAAAAATTAGTTGGTTTTTTGTAATGAAGTCCAGAGACTGGCAGATCATGTTTAAAGAACACATGAGCCTTTAAAGAAGGTAACTTAAACATGATCATATTTTGCACATCCCCTTGCTGTGCCTGCAGATCTTCTAAGATTGTAAGATTCTTTGGAAATTTTGTGTATTCATATTAATATTGTTTTTTTTTCCAGCGGACTACTTTACAAGTATGACTATTTAAAGACCCGACAAAACATGTTAACCATCTTAGGGGGGGGGGGGTCATACAAGCTTTAAGGTAGAAATGAGCGGGTAGTGGCTTGCGTTTAGGCGTGGCAAATAACGGGTGAACACAAGACAAATCTTAAGAACGCTCGAGGCTACATGAGCCCGAGAGCGGAACGGAGATAAGCAGGCGTGGATAAAAATAATAAAAAGTTTTAGAATCTTGACACCATACACAAAAGTGAGCGGAGATAATAGGAGAGAGGGGAGGGGACGTTGAAATTCGTTAAACAAAATTTTATTTTTGTTTACACCCAGTTTGCTAAACCAGGTTTTCACTTTCCATACCCCTTTAAAAAATATTTTTTTGTTCGAATACACACAATATTCAATGTTTTCCCAGCATAAAGCTAAATATTTTAAAACTAAAAAACAGTTGTTGAAGTTTTCCATAGGGATCCATAATATTTGTATACCTACATTGTAACACACTGTGAAGTTTATGACTTGTAAAAACACTTTTTTTTATCAAATATAAGAAGTAATCAGGTATTTGAAAACTTTATAACAAACTAAACCCATCATATTTACAGCAACGTTTCCTCTAAAGTTGGAATTTCCAGATGATTACGTCTTTTCTTTAAACATGTATTAATTTCCTCAGTTATTCAGTAAATGCACTATATTTTAAAAACTTAAGACAAAATAAATGAGTCTTGAAAGTAGAGAAACACCTAAATATTCCTAATTTAAAGTAAAGAATGTCATAAATATGACAAGTTTTTTATATTGTAAATTTTAGAAAAGTCTTTCATTATTTTTTTTGTTATACTCTGATATAAAATTGTATGGTATAAGGAATCTATAAGAAGAGATAACAAACCATAGAAGAAAATAGCTAAAAGAGAGCAAAGACAAAACTGTAAGATATCCACTAAATGCATAGAACAGCTCTTCAATGTAGAACTCGAACAAATAATCTGCCAATAATTAATACATTTACCATGAAGGCCCATTCACATACAACAAACACTTTAGGATTATTTTTTATTGTTATTTAAAATTTAAAACTAAAATATAGTATTTGTAGACTAAAAACCAATCTGAAAATCTTGAAAAAAATTTAAAATTCAACTTAAGTAAATTGAAGAATAGTTAAAAGTACAAAGTAGTATATTAAGAAAAAAGCTCAACAAAAAGAAATTTTCAAAGAATTCTTGAAGCAGTTTTTCTCATAGGTATCACAATCTTACAAGCTTTTATGGCTTGATTTATATTACAAGCAAATTTATATTACTTAATTCTATCTTCACTCAAGCTACTAGTTTTACACTAAACACACTTGTACACATGTTAGTATGTTACACTTGCTTTTAATAACACTCACTTTTTTGATTATTGAGGACATCTGTTTTGGGAGACGTGGCCCATTGCCGAATTAAGGTCTGAGTTGACAATGGGTTACATCTCCCGAAATGACCCCCCTTGATAATCAAAAACGTAAGTGCTACTATAGGCAAGTATAACATACTATTATATGTACAAGCATTGTTAGATAAGCACTAAAATTTATTTGTCATAAAAAAAACATGCCTGAGAATTCAACCAAGTAGACTTAGTTTTGGTTTCATCATCATTCTTAAATACCTTTCCAGTAAAATTAGTTTAAAAAAAAAACGTTAGTTGCTAATATATGGAGGGTAGTTGAATTATCCCAACAAAATTTAAAGCCTTTTGTCACATTCCTAGTATATGAGTGAGCATGTATCAGAACAATGCTACCAGTAAACACATTTTCACATTCATCATTGAATTTTCTTTTTATTTAAACAAACTACAGATCTAATGCCACATATAGCGGAATTTTCAATTAAAATTAGCTATTAAAACACATAGCACAAAGTATAAAACAGAAGTAGTGGACTAAAAATGGTGTCTACTCCTTCATAAGTTAAAGTTAATATTATGGATGCTCGGAACTGAGATTGCAATGCTGTGCATACAAAAAACCAAAACAGAACTCGCTTTGTGAATATGGTATATAAGTGACTAGCTTCTGGTTATAAGAAAAGAATTGATCCTTATTCAATTTAAGATTACTTATACAGGTCTAAATAAATTACTTCAGCAAAAACAAATTTTAGAAGCCATAAAAATCAAACAAGAAATATCTAACAAATTAAAATTTTTCATCTCATAAAATATTTTTTTAAAAAACTAAATTGGAACCAAAATTGAACTCTAAATGAATAACATTTGTTGATTCCATCTTCGCGTGAGCTACTAGTATTCACTTACAACTTTTTTTAAAAAAATGTTTTAACTTGCCTATAGTAGCACTTACTTTTTTTTTTTTTTTTTTTTTTTTTTTTTTTTTTTTTTTTAATTTTAGGAGTCATAACTCCTAATACACACAAAATACACCCACACTACCAAAATATCCCACCCCCACCCTAACCTACGTAAATCTTGAGATCAGTTACGGTCTGAGTTGACAATGGAACACATCTCCTGAAACGGCCGTCCTCAACACAAAAAAAAAGTAAGTGCTACTATAGGCAAGTTAAAACATTTTTCTAAATGAATATTTTGACTTATTCAAAAATGCCAAATTACTTTGGCATATTGTTTTTATTTATACTTGAATGTTCATATTTTATCCTAATGAAAATCTATGATTTACATTGTATTGAAACAATACTATGTAAATCAATTTCTTCCTTCATATGAAATTCACTATTTTCTTAAACTTTACAAGACAGGTAATGGTGAACTGAAAACTTTCATAAAAAACCTAAAATAGGTTTAATTGCAGGAACTGGTAACACAGACTATAAGAGAAAATGGTGTAAACTATCCTTGTAATTTTTGCTAAAAATATAATTATCAAAATTACCTTTCGTCCGGGATTAATTGGATCTGGAACTTTCTCTGGCCTAATGTCTTTCATTACACAAACAGCTGCCATGACCAGTTTCACCGTGTCTGGAGGGTTCTTCATAGACTTGACAAGTGTTATATCAGCTGGTTTAAGAGTATTCAGAGCTGCCACTGCCTCTAATTAAAAAAAAGAATATATATAACACTAGATTCAACTAGAATTTTATCTAAGTTCTTCAATGAGAACTCTTTGTTAAAACAGTGGACAGATTATGTTTAGTGACAGATAAATGCAATGGCTTTTATAAATACTTCATTTTTCTACTACAAAATTTTGTCTAATATTATTTAATAGAAACCAATGTGCAGAATTTCAATCACACATTGAAAATAGCAATATGTATTAAATTAAATTATAATTAAATAATACTTAACCAAGTGAATACATAAGGGCTTACTTGCTGACAAATTTTGAAACAATCGAATCTTACAAGCATCAGCAAGTAAACCCTTATGTATTCACTAAGTATTAATTATATATAGTTTAATCAGTGAATTCAAGATGATTAAAACAAGCAATTTTAAATTAAATTAGTTCATCCTCACATGTCACACTTATCCACAAGCTGTATTAACAATATATTTTAAACTAGTGAATACAAACTGAAATTACAAACTAAAAATTCACTTGAAAAATTCTCAATTATTTATTTAAATTATTATTAATATTATAATAAAATTATTATTATTTTTGTAAACATTGCTTGTTGTATAAGGAACTTGAAATTTATCAGTCAGTTGAAATATCTGTTATTCATTTGTCTAGCCAACAAACATAAATATTGGACAGTGTTGAATATATTTATATAAGAAACTATTAAAAAATTCCACCACATTAACTTTATAGGCTCATTTAGAATTCAAATTAATCACACAAAAAAAACTTAAACTTCTATGGGATAAAAGGTAATGCAGAAAGACCAAGGAAATCATGGTATAATAGGGATTAAAATAGCTACGAACAGAAGAGATATAGAAGAAGATTCATAGCAAAATAAGAAACAATGACTTTCGGGTTGCGATAAACGGCCAATAATGCTGTATACCATAGTTAATAACACAAAAGCAAATATACAGCAGAGTGGAATAAATTATAATTAACAATTACACACCCTTAGCTGGCCGAATTTAAAACCACTACAAAATATCTATGTACATTTTACTAACACAGTTAGCATAATCAGAATATTACAACTGCATTGAGAAAAAAGAGCAAACTCTAAACATGAAGACAAACAATCAACAAACCTCCACTCCTATGAACAGTGGCTGTTCCAACTAACCAGTCTGGCAAGTCTGCAATTATAAACAAAGGAACAGGACCATTCCCATTATCAACCTTAAGTTACAAATCTAATCTACTTACTATATCTACTACATACAATATTTATTACTTATAATACAAATTTTAAAAAATTTCTTCATGCAAGAACAGAAAAAAACAAAGTAGAGTCAGGAATCCAAATTATTAGATAAACTATATTGTAAATACAGAAAGTTGAGTCGGGATTTTACCACCTTCCAACCGAAAGTTAAGTACAACAAACATTTATAGTTTTATCAAAAATATCGTCCAAGTATCTAATCCAGACACAAAGAAAATAATTAACCACCTCCTTCAATCCTTGTTCAAACCTACTCATAAAAAGTTCTGCTATAAAAGGTGAAAGTTTGTTTCCCATTGCTGTGCCTTTTTTTGTTCATTAAAATTATTATCACTCAAACATCAGTCGGTTAATTTAACATACTGGTCAACTTTTCTTTTTCGACATAATTTTCTACCAAAAATGATCTTAACAAATCTAAAGTTTCTTTTGTATGTATACTGGGTAAAAGAGAACAAACATCAAACGAAACTAAAATCTCATCTTCTGTCAATCTAACCTCTTCAACCTTGTTTACAAAATGAATTGTATTTTTAAATGAAAATTATGTCAAATTAAAATTAAAATGGCTGAATTCTCTAACTAATCATTTACATCATAAGTACATCGGTGAGTCAATCACAATACAATTGGTCTAACCCCACAATTTTCATTTTAAATTTTTGGGAGACAATATATTCTAGGTAAAATAAGGTTAGAAACAATAAATGTAAACCTATCTTTTACTGAAATGGTTAAATTACAAGCCTTAATTACCTTCAATGTTTCTTTTACAAATTTGTTTAAAAGATATCTTGATAACTTATTGTAAAGTTCTCATAAATTATTAACTCTGCCAATATAATCTGCTTCCTTCATGATGACAAATGTTCCTCTTTATCTGCTTTAACACAAAGGCAATCTTTTTCTATTAACTTCTTTATTAAACATACATCCTGGTCGAATTTAGTAAATGTTTTCCTTCTTCTTACAGAATGCAAATTTACGATATTCTACAATCTTAAGTTTGGACGCCTTCTTTACATTAATCATTTAATGAAGATATGCCACACTTGACATGTGCCAACAATTCCTTTATGTTATTTTTTATATTATTAGTAACAGACTACTTCAACCATTTACTCAAAATATTTAACTCCTTGAAAGAAAAGTCAATATTTGTTCTATCCTTAATTAAATTTAAACTTTGTAAATAACTATTGTAAAACTTGCGACAAAGTGTATATTGGCCAAACTAGCAAAAGTTATAACTAGATTTAAAGATAACATCCAAAAAATGTTAAAATTTAATCTAGCCTATACAAAATTCCTAAAAGCATGAGTCTAGTATATCCTAGCTATCCAGTATTGATTAAATATCAACAGCGTTCAGATGGGAAAAACAGGTTAGTTAAAAGTTATGATTTAATGACGAACACTCACAAAGGTTGATGTTAAGTTCTACTTTGTTTTCCTTGTTACATCTAAGAACATAAAGTAATTATTACAATATTTATTGTTTTTTTCTAATGCATGTAACTAATATTTTATGTAGTATATATAATGTGTAAAATAGATTTATAACTCTATGTTGGTAGTGAGCGAGGTCTTGCTCCTTCATCTAGCACTGGGGATTGACTGGATAGGATAATCGGAACTGGGCATTTGGCGAAGGAGTGGGAGTTGCATACATTGCATTTTTTATGTTTGAATTTTTTACTTTATTTCTCTTCAATTTTAACTTTATGATAATGCTAATTGTGTAAGTGAAATGTAAAGGTTTTATAATGGTTTTAAAATTATTATCTAAAGGTTTGTATTTTAGATTATAATCAGTAACCTACGATGTGCATGACATTATTGGAGCACAAATTATCAATTATATAATCTGGTAAAGTAAGTCATTGATTGGTAAATTAATTTTATTTATTTGATATTTTAAAATATACCTAAAAATATAACTGAATATAAATTTAATAATATTCTTATAAAAAATATATAACTAAAATTCTAACACACTAATACACAGACATTTATATTAAAATACAGTAACTTCTACAGATCTAAGTACTTCCTTCTTAAATGTTATAGCAGCAACATGTACATGTAAGAGCTATATAGCACAGTGGTCTTGTGATTATTCAGCAGGTCTTATTACTGAAGTCAAATAATACCAGATATTACACATTTTTAAAGACACATTTATCATTTAATATATACAACAATGGACAAAAGTTACCTTCCAAAATAGGAATTGCTAGAGCAAGATCAGCTTCACATTCTGTTTTTAATCCATTAGCTGATGTTGCTTGCACTTTGGCTACCTTCTCATCTTCTCTGACAAGAGCTGAAGCTTTTTCAACTTGTGTAGTTTCACGCTCAATCACTTCCATCATTTTAACAGTTTCATTTGCAGCAATTTTTAACTGAGGTTGTAACTTCTCAAGATCATGTTGCATCACTAATACCTATAACATAAATTTAAACATAGGCTTAGATGCAGATGATAAACCGCTGCTCTAGTTAACTGAAATGCTATGTATTAGATTGAGGCATTAGTAGTTATTGACCAATGCCACATGTAAGTTTTGTAAGTCTAACATTTAAAAATTGCAATTAATGTCCCACATTCTGAGCTCATGGACTCAGTCTTTTTGTTTTTTTTTGAAGATATACAGCAATTTTATTCAAATCTTAAATGCCAGTTTTTTTCATTTTGCAATAAATGTAAATAGTTAACACACTACAAAAAATAAATGTTGATGCATATGCATAATACACTATAAATATAAGTTTATATATATATAACCACTATTAACCCTTAGCACTCGACTGTCGGGGGAGCCCCGCCAAGCGTATATTGCAGTTTACTCGTATGTCGGGGGTCACCCGACATGATTTTCAAATGCCTATAACTCGTCTGCGGCGAAGCCCACGACATTCAATCTTTTACCGTTTGGTGCTACACTCTATTGAAAATAATGTGAAATAAGTTGAAAATGCCTAGGAATATGTGAGTCATCACAAAATCTAGTTTGCCGCTACGTTGTAAGCTGCAAGTAGGTTACAGTTTTGCCGGTTATTTGTTTACTCGTAGTTTGCCGTGGCTTCACGTGCAATTAGTGATTCTGAAATTCCTGATCTTTTACTTGAATCTGATTTATTAGAATTTAGTTCAGTTTCATAAACAAAATAACTAAACCAACAGTTATTTGTAAATATAACCAGTTTATGGGCTGTTCAATATAATGAAGCGTGCAGTTTTACGAGACGAACAAATAAATGGTGGAGGACAATGTTTCTCTGGCTATTAGATGTAGCTGTAGTAAACAGTTTTATTATCTTTAATAATAAAAAATGGAAATGAGAGAAAATCGTGTAAAAAAAAATAGTTTCGCCAAAACTTGGTGAGGGAACGCATTGGTGATATTAGGAATAACCCGTATAGTGAGAAGGGTCGGCTGGGGCTATCAACTACTGACAAAGAAGAAAGACTGAATGGGAAATTACATTTAATCTTTTCCAATGATAAAAGTAGTTCTAAGGATTGTGTAGTTTGCAGTAACAGGAAGAGAAAAGGAGGTAGAAGGGAAACAGTTTTTCACTACAAAACATGCGGCAGAAAACCAGGACTTCATCCAGAAGACTGTTTTCAAAGATATCATACTCTGCAAAACTACAAATAAGATAATAAAATCATGTACACACAGTATTAGTGAATAAAAATCATCTAGTTTACTAAAATCATGTAAGAGAAAACAAAGTTTTCCATAAACAATAATGCAACCTGCAGGTGAGGAATTTATCCCAATTTAATTACAAGTGGGGAAGCCAAGCATGTTACAAAAATCCGAGGGCTAAGGGTTAAAACCCATTGCCAATTGCTGGCTCAACTTATCCATCATCAATTATTTCATCATCATTATTGATAGTCAGTCATTGAATTTTTAGTTTGCTTGACACTAGTTAATGTGTTATTTTATCTTTGCTTCACATAAGCACATATAACACACTTCTCATGAGATGGTGACTGTTTTTCCTTCTCTAACATAAAAATTATATGTCTTTGGAACAAATAAAGTAGTGATTTTATTGTCCTCCTAATGGTTTCTTATAACCAACTTATCAGCTGCCATTTAGGTCAAGCTCTTAATCTAGACTTTCTATTCAGTTACATCTTAGTTGTGTATTGCGATCCTCCAAGTTGGATTGCATGTTACTTGATAGCGTGCAGTGGACTTGTTCATTTAAGATTAGAATGATGATTTAGTGCTATGTGGTCACATAGTTTTGCTAATCTAATCATGTGTAAATATGTTTTTGAAATTATTTTAGTTTTTTACATTTATAAAGTGAACAATTAGTCATGTGAGTATAACGGGGAGCCTACAATTACCACCAAGTATCAGATTGAAATATCATTTCATTTTTAATTAATTTATTTATTTTATATATTTATTATTTCACATATTTTAATTATTAATTACTTTTTCCTAATAATGATCACAAATAATCAATTAAATTTGTCCTTTAATTTTTAAAATTACTTAATTTAATTCAGGAATTGATACTTAAAAATACATTTTAATATTTTATAAGATTAGTATTTATAATAATTATTACAATAGTAATATATTAACTTCATAAAGTCAGTGCAACGGAAAAACAATGGATAACGTAAAATATCAAGAATATATATATATATATATATATATATATATATATATATATATATATATATATATATATAATTTCAGTTATTATAATTTACAAAATTTTATATTCAAATTAAATCAAATATTGTAACAAAATACCTATTTGAAGTTATTAGGTTTACTCAGTGATATTTAAATATAGAATTGTGACAATGAGATCATCATTATTTTACATAGTTTAACACTGAATAAAATTTATTAGGTAAACCTTTCATATAAGTTACAAATATATTTTTAAAACCTATTGCCCCCTACCTGTGAGGCAGCAAATTCAAGTTTATCCAAACCACCTTTATATCTTGAATGGGCAGCCATTACTTCTTCTTGTTTTAAAGGAATCAGTTTGGTATAAGTTTTAATAAGATTTCTGTATGAAGCCGAAGTAATGTACACATTCAATCCTGTTGAGGAGCATGAATTCTCAGCAGCTTCCCTGTAAATCATACGCACTTTATAAAATATTACATTATTTCGAAAATTTTGAACATTTAGTAGTTAAAAAATTGCAATCGTAGAAATGAAAATCTAATTACATATAATTAGTTATTCAGTATTGGATGAAGATGTCCTGATTCAAATATTTCCTACGATAAAATAATGTTGGTAAGCGTGTATTAGTTCTAGAAGTATCTTCACCTAGAACTGACATTCCATTTCCTATGAATCCGGACTGCGAAAAGTAACTCTGTATAAAAAAAAACTGTTCAAGATGTACCGCTTATACTGCTGGCAAGAGTACTGTATAAGAGTAAAAATATTTTATAAGTGACTAAAGGACAGACCTTCATTAAAACCAGTTTGTTTTATATGCATCTGTGCGAAGAAAGCTACTCTGATAATTTCTGTATGAGTCACGCCACTTTATACACATTTTTTAAGAACTTATTATTTGTAACATTTACCGCTATTTTCAAAGTGCCTGATAATATCTCCCTTACGTTTAATGAACATTAGACAATCGTGATTAGGCTGAAATCCTATATCTCCTTTCCCTAACACCAAAAATTGTGTTAGGCACATGCAGCCAGGAAGGTGAGAAGTTCAGTCTACCAGACTACTGTAAGTACTTTAAGTTATAGTTTCCAATTGACCATAATTAATTAGTGGTCTTTCTATTTCAAACACAATTAAACAAGTTATTTCATACGTTAATTTTTAACATTGTCTTCTATTTTCGCCAAGCAACTTTCATAATATTGGTCTACAGGCTATCTCTAACAGTAATTTGGTCCTACGGGCCAAACAACTACTACCAAGTTTGGTCCCTGAGGCTGCACATCAAACAATAGTAAATGTCTTTGTTAAAATTAAAACAAAAATGTTTGTTGTATTGATTGAATAAAAAAATACAGCTGACATATACAAAAAGAAAATGAGAAAGAACAATTTTCAATCAGGTACTTCAAGATGCTCTGAATAGTGACTGCTCATCAATTTTGTCCCATAAATTCATCTCATCAGATAGTACATATATGTTTTCATAGACATGCTAATTTTATGTGTAAATTATTTGTAGTGTCGAGTTTTAAAGAATTAAGTGAGTGATAATCACACAACATACTTTACACTTTAGCTGCCGGCCACAATATCAGAGTTTTCCTGGAGAGTTGCCAAAATATTTTAAGCTTATTTTTATATAATGTGTAATTATTTATTGTCCTATCATACCTAAGTACGAAAATATGCTTCTTATTATAATACATCAAAAACACGTCGGAATAATTTGCATGTTTTTAATAACTTAAATGATTGGTTCCCAAACTGGGGGGGGGGGGTGGACTCTCTTGGGGAGCGTGAAGGCAAGTCAAGGAAGCGCAAGACTTGTTGAAAAATAATAAGACAAATTAGATCTATTTAATTATAGAAACAAACTTGATGTTGCTAATGACTTGGATTGTGACCTTACTAAAACAACTTCAAATAGGCATGCTAGTGTAAAAAATGCAAGCTCAAGCATCTCACTAACAGATTTTTCTCTTATCAGTTAAAATTTACTTTGCAAATTAAAACTTAAAATGTTATATCATGTTTCTTGTGAAAGTATGTATAGATAATTAAATTGTTTTCAATATATATATATATATATATATATATATATATATATATATATATATATATATATATATATATATATATATATATATATATATGTGTGTGTGTGTGTGTGTGTGTATGTGTGTGTGTGTGTATATATATATATATATATATATATATATATATATACATATATATATATATATATATACATATATATATATATATATATATATATATATATATATATATATATATATATATATATATATATAATATTTGATTATTTTTCATATGCCCATACCATTTATTTATAGTGTAAAGTGGAGGGGCGTGGGAGGATTTCATCTCAAGAAGAGGGGGCGTGGAGCCAAACAATTTGGAAACCCCTGGCATAAATGATACCTAAACACACTAGGACCAATTGGTGCGACATTGTTTTTGAGGTAATTATGTTTTCTCATCTGTGCAACATTGTTTTAATATTTTGTGTGTTTTGTGAGTAAACAATAAACAACAAAACCATTCCATGTTCCGGTTACCCATATAATAAGCTAACTGGCGAGAAAAAAGTTTTCAGTCTTAGCATGAAGACATGTAAACGTGTCACATGTGATTGAAAAATTAGTTTATAAATATTGTCTATAAATACTCTGATAAGTAATGATTCAGATCTGATAAGTATTATACATGGTTTATAGCAAATAAAATTTTTAAAGATTAATAATTTACTTTTAACAAAATTTATGTTTTAATTTACAGGGCTTCCTAGTAAGGATGGGTTTATCTAAGTGTAACAATGTTTGTACTTAACTTCAACCAATTTAAGAATTATTTTACCACTAAATTTCCAACTTCTTTAAGTTTTGTAATATTTTGAATACAATAGTAAAAATAAATATAATACATCATTAAAAATAATTAATTTTATTATTAAAGTGTATATAGATTAACTTATTTCAACAAACCAATTTTTGTTTTTGTTAGAATAAACAACTCAACTTCACTAACATTCTTAACAAATAAGTGTGTATATGTGGCTGTAGCTCCCAACAACTATGTTTATAATGCCGTGGGCATTTTTCTATAAAAAAAACATCGTAATTAGTTCTGTAAATAATTTGAAGCTTGTTGTTTAATTAGGTGCATTCATTTTTCCAAAAGTAGCAACATCAATTGATGGACAACAATGTTGGGCGTAGTGGTCCAACAATTTTCGGTTTACCCTATTGGGCCGTCGGGTCACTTGGCCCGACATGGCAGCTATAGTGGTAAATGGTACATAAGTATATTAATTTGCCATTTAAATACTAAATTTAACAATGACTTCAAAATTTAACACACATTTGTTTAGAGCATTAAATAGTAATAGGATATTATAAATGGTCAAACAGTATTACAAACAGTGAGTTGTAAGTTAAAGTTTTTAATAGCAACACTCACTGATGATGACTTTGTCATTGAAATGCATCTGAGTTAATAAATGATAATTTTGTGAGTTTTGTATACGTCTTTTATTTGTATTAACATAATCTCACAAGCTAAGCTCAAAGAATAGTTGAATAAATAAGAATGTTTGGAAGGTGAAAGAAAAATTACAGCACTACTTACTGTAGAGGTGAAGAAAGTACATCCAGGACAGATGAAATTTTTTTATCTAGACGTTCACCACAGTGTCTTGATATATGGACAGATTTAATGTTCCACATATGTTTAATGATAACACCCCTTAATCGAAATTACAGAAAGAATGTTGCTCATTGAAATTACCATTTGCCACTCTCAGGGACAGTGGACTTGTTACCTTAGAAAATTTACCCTAACCAGCTCTACATAAGTAGTGTAGATAACCCTTGAGAAAAAATCAAATTTGAAATTATTATTGTAAGAGATTGGAAGTTACTTCCCATGTAAAATCCTGAAATAAAAGTCCCTCAGAAAAGTTATATTTGTTGAGGTAAGTGATGTGTTTATTGGTGGAGACCCATTTCACGGTTAGTTCAAATAAGATACTGTGAGATGTTGTCCTTTTCTCAATAGGTCCAAAGAGTCTACATATTCCCTGCAATTAGGTAAATTTAGGACTGTCCTTAAATAGTGGGGTAAATAATAATGTCAATAGTTTAGATGTTAGGGGTATTGGTGTAAGAGGCAGTTACAACCCCTAAGGTTTTATAATTAGCTCCCTTCAACGTATTCTTCTATTTACTCAAATTATGTGACACATGCATATACAAATTACATAAATGAGATGAATTTATATATATATATATATATATATATATATATATATATATATATATATATATATATATATATATATATATATATAAATACAAGTATATATATATGAAGTTGATATATTACTACGCGTATTGTAAATACTTTTATCCACCACTAAGTGCAACAATTTTACCTTGTGTGATGAGGCACCTTTCGGTCACTTGACCATTGTTGAATCAAGTGACCGAAAGGTGCCTCATCACAACAAGGTAAAATTATTGCACTTAGTGGTGGATAAAAGTATTTACAATAGTAATGTATCAATTTCATAAAGTCAGTGCAACGGAAAAATAATGGACAACATAATATATATATATATATATATATATATATATATATATATATATATATATATATATATATAATATATACATAATATATCACACACACACACACACACACACACACATATATATATATATATATATATATATATATATATATATATATATATGTGTGTGTGTATGTGTGTGTATGTGTGTGTGTGTGATATATTATGTATATATTATATATATATATATATATATATATATATATATATATATATATATCACTTTCACTTATGTACTTAAACAAGAATCTTACTTGGTATTTATGCGAGCTAACTTTCAATGGCTCTAAGTGGATTTCCCGTTGACCTTGGTGTACTGTTATGTTCTATTTTTATATTCACTGCACTGTGCGAGTTTTTACAGTTTGTTTTGGGGTTAATATTGTCTATTAGATTGAATAATTTATCGGTTTTTTATTTTATTTGTATTTGTTCGTTAATGATATTATTTTTATTTTTATAAATTTCTAGTTGTTCCCAGATTGTCATTTTGAGGCCTTTTTGAACCTTTTTTACTAGGTGTATGTTTTTTAATGTGGGGAATGTGTGTTTGTTTTTGATGGTGTGTGTGGCTAAGTTTGAGTTATAAATTTCAGGTTTGATGTATGCATTGAGGTGTTCTTGATATCTGCCTTTTAATTTCTTTTTTGTTTGGCCTATGTATATTTTATTACAGTCTGGGCATTCGATTTTGTATATTCCGTTATTAAGTGTGGGACATATTTTTTCTGGTTAGTTTATTTTGTTGATTGTGTTTTTGTAGGCTATGTTAATATTATTATTTTTTTGTGTTTTAGTTATTCCTTTTATGTTGTATCCTGTGTATGTGAATGTGGCCCATTTTTTTGTTGTTTGTGGTTCGATTTTAGGTTGTTTTAATTTATTTAATATTTTAAATTCTAGTTTATCTATAGTTTTTTGATTGTATCCATTTTTTTGGCTATTTGATATATTATTTGTTTTTCTTTGGTTTTTTCTTCATTATTTAGAGGCAATTTTAGCATCCTGTATAAAAGTGAGTTGTAAGCGGCCATTTTATGTTGTGGGGGATGGTTGTATATTGGTATGGGTTTTTTTGGTTGAATAAATTGTCATTGTTTTAGAAGTAAGTAAAAAGAAGTTATTTTGACATACAAGGCTTCATAAAATCTAGTAAAATTGTTTGATGAATTGAAGATGTTTTCTTCTCACTCACGATTTTCTCGTTACTCGCTAATTTTTTTGTTTTGTGTTTTTGTTTGACGCTCATCGTTATATTCTATATTTTCCAAAATTTGTAAACCTCGTTCTATTAAAATAAGGTCATTTGTCAAGTTTCTAACCGTCATTTCGGCTTCTACGTCAACTGGGCCTAAAGAATCTGCGTTATTAAGGTAAAAATATCACATTCAAGCGGGTGTCAAAAATAGTAGGAGCATGACCAGTTGCATTGTCAATTAATATGATTAATTTAAAAGGAATTTGTTTAGACCGACAATAACGTTCGTTTTGAGGTATGAAATGATGACCAAACCAGTCCTCAGAAAAAACTGTCACCAAAGCCTACCAATTCGACTTCCTTCGGTTTTCTGAGCGATAAGCTATGAGAGGTTGCAACTTACAGTCAACAGCTGTATTTGCGCCGAATATCACTGTCAATCGGTCTTTGGCGGCCTTAAAACCTGAAAATATTTTTTCTTCATGAGCTATAAATGTTCTC
>JBAIZL010000008.1:33980585-34040585 GCA_036971475.1 Prosapia bicincta | reverse complement strand
AGTTTACATCACAAACATTACATTTTGATTACTATGCACAGATTTCAACCAAGTATGTATCAGGCCTAGGAACCATTAGTCTGCTAAAATTAAAATTAAAAATAGGAAATAAAAGTCATTTTTAAAATATTCTATATAAACAAAATAATGAATAAAAAATAATGGAATAATAATGAAAAGTAATTAAAAGATCCCATAAGGAGAGTGATAACTTAAATATAAGTAAAAAGTTATTTTGATCTTATCTGATTTTCTTATAAGCCATAATAGAAATAAAATTTTTAGTTCAGAGAGGAGGGCAGACATTAAAGGTAAGACAATATTTAGAGAACAGAAAAATAAAATTAACGGTTTCATTTTAAAAAAATTGTTACATGTTTGCAGGGAAATATTTATAATAATTGATATGTTTTGTAGGTTTTCATAAGAATCTAAGTATATTTAAAAATCAAAATAAATTAAAACTATTTTATAAAATTATAATAAAATGCTTGTTTTTATCAGAAAAGGGTCATATTAAAATATAATGGAAAATATTGTCAACTTTTTCACAGACACAATCAACAGAAAAGTAAAAGTTTATCATAAAAAAATTTTAATTAGTAATTTTAAACAATAACGTTTGTCTAAATATGATGACAAAGTCTTATCAAAAAATGTAAGTCTCTCTTTGAAATTATTTTTTTAATATAGGTAAAGATACAAATAAATAAAAAAATTAACAATTTACCATTCATGCTCTTTTTTCATGTATTATTGAACAAATATATATTTGTTTTGTTATATAAGTTTTATATGTTTTTACAGATTGATATATGTTGAAAATGTGTTAAAAAGACCAAATTTAAGAAAATGTGGTTATAAGAGTTACTTAATTTTATTATATAAAAAGGAATATTATTAATTTAAAATTAAAGGGGTGAAATTTAACAAAATAAAATTAAATAAATACAATTTACTTTTATTTAAATTAATAATGTAAAATTTCACAGATTTCTTAATCAAACAGATTATAGTCTTAATAAATATTATTTTGTTATTGTCAAAGAAATTTATTTTATTTTTTTACAGAAATATTATTTAATTTTTAAAGTCATTAAGAATTGGCTAAAAAGAGAATTTATATCTTCTGTTCTGATTTAAGGTAAGAAAAATAATTAATTGAAAATAAAATTGCCAATCAAAATATTTATTGGTTAGCAAATGGGTTGATAATGTAAAATTTTAATTTGGTTTGTAAAGAAAAATAATTCACAGTAATAAAATAGAATGAATATGAGGAATAATGATTTACAAGGTTTAATTTCCAAAAATTAACCTCAATAAAATAAACAGCATAACTGAAATTTGCAATTTTTAAAAATCTAGTTTTGCATATGTTTTAACTATATGGGTTTTAAAAAACATAGATGTTAGAAATATTATTCACAAATTTTGTTTCCAAGATTAATAAATGATGTAATGTTAAATTATTTGCAATTTTTAAAATTATAAACGTATATTTTCGGTGAAATATCATCCATGAAAGTGTGATTATTACACACATTTAAAATTTTTCAGTTCCTTAAGTAAAATGGTCTCAAGTGCTATCACCTCTTGGAGAGCCACAAAACCCATGAGAAATTTACTAGGCAAATATAAGCATTTGGATTTTACCTTACGTAGGAATTTATTATAGTTGGGAAGTTATAGGTATGGATTTTCAGAGTAAATTCGCTCTTAACTATTACCTACCACGACCCAAACAGTAAATAACAGGAAATTTGAAGATGGAGGAATATTAAGAGAAATGAGACAGGAGTAAAAAAAAAAGATTAGAAAAATTGAAAGGCAAGAATAATAATAAATAAAAGTAAAAGTTGAGACAAAATAAATTCACTTTTCTATGTCGTAATATATAAGTAAAATCATAGAGAAAGTTCATACTTACCAGCAACAGGAGAATATTGAAGATTATTCAACCATAAAATATAATTAAGTAATAGGCATTGATGCAGAAGAGACACACAATTTTTTTTAATATATATTATTATTCCCTTTGTAGGAAATTACAATTATTATTCTTTTAAAAATTTTAACACAGAATAGAAATAAAAATATCTGTATTATGTACCAGTATTATGGTACCAATGTAAGAAAATTTTACCGAATAGACTAGTGCTCTTGCCAAACATGCATTTATATGCTGCCATATATATAAAAAACTCACTTTTTTTTTAAAGTGATTAACATACAAGTATATTTATTTTATTATCTTAGAAAAGAGATTTGTTGTTACTTTATACAAATGATTATTAATTTTTCATAATATTATATAATAATTATGAATAAAAATGTTGTGTTGGTGAAAGATATGTTTCAAGTCTCATTAAATTAGTAAACAAATGGATACTCAATTTTGTTTTATACCTGCTTGAAATGATTCTTTCATAAAAGTACCACAGTAACTTATTTATAGAAGAAAAACAATAGTACATAAAACTACCCAACAATCCAAATGCTATGCTAAAGTAAGTCTCACTACACAAATTTTGTTTTAAAACAAAATAAATTAAAGTACAAATAATTTATAATAAAATAAGACTAACTACAAGTAAAGGCTGGTTAACCTTTAATGTAAAACAGTTTTTTTACTTTTTAAATATTTTCTAGATTCCATAAATTTCAAACAGATCTAATAAATGTTAAGAATACATTCCATAGAAATTTTACAGCACATCTTACAAAGTAAGATATAAGCTATTTTCTACTAGCTAAGTAATGCAAAAAAAGGTATTTTGAGCTTCTTATAAAATAAAGTATATATATATACATATCTTAAAAACACATTTTAGGATCATGCACTTTTAAATCAAGTGTTTTCAGAACATGAGCCAAGTTTCTAGTGCTGTAACATACAACTATACAAGCTAAAGAACACAGAAAAATCTACTAATGTTGAGGAGTTGAGTGATGTTTGCCTCTAGAACGTCACGATTAGTTAAATTTTCTCGCATAATTTAGTTGGTTAAGCAGTATGATAGAAAATAGTTTAAACTGAAAGCACTACTTATTGATATTTTTAGCAAGTGTTTCACAATTGGCCAACGAAAAATTTGTCCAGTAAATTTACAAAAATGGTTAAAAAGCAAATTGTTGTTTGAATTTAATTGTCAATATAACTAATTTACAGATTGTGAAGATTAATAACTTTTGTTCAAGGTAGAAACGAAGATGCTTACTACATAAACTGCTAATTCAATAACTTGTCATCAAACTTTAAACAATAAGTTTAAGAAACATGATATAGAGTGTTTTGTAATGGCATTTTTAATATTATTTTGGAGCCTAGAATTCTAAATAAGGCAGAACTTAATTTTTAAAGCAAACAGAGATTCAACAGAAATGTTTGGGAACACTATCAGGTTAATTATAACTAAAGATGAATTAATCAGAATTGTGACTTAAATAAAATACTCAATATCATTTACAATTTTCCGTGTTTGATATAACATACATGAATAAATTAGAACATTAAAGTTTCATGCATACACATGCAATTTCCCACCTTTAAAGAGTATTCCTTTCCATTGTATATCAGGCCTCTGTAGGGCTTGAAATTATAAAACATTTGACTTTTATAATAGTGAACATAACTTGAAAGGTAATATCATTAAATTGTAGCTTTTCAATTTAATCATTAAAAAATATTTCAAAACAAACTAAAAAAGCATTTACATTTATAATTAATTTATATCAATATATTATTACAACATTTAGCCTATTATTGCAAGTTGGTTTAAGAAGGTAATTTATGTAAATGGTGAAAGTTATGATAAACGTTTTCGTTATATCAACAGGAATATTTTTTTTAAAAATATGTTTTACTTTAAAATTTTCCACCTCATACTCAGAAGAGGCAAGTATACAGAGAAATATTTACAACAGTGAAAAGGTGCTTTTTGTGTAATAAGCTAGAGTGCTGCATAAATACACCAGACCCTCTTTCAGCACAGTCAATTTATTTCAACAATTTATTGTAGAACTGTTTGAATGAAACTAAATGGAGACACACTTAAAGAGAAAAATATAAAATACAAAATTAATAGTTCTGGAAAGAAAGTTAGTATTTATCAGTGATCTAGATGTTGTTGTTATAGTAAAAAAAAATTATATAAGGTGATGTAGAAAGTCTTCAACAACATTGAAAAAATAATTATGTGAAAAAACTGAATAAAGACAAAAATTACGTTACTTTATACCCTGAATACAAAACTTTGTAAAGTCACAAACTCCTTATAAAAGAGAGTCCCATATTATACTATTGTAATACATCTACAAATTATTCAGTTAGGATATATTATAAAATAAAACAAAGTTTGCTAACGTAACCTAACCAGTTTACAAGTGAAGATGCCTCCAGAATATGAAGATATTCTGAAACTACAAAAACAAAAATTCTTCACGAGTAATACATTTTTTTACCTTTTACAAAATAAACTTGCCTTATCAATAAATACCTGTTATGGGTATTCTACTTCCTCCACGGCAGTTACAAGTTTATTGTAAAACTTTCCTGTCTCTCATAAATTTGCAGTATTTGCTTTGCTTTAAATTTTTAGATCAAGATTAACTGCTTTTGTAATTATTAAAACATTCTTTGGTTTAAATACAAAAAGTTTGGTATATTACATGTTCTGAATTATACAATGTTCTATAATGTTTAGATAAATCTCATATGGACCTTTATTTTATGCACAAATAATAAAAGCTGATGAAGTATAACTTGGAGTAGAATTTGTGATAATTACAGTGAATATAATAAATAAAAACTACATAAACCAGAAAATTACTTTTAAGATCGGTTTGCGAGAATAACATAACCAGCAAACACGCAAAGATATCTCATAGATATATTTTCAAAAATTACTTTAATGTCATATAAGTTTTGACAGACAAGCTGTCATGATAATAAAGTAATTTTTTAAAATATATTTGTTAGATCTAGTTATTTTGCATTTCTGCTGCTTATCCAAAATAGTTTCATATTGGTAGAGAATGACATAGAGATAAAATATATTTGAAATAAATAGACATACCGGTAACAAAAAAGAGGGATTGGTGCATATCAGTATGTTTATGTACATTAGGAGGCACTTTAATCTAAACATAAAGTTAACACTTATAGCTTTGTGAGGTTCTTCTAAGCATTGAAGCAAAAGGTTTTGAAGCACAAATATAAAAGAAAAACCTAAAATAACACGATTTTGAGAAATTTTTTCTCAAAAAAGCCACCATCTCAAAAAAATCTTTTAACCCATTACGTTCGACCGAAGAAGTATGGTTTGTACGAAACACTCAAATATTATGTCACATACAAGATTAGATGTCTGTGCTGTCTAAAAGATACTTATAGAATCTCAAATTTGAAACATAGATAGGGATGGATATTTATTTTTGTTTATCCAAAATGAAGAATAACAGTGGTAGCCTAAAATCTAATCCAAATTTCACACCATAAATAACCGTTGATTTGTTTTTACTAATTATAATTAAAATAATAATCTGACAATTAATAAGCTGACAATAGTACAAAGTAATGTATACAAATTGCACCTGCATTATATATATATTGCCTTTAGGTAAGTCTGTCAGTCTCCTATCAAGTCCAAAAATTCCTATATATATATATATATATATATATATATATATATATATATATATATATCGTGATATTTCACATTGTCCTTTATTTTTCCGATGCACTGACTTTATGAAGTTATTATTATTAATTGTAAATAATTTTTTTTCAACACTAAGTGCAATAATTTTACCTTGTGTGATGAGGCACCTTTCGGTCACTTGACCATTGTCGAATCACTCATTATTTATCTCTATTTTTCTGATGATGTTGGTATTTGTTGACGTCATACATACTTCTTCTTGAACCTCGTGTATAATGTTTTTAAATAGTAAAACATCTGCGTATGTAGTCTGTAAGTTCATTAAATTGTTGTGTATGTTTTTAAAAATGTGGTATTTTTCTAGTGAGTTTAATTCTATTGGGTTATTATTTATTTCAAGTATGGTTAGGTTATTTTCGTAATTTGTTATTTCATGTTTATGTGATATTAGGTGTGCTGCAACATTTGATGTTTTTTGAATTTTTATTTTTGAATGCTTTGTAATGTTCTTCAAATCTTATTTTAAATGATCTGGTTGTTTTCCTTATGTAAAATGCGTTGCATGTAATTTTGTAAATTCTTGATAGGTTATGTTTTTCTGTATTTGTTTTTGTGGTTTGTATTATTAAGATATTTTATTATTTTGGTATTTGGTTAACCTAACCATACTCAAAATAAATATTAACCCAATAGGACTCAAGTCACTAGAAAAATATCACATTTATAAAAACATACACAACAATTTAATGAAGCTACAGACAACATATGCAGACGATTTACTATTTAAAAACATTATACACGAGTTCAAGAAGAAGTATGTATGACGTCAACAAATACCAATATCACGGACTGAACATTTACATCAGAAAAATTGAAAAAAATAATCAGTGATTCGACAATGGTCAAGTGACCGAAAGGTGCCTCATCACACAAGGTAAAATTATTGCACTTAGTGGTGGAAAAAATTACTTACAAGTATTAATAGTAACTTCATATATATATATATATATATAGATTTTTTGGACTAGGAGACTGACAGACTTACCTTGGTAAGAGTCCACTCTGTAGTCTTGAAATAGAAACACATAAAAGCTCTTAAACAATGATATATTTCAACCACACAGTGGTCTTTGTCAATCGAAGAGAAAACTCAAAAAGAAATATGAGAGAATGAAATAAAATAATTGTAATCACAGATTGTGTAGAGTAGAAATCAGATGTCACAGATGCACAGATTAAAGAGATATATATATATATATATATATATATATATATATATATATATATATATATATATATATTGTTTCCATGAGCATATGAGTGATTATAGTTTATATAAGTCTGTCAGGGGAAAAGAAATAAGTTACACTTTTAAAAAAATGTTTTAACTTGCCTATAGTAGCACTTACTTTTCTTGTTGAGGACGACCGTTTCGAGAGATGTTGACAAAGGGACACATCTCCCGAAACGGCCGTCCTCAACAAGAAAAGTAAGTGCTACTATAGGCAAGTTAAAACATTTTTTAAAAAGTGTAACTTATTTCTTTTCCCCTGACAGACTTATATAAACTATAATCACTCATATGCTCATGGAAACAATATATATATATATCTTTAATCTGTGCATCTGTGACATCTGATTTCTACTCTACACAATCTGTGATTACAATTATTTTATTTCATTCTCTCATATTTCTTTTTGCGTTTTCTCTTCGATTGACAAAGACCACTGTGTGGTTGAAATATATCATTGTTTAAGTGCTTTTATGTGTTTCTATTTCAAGACTACAGAGTGGACTCTTATCAAGGTAAGTCTGTCAGTCTCCTAGTCCAAAAAATCTAAATAATCTTTACCAACCAAAACTAACCTAATAAATAAATAAATAAATAAATAAATATATAAATATATATATATATATATATATATATATATATATATATATATATAATATTTAGTGCTTTAAAAATGATAAAATTTGTTTAGTGAAATAAAACTCAATTGAAATGAGGAATTAATTAGTACCTGCAGGATCGCAAATCATTTAATCCACAATGGGTTAATCTTAAGAGACATAGATTAGTTATTGTTTTAAAATTAATTTTGAAGGCAATATACTAGCATAAAATCTCAATATACAGACAATTAAAATAAAACAGGAGAAACAGAAGAAGTTTGTATATTTATAGCTAAGTGTTTAAAGCATTTATTTTACAGCAGTATTGAAATATCTTTGAAAGGATAAAACGAAGAAATTTCTGTTTATAAATTACACATATTTTAAAAACTGGATAAATTTTAAAAAATTTGTATAAATACCTGAAACCAGTCAATAGTACAGTACTTGAGAAGAGATCTATAATTCATCAAGTGTTTGCGAAAAGAAGAACCAATTGGACTAAAGCTCAAAACAATATGAAGGTTCTGTTTACACTGATTTACGAAGTATGAATACACAACATAAGGGTCAATGTCTAAATTACGATTTCCGCCTTGTGCAGCCAAACGTACCAACTGAAATTATTAAAACTCCTCTAAGTTATAATCATTAGTATTAATAAATAAGAGTAGATATATCATAGTTTGAGCAAAGAAATTATCAGCTAGAAGACTCAAGGTGTTATGTCATCATAACAATTGCTTGATAAGCTGGTTTATATTTCCTTAACCCATGGTTCTCAATTTAAATATAGTTTACCTTCATTGACTTTTATTTTAGTTATTCATATTACCATTTTTATTGTCATTGTTTTAAGTTTTAAATAAAATATTATTGAAATAAAATTCAAAACTAATATTATTCCAATAAACCCAACTTTGTAATAACCTTTACATTGCTCTAGGAATCTTATACAAAAACCAATTAAGGAATTTTAAAATAGCGTATATGTATTAAACCAAAGTTTTATAAACCTTTTTGAACATTAATTACTTTTATTAAGTACTTGTATATGCAAGATTAAAAACTACAAGATTAAATTTTATTTGTAAGTGTTCCAGTATGTAAATATAAATTGATTTAAATTACAATATTAGTTACAACGTAGGTCTTGGAGTAATAGGTCTGGCTTAATGTACAAGAACACAAAAGTAGTTTTGATTGCTGGATATTATTTGAAATATGTCAAGTAAAACAATATTACAATACTAGAAATGGCAAAGAATTAATGTACACAACATATTTAAAAGAAAATCCATTTCTTTTTAATGATGACAGTGAAATGAGTTTCATTGAGCTAAGCAATCCATTACAACTATCGAAGAGAAAATATTATGCTAATGAAATTTCTTTAGGAGGTCTAGGCAATCCTTAAGATATGAATGATACTGTGATTAAAATATATATTGAATCTTTTGTTCCCAAAAGCTGTCCAGCATTCAATATTGATAAGAATTCATATTTTGCTGGGTGAATTGGGTGAGCCTTCTGTCAGAAATGACGCAGGGACCAAAGGTTAACTCGAGAAAGCGTGTTTAATGTTTGATAAGGTAAAGAATAAATACTACATTAACGTTTTTGCTTGAAGAGGGTTATTAAAATCTACAAGCTGAAACAATGCAGTTTCTAAAAAAACCTCAAATCGTTTATCTCAAAAACTTGTGTGACGTTTAATTACGAAAAAAACCAATACTATGCTAACAGCATTCAATTGGGTGGATTAGGAAAACCTATAAATACTGACTATGCGGTGACAAAGGGGTAGCTGGAACAGTTAACTTGGAACAAAATCTAAGACACTTTTTTCTTTGTTAATCATTGATTGTGCAATATACTTGCCCCAGAATTTCTATAAGGCATAGTTAACTCGGAGTAATTGATTGATAATGGGCTTCTTTTAACAGAAAAAGGTTATGATAGACAACTCAAACATATAAGTCACGTGAGGCAGAAATTTTACCAAGACATTCAAAATCGAATCATCGCTGAAGTAGCACAGTTGAAGAAATAAATTAAAAAATCAACAGACTAATAAAGCATTCTATTCAAATATTAATTAGCAGTATAGAACAAAGTATTAAAAGCACACAAATATCCGTTTCTGGTTAGTCGTCAAATTATTTACAAAGAAAAAACGTGTCGGTAGTCAGAGACAGGGTGTAAGAAGGGGATTGAATTAGGTGTTTTGAACAAAGCAGTAGATCAAAGCAACCAATCAAATTACATTTACTCACTTATAATTACTGTGGTCAAGGAACAAAATTAGGAAAATGTTTTTAGCAAGTGGAGATAAAGGTATAAATATGCTAGATAAAGCTTGCAAAGAACACAATATCGCTTACAACAGATTCTCAAAGACATCACGAGTCAGACGAAACCCTAGCGGAAGGAGTTTGGAATAGAGTTAAATCCAGTGCCACATCTCATCGCAGCGACCTTAACCATTTCAACTGCAATGAAATCAAGTTGGGCAGAGGTAAAAGACATCATCGTCGATCACATCATACTCCTCGTAACTGACAAGAGTTAGAGGAAAACTTCAGGATAAAGAATAATACCTAAAACTGTAAAAGCATTGTGGGAGAAACGAAATTAAAAAAATTAATAAATAATTGAATTGAAAAGATATGCGAAAGTGCTGAAAATTCCTTGGTTTAGGGGGGTTTACATGAAACATACTCTGCCATTATATCCATTGAAAAATGTATCAGGTATTGTAAATTTAGACAGCTTTATGGGAGTCGGCACTCATTGAGTTTATGCAAAAGGAATGGCACATCTGTAGAGTACTTCGATAATTTTGGGAACTTAAGACCCCCCATTGAACTAACAAATTATTTCAGTAAGAATGCTAATGTGCACTATAATTACAAGAGATATCAGAAAGACAATTCAGTCGTTTGCGGGCATTTGTGTTCAAAGTTTCCGATGTCATCAGTATATTTTCATCAAGAAATAAGACAGCTTTATCTAATGACGTTTTACACTATATGATGTTACTACCAGACAATGGTAAATTGCATTCATAGACTTGACTACCTCCAACTCGATCCCAAATATCGTTGATGGTATAAATAACACTTTTGGTAACAGGAAGGACAAATACATCGAATTTCCAATGAGATTGTTTAAAATAGAAGACATAGAAGACACATATTAACAAATATAGATCCGAGTATCTCCCTCTCGCTATGACCAAGCAATAACACATTGAAAGCGAGAATAAAGTGTTCGAAAGAACTACATTTCAGTAGAAAACATCCCATAGGCAAACTGTTAGGTTTCTCCGGTTCCTCCGGATTTAGAGTCAAATAAAAAACATGTTTCAGACAAACCTGTCTATATCATTAGGGTGAATGTGAATCATGCTGAGTGTAATATTGTAACTGGATCGTATATGAATAGTGTCATGTGTCATATTCTGCATAAGTTTTATCCTCAAGTTCCTCCAGGATACAAGATTGTGAAACATCCTCCAACTGTAATATATTTATCCGTCAACAACAATATACAGTAAACTCCCGATTATCCATGGGCGGATTAACCGGTTTGCGGATTATCCGGGGTCTGCCATTGTTTTACAAATATCCAATTTTTATTCCAATCAGATTCTTGTGTTTAAATTTCCAAACGGTGAATTACGACGTAAATACATATAAGGCTTAATAGAAGTTAAGATGAAGGGAATAGATATGTAAATATGTACGTACTAATTTTTACATTGAAAGGGAAGCATCCTGACACGGGCCGCGAAATAAAAGGGGCGAGCAGACTACTGTATATAAGAGACAATGACAAAATGCTTGGACGCCCGAAAACTTAATGTGTATCATAAGATTGTAAACAAATGTCAGCTAATCTCGGCTATAAATAGTCTAGGACGTGACTTATGCATTATCTATGTCTGCAATATACATTATTGATCTTTATGGCTTTGTGACACACGTGGCACAAGTAGACACTGTGCGACAAAATGGTTCTCAAGAAACTTAGATTGCACATTAAAGCTAAATCAATGCTCACAAAAAAAAAAACGAAAGTGACAGATTTTGTTGTTAAAAAGTGAAAGTATTATATGTAAAGGAAATTACATATGTACATACATACTTACTTTTGACATATACTTATGTATGTATTGTAAATAGTTAGACATATAAATGTGCATGTTATAATCCGTCAAATACATCGACATTTTAAATTATTTTCTGTATTTATTTTGTCCTCTGAAGATTATTTGTGAATTGCATTAACCGGGGTCATTATTTGTGTAACTTATGGTATAATAATCGATTCACGATCGTTTTGCATATTCTTTGTTCATAGCGGATTATCCGGGGAATTCGTTATCTGGCGTTGCCGGGCCACCCTATTCCACGGATAATCAGGAGTTTACTGTAATTCATAACATTACTGTTAGTCTAAAAGATAAAAACGGAGATTTAATACATTTTCATGGTGAAACTATATCAGTTAGATTGCATTTACAAAAATGAGGCTAGTATTTATCGAGAGAAGGTGTACAAAAAATATCAGTGTACTAAAAACCTTAGCCAGGATTAACACTGAAAAACATTAAATTTCTTAGATCTTTAGGTTTAAAGTCGTAAAGAATTTAAAAACTTTTGGGAATTGACAGCAGTGTTGAATACGACAATACCCTATATGGTATGGAGTACCATACCCACAAACTGTATTCTTCTTCTTAGTTTAATATTAACGATGAGATTTGTATACCATTTTATCAACAAGATGTCACTAGCATACTATTCGAAAGTTGATTAAACATAAAGGGTACTGTCAGTGGAAAAAAATAGCAAAGAAAAAACTGACAAATATTAGGAAACATTGCCGCAGAGATACTTTTCGAAGACATTTGATATGAGATTAATGGAAACCAATTGGATAGTACAAGAAATGTAGGAATAACTAGCACCATTAAAAGTATGCTTTTGGTTTGTGACTTAGGGAAAAATAAACTGGAAAGTTCAGAATGGATCGGGGTGGGTATGATAAGAGTAACAAAAGAGTTTGCCATATCTATTCCCTTAAGAATGTTGATGTGATTTTCTTAAGACTTCAAAAAGGTCATGATCTGTTGCATTTGTCATCCGATCTAAATGCATTTTACAGTGACACTGCAGCTTTCTCTGGTTTAAAAATACATTGCATCGCTTGGAGAGTTCCACGTGTTAGCTTGACTGTTTCTATCCGATTGAAATTTCTGAAAATAATTTTACGCGATGTCTCTATTCTTATACCAATAAGAAAATGGTAATTGACAGAATATCCAACTGTTGCTACTACAAACCGTATATCCTGAACAGTAGAAACAGCCTCCCAAATGGAAAAACCTATTTATGTGATTCTGATCTTGCAAAATATCGAAAAAACCAGACAAAAAGGAACACATCTGATTTTGGCTACGACAAAGTCACAAACGTTGAGCTGTATCTCAATTCACAATATTTTCCGTTAAAAATATTTCTGGTATGTATGACATATACAATAATTTTAAAAATCTTATTACTTTTGTGAATCCTCTCCTTTTTTTGATTTAGATACTTTTATCTATAACGTCAACTTTTTTGTAATTGATTGTTTAAAACAAAACGGTTCTATCAAGACGGGTTCTGTGGATGTAATTAGTAATTGAAACATGTGAAAATATTCCAGAAAATACTATAGCTTGTCTAATACTCCATGTTACTCATGTTGTTTACACGTTGATGACAAGCTCAGTGAAAAAGATTATATAATACAAAAATCATTAAGTGATTGTTTATGATAAACGCCAAAACACATTCAAACAATTCTCAAAAGATTACATAGTAAAAAAATCACCAAGACATTGTTGATGAGACTTATGTAAAGGCATGTTCAGCTAAGATGTCATTTTTAGTTATGGAATCAATGGATTTAGATTGAACATCTTGTCCAGTTTTGCCAGACTTTCCCTAAGGTGTTTTTCTAAAGTCAATTAATTTTATAAATGCTGAATGTATAAAGTTTCATATTTGTTGATTCCATCTTCATGTGAGCTACTAGTTTTCACTAGACACTTGTGTATTTATATTTGCAGCTTGCCTATAGTAGCACTTACTTATATTTGTTGAGGACGGCCGTTTTGGGAAATGTGTCCCATTGTCAACTCAGACCGTAACTGATCTCAAGGTTTACATAGGTTATTATGTTAGGGTGGGGGTGTTATATTATGGGGGTGTGGGTATATTTTGTGAGTATTAGGAGTTATGATGTCAAAAAGTGTGTGTGAATTGTAATGTAATTGTGTATTGAGTATGTGTGTAGGGTGTAGTTTGAAGTGTCTGTATATTTCGTATTGTTCGGTTGTGTAGCGTCGGTTATTTCTGTGTTGTTTATGAAGAGTTTGTAGGTTAAATGTTATGTTTATGTAGTTATGTTTTGTAGAGTTGAGATGATCGGCGAAGTTTGATTGGTAGTTATTGTTTGTTAGTGCTTTTATATATTCTTGGTAACGTGTGTAGAAGGACCTCCCTGTCTGGCCTATGTAAAAACTGGGGCACGAACTGCAAGTTAGTTTGTAAACTCCAGTGGTGTTGTTCCAGGTGCAGTTCGTGCCCCAGTTTTTAAAGAAATAAGTTTCTTTAATTTTTTTACAAACTTTCTTAGCTAAACAAGTTTTGAAAATGTATCACTTTGAAAAAAAATGTACATTATAATTTTTTTAAAATTGAATCGAAGTTTCTTTTATTTTTATTACAAGTCTTGCTGTATTGTATATATTAATATTAAGGAAAAATTATAATTAAGGAATTTTAAAAAAGTCTTATACTGGTGTAAATACTTCAAAGAAAATTATGTTGAAGAATAAAAATCCATAAAAGGCTAACATTTTTGATGAAAGTAACTTTAACATTGAATATTGCATTGAGAGGTTGTTTCTTACATGAAGTTGTAAAGAATGAAAGGTTGATTTCTATATTAGTTTGCAGCTACTGTTGTTGGAAACTTTCAGTACGGACTTATATTGTTAATGCTGTTTCAAATTTTAACATTTATTTGGAAAATGGATTCTTAAAGTAACAATTCTTGAAAACAATTTAAGAACTTTCTATTCAAATTAAAATATTTACAAATGAACCGTAAGGTTTTTAACTTGAAAATTGCATTCCTAATTTTTCTAAGATACATAGAAAAAATAATGCAATGTTTCATCTTGAAGAGTAAAAAAACTGTAGATATTTTTGTATTACACTCATACTAGCTAATTTGACTTTTAAAATAGAATTAAATATTTTGTAACTAAAGTATAACTGAGCAATAATCACAAATACTCACTTTAGTAACATTTTAAAAATAAATTGAAATGTTGTTACTATAACAATACAAATTTCTCTGTTAACTTTTACAAAACCAAAATACCCTTTTCTTGAATCTCTTTCGACAACGTATCTTTAAAGAAATTCATACCAACTGTTCTTTGAGCTTAGCTTGTGAGGTTATGGCAATAAAAAATAAAAGACATACACAAAACTCACAAATTAATAATTATTTACTCAGATGCATTTTAATGACAAAGTCATCATCATAGTTAGAGTTTGTAGTAGTAGCACTCACTGGTGATGACTTTGTCATTGAAATGCGTCTGAGTAAATAAATGATTAATTTGTGAGTTTTGTGTACACCTTTTAAAGTAATTGTATAGTTTTTTTCTTAATGTAATTAAAACATTTGTACAGCTTGAAATAGAAACTAATAATTTATTATCATCGGCTCTTTGGGTAACATATTTTTCCTAAATTATTTAGCTCCTGTTTTTATACTCTAATGTAGGAAAACATACAGCCCATAGTTTGCCTCTCATATGTTTCTGTACTAGAACCTATCTTTGACTAAAAAATTATTTTAAAATGGTTACTGAACCCTAAATGTTAGGATAACTCATTTTCTACAATATTTTTTAACACATCTTTAGACATCAATGCAAGAAACAGTACAGTCATTTAATTGTACAAAAACTTAAAATTTACGATAGCAAACATACGTTTAGTTGTATAATAACTACGACACATAGAAAGCAGGTAAATATTATTTCACTGTAATAGTTTCTATATGAAATAACTGAGAGAGAAGAGTAACTCACTTTTGTCATGTATGAAAGAAATTATGCAAGTCATTACAAAATCAATAAGAAAAAACATAAGTTTATAAAAGTCTTGAAAGGTTCAATTTTTTATACATATTTATTGTGTACTCCAATGTTCTAAAGAAAAGATATAAGATAACTAAAAACATTAAACATTTTATTAAGTAGTAAACAAACCCCATCAAGGATAAATTTGTTTATCAAAACATAAGTTAAACATATAAAATACTGACACATAATAATTCAAAAATGTTCAATAAAAAATTATGCTATAGGAACAAAATGTTATAACAAAGAATGTTAGTTTAATAATAATTACAATATTTCTCTGAAAAACTTTTTTGTACGAGAAAACTGTCAATCAATACTCTATTAAGTTATGTTAAAATAAAACGACAAAAGGTTATACCAAAGAATATATTTCAACATTAATAATATGTTGACACGACTGACTACGAATTTGGTTATAGAAGTATTAGAAAGTTACAGTTACAACTTGCAGTAAATATCTTGAAGGCACTGACACTCGCACATGTAAACTTTCAGTACTTTTTAAGTTCCAGATAGAGAAATACAAAATTAATTCAATATATAAAACATATAGGACAAACCAATGGATACAACACAACAATGATTAACAAATTATACAACTGCCTAAAAACAAACTCAATAACCCAGCTACAAATACACAACACGACAAACCCATAAAATACTTAACAATACCATACGCAGATCACCCAAAACCCACAAACTAACCAACACACTTCGAAAATACAATTACCAAATAGCCTACTCCACACATAATACTCTCAACAAACAATTTAAACCCAACAACATAATCAAGTTGTTGAGACATATACAACTCCACTGGTATTTATAAAAACTTATAGTTCGTGCCCCAGTTTCAACATAGGCCAGACAACGACCTTACGCACGCTACCAAGAACACATAAAAGCTATAACAATAAAAAACACCCAATTGTACTTCGCCGAACATTCCTTATCTATAAATATGACTGCACAAACATAACATCTAACCTACCAATTCTTCTCAAACAAAACAAAAATAACCAACGATACAAAACCAAAGAATATGAAATATACAAACATTTCAAACTAAACACTACAAACATATTCAACACCCAATTACATTATAGCTCACATACACTTTTCAACATCATAACTCCTCAATACTCACAAAAATACACCTACATCCCCACCCTAATATCCCACTCCCACCCTAACCTACAAAAACCTTGAAGATTAGTTACGGTCTGAGTTGACAATGAGACACATCTCCTAAAACGGCCGTCCTCAACAATATAAAGTAAGCGATACTATAGGCAAGTGTAACAATTTAAAAGTGTTTTTAGGCAAAAAATTAATTTCATATACACAAGCAAATAACTGTTGTTATCAATGCCTATGTGAAATGAGCTAGAATTTATAATGAATAAATAAAACTCAAAAAGTTATTTAGTTGTCAGAATTAAAATTTTGTAACAAGTGAATGCTGATACTTCTATGTAATAAACTAGCATTTTTGTGGATTAAGAGTTAAGGAACAAAAACATAACGATTAATTCTATTTTCGCACTGACTCTAATTTTATTCTATATACTTTCTGCAACAAATTATCTCGTGGACGCTACGACATTATTGTTGAACAACGAAAACCACTTCTGGAGAGTTTCCTCCCCAATAGGAATTTAAAACACATGACACTACATCTCAACGATTACACTCGCGCTCTTAGTCCTGCATTTTTATTGTCACTTTACGTTTTGAAACTGTCTTTAGGCGTTCGCAAAACGGAGCGCGTCCCCTACAACCTTACCGTTTGCTATTCGAAACCATACTAACCAAAAATTTTTGCGTCTTCCTACGCATTGTGTACCCTGCCACTTGTTTCACCCAATCGCCAGTCTCCAAAATAACAACTACTGAATGCTGGGTATTTTGTCATTTCCTGTGTACTCTACCCCCCATACATATATATACTTTTTGTCGATTTTTGCACAAATTACTTCATTATCCTTCAACTCTTTCTGTAGGCATTCCTTCGTGTTTTTGGTCTCGGCACTTTCGTCTTCTTTTTCTGTTCTGCGTCCTTTCGAATGTCGATGATCTTTCTAGGTGGATTTTAACCTGTTATCCCTCTTTCAAATATGTATAAAAACAAGTTCTCCTGGTTAATGGCCTTGTTATTCTGACTATACAACATTTTAATATTAATGAAATTTAAAATTTCACTTGAAACGGTAAAATGTGGCATTTTAGCCTGTTGCAGTCTGTTGTTTTGCTATGATGACCGAGAGGCTATCACTTGAATACAGAGGTACAGGTTTCAAATAGGACTCAGGTACAAAGATTTTTCAAATAGACATCATCAGGTGAATAATTTAAAACAAGTAAGAGTTGAGAAAGGGTTAAGGAGAAAGTTAGGAAAAGGGTTAAGAAAGTCAGATATGAGCAGGGACACAACATGATATGGACGTGGACACAGAAAAGGGCCTTAATTCAGTTCATACCCCCCTGTTTCTGTGAGTTCCACCTCCCATCACCATCTCTGTACGATGTATCCCACAGGGGTGGTGGGAAGTCCATCCTACAAGAACAGGCAGTGATGAAGGGTGATCTGAAATAAGACCATCTCTACTTATAGTTTGTTATAAAAACCTAGTATTAAAATCTTTTGTTAATATATAATTCGAATTTGTACTTATTGTTTTGTTAGTTTAAACATTTAGTATCAAAGAGTATTTTGTTCTGAATAATACATTAATAGATTATTCTACATAATTGTGTGTGTTTAGTTCTTACACAATGATAGCTTCAACTATTTATTAGGAATGACTACTAAATTTTTCATATATTTCCTACTTTAAAAAATAGTTTTTATTTTACAGTGTTTTTAATATTTTAACCTTTAAAAAACACATCAATACTTTATATACTGAGCCAAAACTTTGGTAGTGACAATAACTTATAGGAGATTTTCATAATACTAGTATTTATGAAAATTAATAACTTTTGTAATTACTCTTGAAACAAAATTAACTATACAACAAAATAAAGAAAATTACATAAGGTTATGTTAAAATTGTTATATAACTTTTAATCAAAAGAATTACATTTTTTTGTTGGACAAATCAGTAATACCTTAAAAGAGCGTTGTGGTATACAAAAGCCTGATATTTTACTGAAGACAACAATGTATGTAACACATCAGTCAGAGCTAAACTCGGACTTTGTTAGGTGTCTGCAAGAACCTGACCTTAGGTCATAGACTGCAAGAACTATACTTGGGCATAGTATACAGTGTTGGAACTTTCAGGTTAACATATACAAATATATATAAAAAGTTGCTTATAGTGACTTTTACTTCTGTTGGTAAATGATTACGGTCATTTTAGGAGATATATTATTTTATCAACTTGAGCATCAAGTAGCTCAAGTTGAAGATGGAACTCAATGATCGTCAATTTGAAAATGTTTTACATTTTAGACTAGGAAGTGAAAATATAATACCAACAATGAGCTTTATTCGAAACTTGACAATTTTGATATCCTGCATGTATCTAGTCTTAAAACAAATTTTATGATCAATAATGAGATAAATTAATATAGAGTGAAAATAAATTCTCTTGAATATAGAAATTGCAAGTTACAATCAAGGTAAAAATATAAGTAAATTCTCATTTAACTCCATATTTCCAGATTCATGGTAATTGTTGTGGATTGCTATATATAATACATTACCTTGCTAATTAACACAAACCTTTAAAATATCCTGCATTTCTTCAAAGGTATAAATATTTGGTACAGTCCCTGAACTCAGTACATCATCCAGATCCTGGAGAAGATTTGCTTGATTCAAATGGCTTTCACTCATGATAAGTACAGTTTCTGTATTATAGCCACCCGCTTTCCTGAGGACAAATTTCAAGTCCTCTCTCCATTGTTTGAACCCTTTAACACAAAACACACGGTGAAAATAAATTTAGAAACATAAGAATAATACATGTTCTGTTGGTTTTACTTAAAACTCTTATGAAGTTTTTATGGAAAAATATGTCAGGTTTTATCAGAACTACACAGTTTTTTCACAGATATAACCAACGAATTTATTGTATTGAGCAAATATTATGATCATATTTAAGAGTATGATAATTAAATACACTTTATACTCTCATAAAAAAACCTATAATAAAAGAGTTTAAATGATTAATAGTATTTGGCTGTAGTTTATCATTGGGAGGACCTTACTGGTCATTGGACAGGCACCTTACCTTTAAATAATTACAGTTGAAGTAATTAGTAGAAGAGCATTTTTCAAATCAGAAATGCTACTTTGATTTAAAAACAGAGTCTATTTCAGTCTTAAAATTAAGAGAGATTGGGAATTTTTCATATTCTTTGATTGAGCACATGAAATCTTTGATAATTAATAACTGTACTGAGCCATGATCATCATAAACTTACAAAAGTTTAAAATAAATAGGATTAACAATTAATAGTACTTTTGCTTTTTATGTGATTATTTTATTATTTTATTTATTAGTTCAATTTATAAACATTTTGTGGGACACTGATGATGATTAGCTATTGGGGTTGAAAATATTTTGTCACAATAAATATTTCTTTTTTTAAATCCACTTGATTATAGGTTCTTGTAAGTCATTAAGTGTTTCAATTTATTTCATTTTTCACAACTTCCTCACAGGTGTGCATGCAGATAGTTGTTTAACATAATATCTGTTTAAAGTTTGAACACAAGAGTTTCTTAGGCATAAAACAAAATTTCATTCTATAAAGAATTTTATCAAAATGAAATAACTGTATTAACACCTTCACTGCGGCGATGTTGGTGATCTCATCAAACTAATGTCTGTTTTTCGTTAACTTTCACCTCTGACGGCAGTGGAACGCTATGCGGGTTGCATAGGTTGTCGTAGCATCTTATTATCGAGCCCGTTGTTGTCATCTCAATAATTTTTTTTCTAACATATACATGTTTATTGGGGACATCAGAACACTGTATTAGAAACTAAAATATTGTTTTAATTATCGGGTGACAATTTAAAAAAAGAAATACAAATGATAAATTACTGTATGACAAATAATAAAATACAATAAAAAAGACAGAAAAAAGATAATTTACATACAAAACTAAAGACCCTACTACTAAAATATACGACATACTAAAATGTAAAAGGAAACATAGATAATACATATGTCACGTCCGAAACTATTTATAGCCCAGATTAGCTGACATTTGTTTACTACAATCTTATGTTGACACATTAGGTTTTCGGGCATCCAAGCATTTTGCCAATGACTCATATTTACAATAGTCTGTTCCCACCTCGAGCTGGTTCATTCACTCTAATAGGACAGTTATCGTTTATTCTTGCGTTAGTTCAGAAAGCTTAGTTAATTTTTATGATCGTTGTTTTTACCGGATAGTTTGCAGCGTTAGATGGTTCAAACAAATAAAAAAACATTAAAATATAAAAGTTAAACCAAATTAAATCTGTTCATAAAACTCCCTGAAGCTTTGTTCCAGTTGAAGCTCCAAAAGTTAACTTGGGATGGTCAGATTTAAAAACGACTCAGGCACAATATTCTCCAAACTCTTCTGAATCACTGACGTAAAAAATCAAACCCTTATACAAACACATATCGACACTAGAGATGTTTCAATTAGCCTGGGAGTGAGCATGCCGGTGAGCTCACCGTATCTAAGAAAATAAGCTGGGAGAACATCGGCACGCTCTCTGTGCCTCGTAAGGGAACCCAGAGCGTGCCGGAATGCTAGCCGTGCTGAACGTGTTAATATTATTAATTCTAGTATTATTATATTTCCTTGTAAATAACAGCACCAATAAATTAAACAGATTTTCTTTTAAATTATATTTTAAAAAATAAGTTATTTCCTTTCATTTTCCTATAGTTAAATAAGTGATACAAATTATTTATGAAAAATTCATTACATGCATAAAACACAATTTTATACTAAACAAAAACATATATAGAAGTTTGTGGATTATATGCAATGTATATTATATATATAAAATCATTAGTATCACTGCCCAACATAATTATTTACACTCTTCTGGCACTAAAGTTCGGATAGTCATAAACTATTGTTTAAGTGATTAACTAAATCTTAGATTTAGATGCTTTGGTTTTTAATCCTTGCTCTCCTTATCATCCCAAAAAGTTCTTCAACAGAGCTTGTGAATGTTACAAAGAAATATCGTAATAATAAGGTTACATATCACTCAAATAATCATGACAGATGATAACGAATAATCAAGTTAATATATAAATTGTTTTCATGTATATTTCTAAACAGTTTCTGCTGATTTTTAATAGTTCTATTTACCTAAGAATATGTTTTTCAGTACTATAAAAATTAAAATACTTTAAATTTAAAATGTTTACCATACGCTTTTCCAATTTTTGGTGTAAATATCGAGATTTTTGACATGAAACTAGCCAAACGAGCAAGAGACTGACGTCCTGAGCCTCCAACACCTACCAGCAAGCAAGATCCCCCAGGAAAGGCCAAAACTCTGCTTATGCGATACAGATGTTCAAGAGCAAAACTGAAAAAATAATATCTAATTTAGAAATATAATAGGTTATGATGATATTTAAAAGTCCAAGCATTTACTCTTAGTTACCTATGACTTTCATCTAAACCAATGTGTTTTATTAAAAAAGAATGCTTTAGAATAATTTTACTAGTACTTCTAAGACTTAAAGGCTTAAGTCCTAAATGGAGAGTTGACGATAGGATATGTCTGCCAAAACGGCTATCCTCAAAAATCAAAAATTAAGTGCTACTATAGGCAAGAGGGACATATCAATATATGTTCAAGTGTTTTAATATTAATAAATATATGGATGAAGGTAAAGTGCAGTGAGAAATAATAAACCTCATTATTAGATGCATCTAATGTCTTCTGCACATTATATTTAAATTTTTGTTTCTAGTGAAAACATGACTAGTACGGTTATTTTCTTCCTTTTCAAGTCAACATTTTGATCACTATTGAGATGACTCAATATTTTTTCTGAAGGTTATAAGTTTTGTAGGTTGCTGAATGTTAAAAATGCCTAACTATAATATGAATTTATATCCTTGAGAAGGTTCATTAGGTCAGCCAATAGCGATCAAAACATTACTTAAAACAAAGAACATACCAGTAATAGCCCTTTGACTTCCAAGTTTAAAGTGAATTTATCTTGCTCTATCTCTTTTTTGTGTTACTGAATGGAATAACACAACTAGGACGCCGGTGATCAACTGTATACACTGTTTATTTACTACAAATGTGTAACTGCAAAGAAAAGGCTGCCACTAAATGAAGTAGCATATGTTAACAATTTACATGATTTCATCATCCTATTGGATGTTTTAAATGATTCAAGTTCAGAGTTAGATAGACAACATTACAAGGCAGATATTTAAAAGCATATTAAATTACCTGTATATTTAAAAGAACAGAATAGTATGAATGAATTTGAAAAAGTATGTATATGGGTTTGGCACACACCCTGTAACCATTTATATATGGGTTTGGCAGATAAAGGATTAGTCTTCTTTTCCATTAGAAATATTTATAACAATAATAAATGTCTCAGCAGGTGCAGCAAATCGGCTCATTCCTGCAAGAAACTTTTTATCTACTTCAAAAATTAAAACTGCTTTAATATACTAACAATTATTACGACTTACTTGAATAGAACAATATCCATTTTGTTTACATGTGCCAGATTGTATTCGTTAAGTACTATCATAGTTTTCTCATACAGCTGCTTGATATCACCTACTTCTTCATACTTTTTGTCATCAAATGCTTCTCCATCTGTACTCGTTGTAAATATCAAGTTGTGTAAGTGTTCTTCTGTAATCTAGATGAAATATTTTTTTAATGCTAAAGTGATGATATTGAAATACATTTTAATTTTACAGAATTTGTATTTTTGATTAAAAAACAAATTTATTACATGTTGTAGTAAATATTAATGTTCATCACAGAAAAATTATAAGTTGTACAAAGAGGTAATTTTCATTAGAAGATGTATTCTATAGTCAACTCAGACAGTAAATCAACTGCTATGGGTCTGAGTTGAGTTAGAATACATGAGGCGTTCAGCCCTTAAATTTGACACAGAAAAAAATTAATAATAATATTTCTGGAGAACCATACAGATAAATTTAAAGGGCAAATCTCTGAGTTGCCTTGAGGTTATAATTTGACAAACAAAGAGTTTATGCAAAAAGTTGGCGTAATGGAAATAGCTAAAATTTTAGATGTTATTTAGAACGAATGCAGATGTTATTCAGCACAAATGCAGATGTTATTCAGAACAAATGCAGATGTTATTCAGAACAAATACAGATGTTATTCAGCACAAATGCAGATGTTAATTAGGACAAATGCAGATGTTATTCAGAAGAAATAATACTATTATTAGGAAATAATGCAGCTATTATTCAGAACAAATTCATATTTTAACAAGAATATCAGCAGCTATTATTTGAAACAAATGCATTTGTTAATCCCGATTCAGAAGAAACAAATCAGAACAAATGCAGCTGTTACTTAAAAGAAATGTATTTAATTCAGAACAAAAGTTATTCAGAATCTTTGATTCTGTGTATTCAGAATAAATTCTAATCTTAGCCAGAACAAATGTAGCTAATATTCAGTACATACTTCTTCCTCCCCTTCTTGTAATAGGTTTTCAAATGTTGTTTCAAAACTTTCTTTGAAATGTTCATTGACAACAGATTTCAATTTTGTAAATAGCCATGATCGATCTGTGCTATCATTAAGCCGGTCATAGAAAACTCTCATAGCTTCATGGACCCAAAGCCTGCAAAAATATTACTTTGTTAATAGATCATGGGTACTTACAGTATACCTCAATAGTAAGTGCAGATTATCTATGTACACAAACACACACACACACATATGCATGCAGACACACACATGTGCACACACACACACACACACACACACACACACACACACACACACACACACACACACACACACACATACACACACACACACACATACACACACACACACACACATACACACACATACACACACACAGACACACACACACACACACACACACACACACACACACACACACACACACTAAGTTTGTCAAGGGCATCTTATAGGTTGAAAATTAGTTTTATTCAAAAAATTAATTTTTCAATTCGTAAAAGATTTTTATAAAAAGGTATTAAGACTAACTCAGACAAGTTCAAGTTAATTTACTTCATATAAGTGAAAGTAAAGTAAACATGAAATGAATTCAACCAAGCCTGTGATGTAAATGCCTGTAGTGGTTTAAAAAAACGTTTTATAAAATTGTTTAATGTATCAAAAAAATAAAACATATACAAATCTATATAAAGTAAATAATTTTTGTGAAAATGTTGAAATAAATAGATATAAATAATAGACAGGTAGCAAAGAATTTAATACATTAGTTAAGACGTTATAATTAATAAAAGTATAATGATTCTTAGAGGAAAGCCAAGGTAGAATGTAGTAGAGGTTAAGAATATTAACAAAAAGAAATTTATTTTGTGAAAGTATAAAATAAAATTCAAAGACACCATAGATCTTCAAAAATGCCAGAAGTCATGAAAGCTAAAGGAAGACTCAAAATTGTTACACACCAAGAAATCAAATTTTTATGAATTCAGAAGAATGGGAAGTGCTGGAATTATATCCATGAAAGTTTCTAAAACAACTAGGAAACAAGTTACAGGAGAAAATAGAAAATTTCCTGATTATCTAAGGCTAAGGTTTTTGGATAGCTAAACACTCAACCAAAATTTCCCAACAAAAAATTCCATCAACTTTTTCCCTTATGATTTAAAACAATTTCTAAATAGAAATTATTAGAAATTTCTAAAAACAAGTACAGGGTAAAATATACAACCAAGAATGAATCTATCAAAGATTACCAAGGAAGATGTAGCCAAACTGCTTGGAAAGCAAGGGCGAAGAATTCAGAAAGGATAAGACATCATATTATAAACCATTCGCAGCAAGAAGATTGGTCATCTGATTTTGGGTAAGACTAAGATTCATTTCTGTTGAAGTTTTAATATTGGTTTTATTTAAATTTTCAATTTTATTCAATTCTTTTTGGACCAAAATCAAAACTTTCCTTATTTTCAATACTTTTAAATTCATACTAATTTTATAAGTAAAATGTGTCAAAAACACAGTTATGGTAACAAAATCTTCTCAAATGGAAACTTTACTACTATGATGAATAAAATTTAAAGCTGCTTAAGTAAAAATAAATAAATCAAAAATTTACTAGGGAAATATTTAAAAATTTAAAAGTTGAAATAAGGTATAGGAAACATTCATTATGTAAATTTTTAATTTTATAATTTATATTTTATAATTTATTGCACAAATATTATAGTAATCTGCTAAATTTCCATTCGAAATATAATTGTAAATTCATTGAAGAACATTCAATATATAATAAAGCAAAATAATTATTAAAAATTAAAGTAAAAAAATTAAGGAATTAAATTATAAGGCGAAAAGTAAGAGATTAAAGAATGATGAAATAACTAATTCAATTTGTTACAAACTCCAAGTAAATTCACTATTCCCAGTATATCCATGAGCTTCAACCACACACATCTTGCACAAAAGCCCCTTTATTTTTCTATTTTAACTTTACTTTTATTAAAGTAAAATTATAAATGTCAAATTATTAATAACGTTTTTATAATAAAGTATAATATCAAATTCTGGTAAAATTTAGATTATTGTGAATCGTGTTGTCTTGAAGTAGCTATTAATTCCATGTATTGAATTTGTAATTCTTTTAAATAATACTGACTGTCCATTTCTGAAGTTTGTTGAAGCTATTTCCAGAGTTGTTCTTGCCACTGGCAGAATTAAAATGGTAAAGTCAAGGTTAAATTTGATTCATCATTAATGACAATAAGAGAGAAGAGTATAGAAATATACAAATCCAAATGTCATAGAAGCAGACATGTATAGCTTACAAAGGTATAATGTTTGTTTGTAATTATTTTGCTTTGATATTTTTTAAAATATAATAAATTTTTAATTGTTTAAAACTGTCATAAAAAAGGCAAATGGAGTTATCTGATGTTGAGGATACGGGAAAGGTGAATGGAGTTATCTGATGTTGAGGATACGGGAAAGGTGAATGGAGTTATCTGATGTTGAGGATACGGGAAAGGTGAATGGAGTTATCTGATGTTGAGGATACAGGAAAGGTGAATGGAGTTATCTGATGTTGAGGATACGGGAAAGGCAAATGGAGTTATCTGATGTTGAGGATACGAGAAAGGTGAATGGAGTTATCTAATATTGAGGTTAGAGGTTCTCTAGACTTTTCAGCTGGCACATTAAGAAAATGTTATATACTAGCTGCAATGTAAATTTTGCTCAGCTATTTAGACATAGGTGCATATGCTTAACCATGAATGATCTAAATATTCAAATGAATGGCAAAGAAATGATGTCAGAATAATGAATATAGTTAGCCAAACAGCTGAAAATGCTGCTAGTCACAACATTATGTCTTCAAGTAACTGTTTTAACACAAAAAAAGCCTTCTTCTCGATTGCAAGTCTAGAGAGCCCACATGTGATACATATTAATTATTGCCACTAAGACTTACTTGATAAATACTTTTTTACTGTCAACACTTTCTCGCTTCAGAAGCAGATGAGCTAAGACAAGTCTAAAAAAGTCTCGTATATTGAATAGATAATGAGGTTTAGAAGGAATTGGGCGTAAATTAGTAATATTCACAAGAACTTCTGAGGTTGCTGATATAATAGCAAACACCATAGGTTGTACATCTGTGGCAAATCCATTGCGCTAAAAATGAAAACATTGTATAATTAATAACCTTTCTAAGTCGTTTAAAAAACCCATAAAGAATTCATAAATCACAATTAAATTAAATGTTCTAAAACTCTTGGGAAATTAAAATAAAAATAACCCATGAACAAAAAGAAATTAACTTGTAATAATGATTATTATTTGAAACAGGGAGTAAAGTGAAAATATCACAAACATTATTTTATATTGTAATCATAACTTTTGTATACTACACAAAATTTTCTGACAAGTAATTTTCTTAAAATTGTAGAAGTACTTACAAATTCAAGTTATTTTTTTGTGGTCAGAAAGGTAATTTATCATTTTCTGATATTTTCACAATTTTTTTCATGTAACCTATGCCTACAATGTATTTCTATATGATTGTTAGATTTATGAGGAACTTTGATGAAAAATCATTTGAATAAAATCATTTAACACCACAGACATCTATTTCTATTTTTTTATATGTTTTTAAATATTTCTAGTTTTAATAAATACTGCTTCAACTGGTTGTTAAATCCAGTATTGTTATTTTAAGTGCCACAGAAATATTCAATAAGTTGTCACTAGATTTCCAGGGACTCAGAACTACCCCCAGTAAACAATGTGTATAGCTAGTTTTGCAAATAACTAATTCAGGCATGCAGCTCACCCCAAAAAACGATATAGAAATCGAAATAGTGACAAGGTTGTCATTACCGAATCAAACTAATTTTAATCGAAAGTATATGACTTGATAATTTTTCTTTACAAAGTTACCGCAAATTACCCCATCGGAAAATATTTTTCATATTTTCTAAATTTAGTGAAATTTTAAGTTTAACTCGTCATATCTAGGCTGTTTTTGGGTATATTAGTTTGAAATTTTGACTGGAACATCTTTTGATAATGTACTAAATGATGATATAAATTAGAAATAATAATATTCAACCACAACAAAATGGGGATTTGTTTGTAATTTTCAGTAATTTATAGGCACTTTTTTTAAATTAAAAAGTTGTGTTACAAACTTTAGAATTTTAATACTTTATAAATTGCACATTATTGCTGATAACCTAAAGTTATTTTTTGGAAAGTTTTGCGTTTTTATATAATTTCGTTAAAAAGTTGTAACGATTTATATTTTGTGCGTGCGTTTTAATGAATACAGTAAATATATTAAAGAAAATAGAGTTAAAAATTAATTTAGGAATTTAAATAAGGCAGTTTGCAAGGCCACAGGGAAATAAATAATTAAAAATAAAAGCAATAAATTTTATATTCATGAACTGTAGATCAATTCTACAGTGCCAAAATAAGTAGATTGTTTAATTAGCGAGAGAACTAAATGGCTACTTCTAAGTTATATTCTGCTGCTTTTGTAAGCAGTTTGATAGAAATGTAATATTTTCTTTTAATGGCCCATTAAATAAGTTTTGAATTGTTAATCTTTTTCATTAGTTTGCACAAAATGCTGGTCAAACATTTGAGTCGATAACTACTGTCATTAATGTTAACTCTCACTGATTTAAAAACTGTTATTATAATTCTGTTTTAGACAGTTAATGTCCAGGATGTAATAAAATTTTCAATAAAGTAGTTCTTTGCTATTTATCTTAACCCTTAGCACGTGGGACATATAAAGGGCAAGTAACAGATTATGTGCTATTAGATGAAAAAAACGTTTTTGCGAAATGTTCAAAGTTCTATTTAATTCTGAGTTCCTAAAGATGTATTTGAACAAAAAAAATTATAAACTAGTTATTTTTATAATTTTTTATATTTTACACTAGGTAATTCAAGATATCAATAAATCCATTTAAAATAAAATTAAAGTAACTAAAATTATTATTCACCAAATCGTAAACAATAAATTAATCTTACAGTACAAACAAAGGTCACACACGTAAACAGTAAACAAGTATAGCAATTACAATGCCAACAAAAAATACGATAGTTGGCAGACGCTGCGTCCTGCCGAGAGTACCCGTCACACGTGCATGCATAGACCACGTAATGGCGCCTAGTGGCTAAACCAACAGAATTTGGATCGGTAGCACGTGGCCAAGAACAATAAACGTAGCAGAGGAGTTTATTTACACCAAACAAACATTGTCACACATTGTAATGGACTTTAAACAAACAACTAGGACTTCCATAAACAAAATATTGTAAATACGTGATTTCTCGTAATACGCGCTAGCAGAGATTTCAGACTTACGAGAAATCACGTTATACGCGTGCAAAGGGTTAAGCCTCTGATCATTGGCCATACAGTAAGTTGAATCCAAGGAGTTTTCATGATCAAAAACCTGAAATGAATTTTCTAATTCTTTGAAAATTATATCATTAGTGGAATGGTAATATTTGTCTTGCTTTTGCTATATTTTCTTTTTGTAATAGATTTATAGCTTTTACTGCATTCCAACATCTTTGTAATAGTCTTATCAATTATTTCAATAAATTTCTCTTGTTAAAAAATATATTTTACTATTAAGTTACATGTAGCGGATTACATGAGTTATTTAAAACCTTTGTATAGAATTCAAATATTGTGTTTCTCATATAAACACTTTATTTGCCACGTTTATATGAAGACATCTTCTATTCTATTTTATGGCAGGTCTCAATTAACTTCTTCTTTACTTTTCTAAACACTCATATATTCAGGATATTCATAAGTTATCTCAAAGAACAGAAATTTGTTAGTTGATTCAGTGTTATGGATTGCATGAAATACTAACATGTATGAGTCTTAATCATTAATATGAATTAATAAAACTAATTTTTATTTCTTGTGAAGAATTTACTGCAATCTTCTCATTTTAAAAATGTCTATGAAAAATTGCTGATATCAAATAACATTTTTTTTCTTTTCCAATGAACTACTATGCTGGAGCTCCAAGCATTTAAAGCCTCTCTATAATTTTGTTCATGTTATAGTCACTCCTACAATTAATCTATAAACATTTAGAAAATTAAAAGCATAAACTAATTCATCATAACAAACTAAGCAGTTTCATTGTAAAATGTGCTTCCTTCTTACTAAAATATATTCACTAAATTTATTTGAAGTAAACGAGACACGTGTAATATAGTGATGTGCTAAAAGTTAAGAAAAAATAAATGTGGACAAATTGTGGGCTGTTGTTGAAAAAATTCTATTATGCAAGTGTATTTTTTTAAAATTTTACCTTAAAGCCTGTAAGTAAGAGTGTTGAGAATATTTTTGTCACATTATCCTCAGAGAAATTGTTGACAGTGTAGACTGAAAAATGGCGAGTGAATCGAAGATTCATTTGGTTTTGAAAACCACAAGGTAAGCCACTGGCAGCAATCAGAAGTATGTTTTTCAGATCAAATTTACACCATGTTTTAAAACAGTACCTGAATTACAATCAAAAATTAATTTTTGCCCACATATTACAAATAATATATCAAATTTAATACTTATTAAAACCAGGAGATGCTGGTATGAAAATGCCGGTCAGTAAAATTTCAGAATCATCAAGCTTGTTACCTAATAACATTTACAGTCTGCAAAAAGGTCAGAAATGACAATGAATAGCTAGATAGTTTCTTATTATTTATAATTCACTGTGATATTACACTAACAATGGATATTAAAGATTTGTAGGAGTCAAAAGTTGAATTTGCTTGTATCAGCAGAAAGATTTCGCAAAAGATTATTTTTGAAACAGTGTAATCTAAAACGTTATTAAAGCTAAAATTGTATTTCTACCCAGTATCAAAACAACATAAATATATTGTAGACTGACTCTATATATTTGGTAAATTAAAGTATAACTTCAAACTTAAACTTAAAATATAATTATACAGAGGATGCTAGCATATAATTTCAAAACAAACAAATTTTATCTTTGTTGCACACATACCAAACTTACTACACATGGACGCCTATATGGAAGTTTGTAAAGGGGCTGGACCTGAAGACACTGTATACTAAAAAAATTAAATTTTTAACCTTGCTTAACCTATTAATACTTATTAAGTACTAGGCCACGTAACTTAATATATAAAGAAAATAAACACATTCATCTAATTACTTGTATTTTTTATTGAAAAACAATGATATGTAAATATTCAAAGCAAACACACATATTTTGTATGTAAATATTTTAGTCCAAATTCATGCCCTAAAATTCACCAATTTTTAAAATAACTTTCTCAAAAAAATCCAATGGTCTACATATGATGCTTGTATATTAATTTTGTTTTTTTTAATTTGGGGTTGAGGTAGGTGAGGTGATACTACATACATAAACAAAAACATACAAATTTTACACATTAGAAACAAAAGCATAAGAATCAACCTTCTAGAAAATTTTGAGTAACCTCTACAAAAAAACCAATCTCCCAAGCAATCAATTTTAAATAACAAAACACACTTGTAACCCAAGAAAACTTTAGAACATATAATACAAACCAGCTCAAACATATATTGAAACTATCTATGATCTTCATAGATAACTTATATTATAACAATCTGTGTTCATAACACTGATATCAAAACTGACGTCAAAATAATATTAAACCTCATATCATTGTGAAAAAAATGTGGATTGAAAAGAGCTTTTTAGTTTGTTTAAACAACACATCTTGACTACGATGTACATGTTTCAATCAAGCATATAGCAGGCCTAGGGATCATTGGTAGTCTGCTAAATTGTATTTAAATATATTTAGGACATTAAAAATTGTTCAAAAATATAATTACAGTAAAACCACTCTTAACCGAATTTTGTTTAACTGAAATCCGGGTTAACCGATACGATCGGCTGATTATTGAAAATTTCCATAAATACGGCAAAAGCGCCCGCAGCAAAGTGTAGTTGATGAGCCGGCCAGACAAATCCGCCTGTCTCGTGATTCATACTCCAATGCGGTAAACATACTGCGCTAAAGGGAAGGAGGAGATTGTTGTTGTTTTTTCAGAAATTACAACTACTGTAGTACTTACAATAAAACAGGTTTATGTGTTTTCTTGAAGAAATATAACTTAAAATATTTACCATTGGTTATCCAAAAATGGTTCGGCCCCCATTATTTCGGATAAGAGGAGTTTTACTGTACATGAAATTTTGTAAGGTAAACAAAAAACAATAAATAAAAGTGCATTTTAAAAAAGTTTATTACAAAGTCCATATAAGAAGAAAACTTAAAAATCATCCTACAGTATTGAATAACATTAATTTTAACGATCAGGAGAATAAAACAATAGAACAATAATTCATTTTACAATTAAATATTTAATTAAAATAATATAAGTATTGTGATAAATTTCCAGTGTAAAAGACTGAAAATGAATAATAGATAGTAGATATTCAGATAGAAGGGATCATAGGTTGAAAGAAAGCGTGGCTTCTCCAGTTGGCCTATGAGCAACATATAAGGAGATTATTATTGATTATAAAAATAATGGTGTTGCATCCCACTTTGTAAAACTATAAAACTCTGTACTGGAAATATATTGGGCTTCTTCAAACTAGATCTCTTTGAAGAACAAAGTGAGCCAAGTGGCAGCTTGTCACGAAATCATGGGACACCTTCTTTTAAAACCTCCACAAACTTTTTTCTTCAACTAGAATTACCAGAACTTTAGACATTTTTCAAAACAAAAGTAACATATATCAACCATCATATATATCTGGAGACTATAATACATCTGGAGATCATCATCATCAAATCCTAAAGGCTGTCTACAACCAATCATGGTAGCAGCAGTACCTGAAGGGATCTAAGAGGATACACGGACTCAAGGACCAGAATAGGCAAGTGAAATTTTTACTAAAAAGGCAAGTGAACATTTAGTAATTCTTGACTATTTTAATAATAAAATAATTAAGTACATTTGTCAGCATATATAAAAATGTTTCCTGTAATTTCAACATCAGTAATTGGGTTTAACCAAAGTTTTAAAAAAGTGTTTAATATAACATTTTTTATTATAAATTAAAACAATAAGAACTAAAATTGGTTAAACACAATAGGTATAATTTTGTAATAAGACATAATACAAATATTATAAGAAATGTAATTCTGTATATACTTAATGGTAATAAATTTGAAGAAATATGTTTAAACAAGCACTTATTTTAATTTTACTTAGTTTTGTTATAGGACATTAAACATGGAAATTTTTGTTATGATGATAGACAGAGAACATGTAAATCGTTATCCAAAAAACAGTAAATATCAATTGAAAGATTTTATTTGAAGAAAGTATCTAAACCTTTTGTAAAGAAATTTTAATTTCAAAAGAAATTGAAGTTTCTTTATGTAATCATCTTGAATTCACTGATTAAACTAATTTTACACTACTTAACTAAGTGAATACGTAATTGTTTACTTGCTGACGAGTTTCAAAACGATCGTTCCTTTTACAAAGCTAACCCTCTACTAGCGGCTTTTGGCTCTTTACAAACGGTATGACAGGGTTGGATTTATGACTTTTGGTGAAGTGTCGGCGTCTTGTGTGATGTATTGGAAAAGACTATTGGCTTTAAAGTGTATGTGGTCATTAAGTATATTTTCCCTGTCTGTTGCGTAGTGTTTGCATATTTCATATTTTTCTAAGGTTGTTAGTTTTTTACTCTGTTTCAATGAGTGTAGAATATTTAAATTAGTGTGTATGTCGGTATGTGTGTGTTGGGTGTTATTTAGGTGTTTTGCGTAGCTGGATTTAGGGTTTGTTTGTTTTGTTTGGGTAATGTGTTCATCGAAGCGTGTGTAGAATGACCTGCCGGTTTGACAGATGTAATAGTTGGGACAATCGTTGCAAGTTAATTTGTAAATACCAGAGAGTTTGTATATGTCAGTTTTTTTTTGAAAAGGTTGTATATGTTTTCTTAGCGTGTTTGTTGTTTTGTAGGATATTTGGTAATGGAGTTTTTTGAATGTGGAGGCTATTTTGTGTGTGTTTTTATTGTGGTAGGTGAGGGATATGTATTTGTTATTTTCTGTGTGGTTTGTTTGTGTAGCTGTTTGATGGTGTTTAAGTTTTATTTTCCTGAGAATGTTGTCTATGAGTGTGTGTTGGTAGCCGTTTTGTTGGGTGATGTATTTTATGGTATTAAGTTCTTATTCGTAGTCTTTCTGTAGCATTGGTATGTTTATTAGGCGGTATAACATATGATTAAATGCAGCGTGTTTGTGTAGAATAATAGAACAAACACTCCACATACTACAAAATATGCTCACAGCAAACAACACGCCACATAAACTCACACATGAAATAATCACACTCACCAAACTCATCACATCACAAAACTACTTCACATACCAACACAAATTCTACACACAGAAATATCGCCTCCCTATGGGTTCCCCCATCTCAGGCGTCCTAGCAGAAATATTCCTACACCATATCAAACAACAATACATTCTACAGAACAATAATCACACACATAAAATAATTTACTACCATAGATATGTAGATGACATTTTAATATTAAACGATGGCAACAAACGGCAAATCAAACAACTACATAATTACATTAATACCATACACGAAAACCTCGAACATTTATTCTCGAATTAGAAGAAAACAACAGAATAAACTTTCTAGATCTTACTATCACCAAACACAACACTAGACACAATTTCAAAATATACAGAAAACCAACACCTACAGATATGGTCATACATAATACATCTAATCACCCCACACAACACATGTATATATATATATATATATATATATATATATATATATATATATATAGTGGAACCCCTCAAATTCGAACTAATTGCGGCTATAGCCTATTCGGATTTGGAAAAGTTCGGAATTTCCAAAAAAGTTCGAATTTCGGATTTGCTGTGTAATTTGCATTTGACAGAAGAGCGTTTTTTTTATTACCAAACAATATTAGAGCATTCATTATACATTTCTGTATCAATACTGTACTGTAGACCTTTCTTCAAGATTTTTTTACAAATTTGAATTGTTAATGTAACTAGACAAAGATGAAAGTTTGACAAAGTTAGCTGTTGAATTTAGTGTTGGTAAGGCTACAATAAGTGACTGGTAAAAGAATCGTGCAAAAATTGAACAGTTTTGCAGTGCTATAGGTGAAAAGTCTTTGGAACAACGCCATCACGCAAAAGTTTCTGTGAATGAAAAAATTGACGAAACTGTATTTTTATGGTTTACACAAGAGAGGCAGAAAGGAGTTCCTATTAGTGGCCCATTAATACAAGAAAAGGCATTAGAGTTAAACAAATTAATAAATGTTGATTTGAAATTTACTGCTAGCAATGGATGGTTGGATAAATGGAAGAGAAGGCACAGAATTAGACAAGTAACTGTAAGCGGGGAGAAGTTATCAGCTGATAATCTTACTGCAAAAGAATATTTAGAACCATTCACAGATTTGATTTTGTCTGAAAATTACCCCAGCAAGTGTATAGTGCGGACGAGACTGGATTGAATTTTAAAGCCCTTCCCACTAAAAGTCTTGTTTCTAAAGAGGAATCTTCTGTGCCCCAGGCTTTAAAACGAGCAAACAGCGTCTCACAGTTTTAGCCTGCAGTTAAGTCGTGGGAACAAATAAGCTATCATTAATGGTGATTGGAAATTCCACCACGCCACAAGACCTTAAAAATATGAACTTGAATGTCTCCCTGTTCATTACTGACATAAGTGTAAGGCGTGGATGACGGGTAATATTTTCAAGATAAGTGTAAGGCGTGGATGACAGGTAATATTTTCAAGGAGTGGTTAAAAAATGAATTTGTACCTTCTGTAACAAAATTTAATGAAAAAAATGGACTTCCACAAAAAGCTCTACTTTTATAGACAATGCTCCTTCACATCCTACAGACATGCAGTTGGTATGTAAAGACATAAAAGCAATTATTATCCCACCTAACACGACAATGTTGCTTCAGCCTATGGATCTTAACACTGTAGAATATAAAACTGAGCCACAGAAAAAAGCTTCTCCAAACATTAATTGAAGAAGATTGTTATCTTTCTATTCTATAAAAACTTAAGAAGATTAAAATAAAGGATGTAACTTACTGGGTAGCTGAATCCTGGAATAATATCAGTAACACTTAACTGCAGAAATCTTGGAAGAAGCTCTGGCCTAGCCTCGAATTTGTGGAAACACCACTTAGAACACGGACTGAGCTCCTTCAGCTCATTCAAAGAGTACCAGGATGTGAAGATACTGATTAAAGTTGCCTGGAAGAGTGGACAACACTAGATACCAATAAAGGATATATCCAGCATGACATGGTGTCTAAGGTCCAGGATCAACACGATGACAGTGTAGCAGAGAGTGATAGCGAGGAAAAATATGCCTCTACAAATGCTGTTACTCGATGTCAATGCTGTGCCGATGCTGCCGCCGCTCTCGACGTTATATTGTGTTAAGTAAAACAACATGCAGCTGCAACACCCAATGATGTTATGCTAATGCGACGGTGGTGCAACATCGCATCCTTGGGAAGGTTTACGTCTCTTCGCCAGATGAAGATTACTGATTTTAAGTGAAAAATATAGTAATTATTTGTGTCTTTTCTTTTTAAGTGAAACATACAGTTTAGTGTTTGTATTTTTTGTTTTACTGCCAATAAATTCTGGTTTAATGAAGTGATGCAGTAGTACAGTAATAGGCCTTCGTATTACATCATGTTTTTACAGTGTCAATTCCAAAATATTACACATCTTAGTCCTGTTTTACGTAAGTAACAAACTTTCAGTACATACAGGTACTTCATTAAATTTTAGATACTTTTTTAAAATTTGGTTTTCATCAAATCATGTTCGGATTTCGCGGGGGTTTGGATTTCTGGGGTTCGGATTTGAGGGGTTCAAATATATATATATAACATGGTAAAATTATAATGATAAAATTATACTACATGGTTACATGTAATGTGGAGAATTGTGTCATTGCAAAACACACACACACACAAGATGCTACAGGTAAGACCATTTTGAATAGTGTATTGAGCCAGTGCAAAAACGTTTTACTGAGAAATAACAGGTTTCAGTGGGGTTTTTAATATAAAATTAGTTTAAACTCCAGTGTGTATGCTCATGATGGTTTATATTGGATCACAAATATTTTTACTAGGGATGGGCCGATTCCGATTCTCGATTCCAGGAATCGTCGATTCTAGGTGGTATCGAGGAATCGTCGATACTCGATTCTTCATCATAAAAGTGTCGATTCCGATTCCTATTTTGTTAACTATTAAAATATGCGTGTGGAGTAATTTATTACCAAACAAAATTTATTACCAAAATTTATTATATTTGTGTGGAAAAATAATTAATTACCAACTATGCCTTATTTATGTATTAGTTGATTTGAATGAATTAAATGATTAAAGTAAACGAAAATATTATTATTTATGAAGCAACAGCAATCAAGATCGTAACCATTTCTGGTCGTTTGACATCGCTCATCTCTCTCTCTCTCTCTCTCACTAAATGTCAGAACAAAACACAAAAAAGTACAGTAAAAACTCGATTAACCGTCACCGTCGAAACCGTGGCCATGACAGTTGAGCGAATAGACGGATAACAGATACACTGTATTATTCCTCCGAAACTTAACCTTAATAAATTGTATTATAGACAGATATCACTCTCATTGTTGAAGGTTTTGTGTAGCCTATTACATTAAAACAGATCTTTTAAAAGGTTTTGCCATATGACCAAGATGTTAACTAAATTAAAGATTAGAGAACTTAGCGTGTAAGCTAATATAACTTGAAAGAATCGAGAATCGACTAAAGAATCGAGAATCGAAAGGAAAATTTTAGAATCGGAATCGGAATCGGAATCGAAAATTTTAGGAATCGGCCCATCCCTAATTTTCACTCTACAAAAAAAATGTTTGTAGATATTTTTGGTTTACTTTTAAGTCAGTCAAATATAAATATAGAGATACATGGATGATTAAATCTTTCAATGACAAACAACATTAATTGATGTTTGTATTGAACTGTATAATTTGTTCAATCTGAAAGGCAAAAGATAACCAATGTATTACAAGACAAGTGATCACTGTCTTGTTCTATGTCATGCAATTCTCCACTAAGACCTGAGTCATCAAATTCATTTAACTAGTAAACTGATTTTAATGATTGAATTATTTGTTGAATGTATTCAAGCTTAGTTAAAATCTTAAACTTGAAATGTAATTTTCATATTCTACATATGAATTTCCAAATACATATATTTCTTTAAATTAATAAGAGAACTAATTTTATGAAATATAACATTGTGTAATATTAGTATATTATACTTTGAAAATATGTTTATCTCTGGTGTAAGAGTATTACAAAATATGTTTGATATGGCAGTAAAAATCTACTAACAAAATATTCCCCCAAATTTACTTTATAAATTAATTTAAATCTTAATTAGGTAAACATCTATGACAGTGTTCAAAAAATAAAATAAAATAAAAAACAAAATAATAAATTAAATTAGAATCAACTCCTTATTAATTTGTGTATAGTTCTTTAATTTCTGGAAAAAATAGAAAACACCCTGTGGCAGATTCTGTGAGAAATTAAATTAACAATTTCATATAAGACAAACAGTTAATTAAAATTTTTAATATATAAGTAGTTAAATGTGAAATATTACCAATATCCATGATCTATATACTGGCGAAACAATTCTGTAGGGGGTTGAAATCCATGTGAATCTATTTTTGGCATGTTTAAGTCATCAATAAATACAACAGCTGTTTTCCCATCAGGTGGGCCAAACACGGAAGAAGATTTTTTCTGTAGTCTTGTTAATACAACATCCTATAAATACAGTTTAATATGTACACAAAATTTAATACATTTTGATCTCCTATATTTGAACCTTTGGGTGCCACAAAAATATTCATTCATGTCTAAATTTCCAAGGAGTTCTGCATGCTGATGACTCAGAATTGCCACTACTAACCCCATGTGTATAGTTAGTTTTGCCAAGTACTAATTTGACTGTACTATAAAACTAAAAACAATCAGCACTCCCTCAAAACTAATCCCCTTAATGAAATTTGTTTAATGTTTTGTAAGAGAAAAAAACATCCTTTATTGCAGTAATTTTGAAAACAAATATTCAGAGTAAAAAATTTGTTTAGTTGAAAATTTATTTTTTGCAGTTTTTGTGTTGTACAACTTGAGGTTATTGTATAAATTATACTTTTTTTGTATTAACTTGGCAATAAACCACTACTTACTGATTTATTCAGCAGACACATTTCACACTAGGTCAGCGCATTATTCAATGCTGTGAGTCACTGACAAGACTGTTGCTCAGGTGTGTTGTCGGGAACAACATTGTCGTACATATACAATGTACGTTTTAATTACACTTTAAAACATTATAATAATCCTAATACTTACTCAATTCAATAATAAAAAACGTTTACAATTCAAATAGAATTTCAACTTAATAATGTACATTAGATAGAGTAACATTATAACTTGAAGTAACAGCTGTTTTAAAACACCTGTTATGCAAACTAACGTAATCATTTATATAAAAATTAATGTAGCATTAGTGCCATTTATATTAATAATTCTTAGATTTCAATTTAAGTGACTAAATAGTGCTGAGGCAAAAAAGTAGTAGCATATTTTAGATTAAACAAAAATTCTAAAACGTGTTGATAAAACGCTGCCTACCCGATCAAGTTGTGAATCTAAACCATTCTTGAATAAACCGAATCACAAACACAAAATTTCATAAAAATCGGTCCAGCCAATTAGGAGTTCACAAATAAGTGAGTGATGGTCAAGTTTGCAAATGTTTTCTACATAGAACTAATGTAACGTAAACATACTCTATCTTTTAAATAAAAATATCTATAGTGGATTATTCCTGGAACTGGGCATATGACTTTCCCAATGTAGATCAACCTTGGTTCCGATAAAACGATACACAGGCAGACTAGCCCTACATAGGACTATGCCTATCTACACTTTCAGCAAGGTTAGCGTACCGCCACATTCTGAGTTCCCTTGCGAGGTATTGAGAGCGTGCCAGTGTGCTCCCCACTTCCCTTTTGAGAGATAGCAAGCACACTGGCATGCTCACTCCTAGTCTAATTAAAACTTTTCTAGTATCGATAAGTGTTTGTATAAAGGTTTGATTATTACGTCAGTGCTTCAGAAGAGTTTGGAGAACATTGTGCCTGAGTGACATATGCATTATCTATGTCTGCATTTACATTATCTATCTCTATCGCTTTGTGAAACACATGACACAAGCAGAAACAAACATTCTGAGTTAAAAGTTGAGTGGTTAATTTTAGTAAGTAGTATATTTTAGTAGTAGGTACTTTAGACTTTTATGTAAATTATCTATTTTTCTCTGTCTTTTTTATTGAGTTTTATTATTTGTCATACAGTATTTTAGCATTTCTATTAGTTGATATTTTATGTAAATTTCTTTTTATTATTGTGACCCGATAAATAAAACAATATTTTAATGTCTAATACACTGTTTTGATGCCCCCAATAAACCTGTATATGGCAGAAATAAAATGATTAAGATGAAAACAACGGGCACGATAATTAGATGCAACGACAAGCTATGCAATCCGCATAGTATTTCAACGTTTCCATTGGCAGGGCCTGCAAGTGCACCAGCATGCTCCCGATTTTTACAGAGTATTAAAATTTTTTCTACTATTTTTCCCGTTTATAACTAAGCACTTAAGTATAGATTTTGAGATAAAACAATGACGTCAAATGTGCAAGTTAACAAAAAAACAGTCAGTAGTTTGATGAGATCTCCAATATCACCTCTGTGCTGAGTGTGTTAATCATGTCAACAATGGTAAGCGTAATGTGGTAAATTTACTTTCTAGAACTTATAATTAACATACTGGTTTGTTTTGTTCAAGTACTAAGTTGCTGTTGTATTTACATTATAGCTATAAAATGAATTATAAATTACCTGAATAAAACTGGCAGTTATATTTCTTGAGAACACAATTGGTATTGACACATATTTATGTAAAAATAAAGTGTTGGTGAGAATTTTCTGGAAGTAAAATGTCTTTCCTGTAGCAACAGGGCCCACTAACATCAGTGGCTTATTGTGACTTATGTGCGTCTCAATTAGGTTCATGTATCTGCAACAAGTTACAATGGCTAAATTATAACAGTTGTGCTACATATTTTCTTATTACTTGTTATAACTCAGTAGAAAAAACTAATTTAATCACTTAGTTATTAGAAACTATTAACTATTCTCTGAATTAAGTTTGTTTTGTTACCATCACAAGGAAAATTTTAATCGGACTGAAGGAATGATCATATTCTAATATAACAACTGATGTTTCACTTCGTTAATTTTAAATTTTATTTCCAATATATTCAATTGTAATAAGTAAATATTTTAAAATATTTTACACACAATGACAAATACCTGGATGAGTCTGTGGTAGGTACAAGCAACTGAGAAAAGTTCGGGTTTTCCTCCATTTTCATACTCCGAACCGCTTCTGGCCAGTATCTCCAGTTTCCTTTAGTTTTAAATATATACCAGTAATCATAGAGAAGACCTTCATTTGGAATCCCAACCTCAAGCTTTTCAAAATTTTCTGGGGGAATATTTTCTATGTTATTACCTATAACATTTATTCACACACATCAGTAAACATTATCCAAGTATAACAAAACTATTAGTGATGAAAAAAAGCTTTTATGATATAAATTAGTACTATTTATTTAATATACAGGGGCTAGATTTATATTAGACATATTTCCTAAGAGGAGGGACTTTGTAGAGTATCTAAATGGCTTAATTAAAACAAGATATCAAAGTATTATTTTATTTTGAGCCAACTATACAAAATTTGTCTTTCTATTTTATTTTTTCATGTAACATTTATACACAGTATTGACTCTACTAATTTATTTAACATACAAATCACAAAAATAATTTAAAAATTTTTTTTAGAAATGGAGTTCACACAATAGTTTTAAACCTTTATATATAATATATATGCGATGCAATAAATTTGAAAAAAATCAAGTTTTAATTGTTAAAATAGAATTAATTTTGGTCATAAGTCACAAATATTTATATATATTAACAAGAGCTTATCTAGTGAGAAGGATTCACATAAGGTAAATACTAAATCAAAGTTTCCACTCCAACGCAGTTTCTCACTGAACACAAAGTTCATTCAAATAGACTAATTTCAACAACAGTGTTTTATGTCCATCACTGATGAAGGTAAAATGGTTACCAAAAATATTTATCTTTGGTAAGCTAACAATTGTTTCAATTATAAAATTTTATCAGTTACCTTTAAAAACAAAAGATTATCAAGGAGCCTAAACTGGGATGTGAATGAATAAAGTTAATTTATAAAAAGTATCAAATACAAGGAGGTTTAGTTTTGTAATGTTGAAATGAAATGAATATTAATTAGGAAGGTGTACATTAATTCAAACACAGTGGACAAACACGTATTTGATTAGTTTGTCAAGAAACTTGCTTGCAATAGGATCTGCAATCTATGATCAAGCTCTAAAAATTATCAAAGGAATTGAATTTGAACCACACTGAGTGTGCAAATGGTTGACTGGAGAAACTTCCAATTCAATACAATATAAATTTTAAAGTGGTGTAGATTAAAATTTGGAGCGGTGGTAAGTCTGATGATCCAAAGGAAGTTTGTAAATGGAATATATATAATGATTATAATGAAACTAACATTCACAATCTTAATGAGAAACATTTACTTTCCATGAACTGAACAAAACTATCCTAAAAGGGTAAAAGAGTAGTTCCGAACCAATGAATAGCTGTCATGTTAATTGTTAACATAATTAGTGATTTTGAACAGCCTTTAATAATCAGTAAAGCATATCAACAGACATTTTAATGATATAACTCATTTAGGAATGATTTTGAAAAGTACTGAAAAGTACTATGCACTTCTTACAATGGCTGGCGTGTGACAATTCCCTCTCCCTTCTTTATGAACAAATGATATGGTTTCACTTCAATTCATCTAACTTTGTTTTGATACGATTTAACGATTTTTCATATCTTTAATTTCTCTCAGATTTCTTGCGCTGATCACAATGAAATGTCAGTGGTGTTTCTACATGAAAATTTGCGTTTGACATATTAAACACAGCCTTTGTCACAGGAAAATTACATCGCGTCTCTTTCAAAATGTCTTTACTTTTAGGTTTTAAGTTGAGAAAAAACATTTCAAATTATTTTTTTAATAATTATTCAAAATTAAAATTTTTAACTTCTCTTATTATATGTTTCCACTTTTTGGGACTTTTATAGTCTGTGTTTTATGAATAACGTGGAAAGAATTGTAACACACAGAACTAAGCTAAACACATAAATGTATTGTTTTGGAATACTGAGAATGCTTATGACTCATTTGTGCAGGGCCACAAGTTTAAAGTAGACCTACTCTTTATGTTTATCATTATAGGTGTCTATCCATTACATTACTATGAAGGAAAAATAGACATGCTACTATACCTACAACAGACATGCTACTATACCTACAACAGACATGCTACTATACCTACAACAGACATGCTACTATACCTACAACAGACATGCTACTATACCTACAACAGACATGCTACTATACCTACAACAGACATGCTACTATACCTACAACAGACATGCTACTATACCTACAACAGACATGCTCTATACCTACAACAAACATGCTACTATACCTACAACAGACATGCTACTATACCTACAACAAACATGCTACTATACCTACAACAGACATGCTACTATACCTACAACAGACATGCTACTATACCTACAACAGACATGCTCTATACCTACAACAAACATGCTACTATACCTACAACAGACATGCTACTATACCTACAACAGACATGCTACTATACCTACAACAGACATGCTACTATACCTACAACAGACATGCTACTATACCTACAACAAACATGCTACTATACCTACAACAGACATGCTACTATACCTACAACAAACATGCTACTATACCTACAACAAACATGCTACTATACCTACAACAGACATGCTACTATACCTACAACAGACATGCTACTATACCTACAACAGACATGCTACTATACCTACAACAGACATGCTACTATACCTACAACAGACATGCTACTATACCTACAACAGACATGCTACTATACCTACAACAGACATGCTACTATACCTACAACAGACATGCTACTATACCTACAACAGACATGCTACTATACCTACAACAGACATGCTACTATACCTACAACAAACATGCTACTATACCTACAACAGACATGCTACTATACCTACAACAGACATGCTACTATACCTACAACAGACATGCTACTATACCTACAACAGACATGCTACTATACCTACAACAGACATGCTACTATACCTACAACAAACATGCTACTATACCTACAACAGACATGCTACTATACCTACAACAGACATGCTCTATACCTACAACAGACATGCTACTATACCTACAACAAACATGCTACTATACCTACAACAGACATGCTACTATACCTACAACAGACATGCTACTATACCTACAACAGACATGCTACTATACCTACAACAGACATGCTACTATACCTACAACAGACATGCTACTATACCTACAACAGACATGCTATTATACCTACAACAAACATGCTACTATACCTACAACAGACATGCTACTATACCTACAACAGACATGCTACTATACCTACAACAAACATGCTACTATACCTACAACAGACATGCTACTATACCTACAACAGACATGCTACTATACCTACAACAGACATGCTACTATACCTACAACAAACATGCTACTATACCTACAACAAACATGCTACTATACCTACAACAGACATGCTACTATACCTACAACAGACATGCTCTATACCTACAACAAACATGCTACTATACCTACAACAGACATGCTACTATACCTACAACAGACATGCTACTATACCTACAACAGACATGCTACTATACCTACAACAGACATGCTACTATACCTACAACAGACATGCTACTATACCTACAACAGACATGCTACTATACCTACAACAAACATGCTACTATACCTGCAACAGACATGCTACTATACCTACAACAGACATGCTACTATACCTACAACAGACATGCTACTATACCTACAACAGACATGCTCTATACCTACAACAGACATGCTACTATACCTACAACAAACATGCTACTATACCTACAACAGACATGCTACTATACCTACAACAGACATGCTCTATACCTACAACAAACATGCTACTATACCTACAACAGACATGCTACTATACCTACAACAGACATGCTACTATACCTACAACAGACATGCTACTATACCTACAACAGACATGCTACTATACCTACAACAAACATGCTACTATACCTACAACAAACATGCTACTATACCTACAACAGACATGCTACTATACCTACAACAGACATGCTCTATACCTACAACAAACATGCTACTATACCTACAACAGACATGCTACTATACCTACAACAGACATGCTACTATACCTACAACAGACATGCTACTATACCTACAACAGACATGCTACTATACCTACAACAAACATGCTACTATACCTACAACAGACATGCTACTATACCTACAACAGACATGCTCTATACCTACAACAAACATGCTACTATACCTACAACAGACATGCTACTATACCTACAACAGACATGCTACTATACCTACAACAGACATGCTCTATACCTACAACAAACATGCTACTATACCTACAACAGACATGCTACTATACCTACAACAGACATGCTACTATACCTACAACAGACATGCTACTATACCTACAACAGACATGCTACTATACCTACAACAGACATGCTACTATACCTACAACAAACATGCTACTATACCTACAACAAACATGCTACTATACCTACAACAGACATGCCACTATACCTACAACAGACATGCTCTATACCTACAACAAACATGCTACTATACCTACAACAGACATGCTACTATACCTACAACAGACATGCTACTATACCTACAACAGACATGCTACTTACCTACAACAGACATGCTACTATACCTACAACAAACATGCTACTATACCTACAACAGACATGCTACTATACCTACAACAGACCTGCTCTATGCCATGATTATAAAGAGATACATTTGTTTTATTTGAATGACAAACTTCATTCGATATTAAAGAAGAAAGTAAAATTGTAAGAACACTGATGTAAAATATACAATTGAAACATTTACATTAATAACCCAAAACAACAATACTAAGAAATATAATCAAAAGTATCTAAAAAAATAACTTACTTCGAATTATATTCTTATCACCTTATAATATTTATATTCCATGACCTTGTCATCATATACAGAGGGTTTTACTGTAGAAACCGAACATAATACAACCTAACTGAAGTCAACAGAGGTTTGTGTGGAAAGTAATCATCAAAATGTCTTCAGCAACAATCAATGATGATCAAGTAATCTGTTAAAATGCGGTTGGGTTGTAATTTATCTCACACTAAGGAGCATTGATTCCCCTTCTACATAATAAAATTGTATTGTTTGGATCTCTAATTATATTGTAGAAATAGAAAAGAATTTTTATAGAAATTAAGCCACATACTATTTGTACCTTTCAAAATATCCTTGAAAAAGTGATCGAAGGTTTCCTGAGAATCTGAGCTTAGATTTCCTCCTAATCCCCAAACCGCACCTAAAATAAATGCAGCTTGACTCCAAACAGGTATGTGTTTCACATAATCATCGTTGTCAGAACAGGCATCAGTGATGAGCATGAACATCAAATCCATAGTTGTTCTGAAACACAAAGAACAATTGTTCAAATATAAGTATATTATTAGGTGCTCCTGAATATTATGTTTCAACACACTTTACCGATTAAACTCTCATTATCTCTCTGTGTGGGTTTCGAAAAGCTAACTTCAGAGGTCCTGGCAGATTTCCTACATCCCACTACTGTGATCTTATGGCACAATCAATATCATGACTTTGGCTGTTTTTTGTGAACATATATGAAAAATGTATTTAATTTCAGATGGTATCAAATAAACAGATCTGCAGTACAAGATGGTATACATTTATACAAACAATTTCAAAACTACATTCAGAATATATATTTTTAACCCTTAGCATGCTGAATGAAATAGACTATTTACTGGTATCCAGGACTAGATTTGTGGTGTTACACACCAGTACATAATACTGAAACCTCTAATCGGGGTAAAAGTCTAATATATAACATAATTTTTACAACTGTGGAACGTTAGTTGTGAGTCAAGGTCTACATTGTCTTTGATGGTACGAAGAAACTGAAAAATGCACGACCCTACCACTGGAATTAGATCAGCTGGAGTTAAAAATGCTTACATCCTCCAGCAATACTTCAGCTTTCTCTAATGACAACATCAAAGCAGGTAATAAACAGTGGTCAGACTGTTGGACTTAAGAACAAAAAAACGTTTTTTGTAAAAAATACAGTTGGTTTATTGTACACAAATAACAACACAGGTGTGACGTTTGCTGGAATGTTGGATAACTAGGTTTAGAAAAAAATCTTTTATTAAAATGTCTAAATAATGGACTGTATGTGATTTTACTAGTTTTAGGGAAACTCAAGCCCAGCCGCAAACAGCTTTGAAGAAGAAAATATGATCACAAAGACAGTGCTGCTCATTCAGCAGCTTTAAAAATTGTTACAGAGTCCAAAAAAAAAAACTATAGAAAATGTGTGTAAGTTGCAAAACAGAATCAGTCTTCTAACGACTTTGAGTCAGAAATCTATTTACAAGAGCTCAATGGTTTAAAATATGGGTTGCATCCTAAATTCAAACCACATTGTACTGGACATAATCAAATCAACAGATGAGTTTGCAGTCATCATCGATGAATCAACAACTTTGAGCAAAATGTCAACTCTGATTTCGTACATTAGAGTTTGGCTAAAATATTTAGAAAGACATCCCTAGTAAATTTATTTTTGGACCTAGTTGAGCTTAACAGTGAGACATCTCCTGGAATTTTTCAATCTATAATTAAATCTCTTGAAGGTTACAAATTAGATGATTATGTTTTGCAAAATAGATTAATTGGTGTGGCATGTGATGGAGTATGAGTGATGCTTGGCAGAAAGTTTGGAGTGTGGTGCCTTATTAAAGAGACAAGTTTCCCTCAGTAATTGTTTGGCATTGATAATAATCATAGTCTTGAACTTTGCGTGAGTGATGATATGAAAAAAATGGCCAGTATCAATTGCTTTAAAATGTTCATTTATAAACTGTACATTTTGTACCACACCTTGTCAAAGAACAGCAAAGAGCTTCATTTGGTTGTAAATGAGCTTGAAGTTCAACTGTTGAAAATTTGAAGTGAACTAAACTGACAGACAAACGCCTAGTAGCCTCTGACTTTAGAACAGTTTCAGTCGTTTGGAAAAACTACGAGATTCTAGCAAACCATTTTATGTCGGCTGAAGAGGACCAAACCCGTGATACTTCGGTTCGGACAGATGCAAGTATGAAGGTCTGCTCAGGATAACTACATCCAAAGCTCTGTTCATTACTTAGGATACTGGTTCTAGCTTTGGCTCTAATGTGTGATATATTTCAAGAGATAACAGAAGTTAGTAAGGAACTGCAGAACCCAGATGTAGATTTGTTCCAAGCTAACAAGCCTACAGATCCAGGCAAACACATTTATTACTTGGAAAGATAGCCTGGGAAAATTTTGCGACCGAGCTGTGACGTCTGTCAACAGCAAAAGATTTATGGGGATTGAACTTTTTGAAAAAATGATAAAATACCCATTGATCCTGTGAGGAAGTACCAAAACCAATTAAGAAGAGAATGTTGAGTGGGGAAAACGCAGCTTTGGCTAATTCGGCCTGTATAGTTGACCTAAGCACCTGGCCTAAAGCAATAAGGACAAAGCTTTTACAAAAAAGATATTGAGTCATTAGCCATTCACTTTCAATGTACCAAATGAGAGACTCTTGAAGCATTTCGGGAATATGTTGTTGACAATTGAGAGCACTTAGGCGGAAGCTATAAAAATCGAACTATCCCAAGAATTTGCTTCTGTTGCCAACTGCAATCAAGATAATTCCAGTGTCTTCGTGAGAATATGAGAGAGGATCTTCTCTAATGAACCTTATCATAACTGATTCCAGAGTGTCTTTGTTAACACAAACTCTTTCCTCTCTACTTTTTCTGAAGCTGAATGGTCTACCACTTACTCATTTTGACCCTTTAAAGTATGTAAAATCTTGAGTGCTTTGAAGATGGTACTCCAGTCTGAATACTAACAGTAAGGTGAGAGTCATATACAGTAAAAACTTTTCTAAACTTTGGACAATTTTATAAACTGTAAGGTAAAACTTTTTTAAGTACCTTTTATAATAAATATTTCAGAAAGCTGAAAAGACAAAATTATGATACAATAAATAAAAGATTGTTGGTAAAGATATGTGTATTTTAAAACCAAATGTATTAAATTTTTTAAATTAAATAACAAATTTAATTGAAATAATGTAAATTGTTTCCAGTTTCATAACTTATAATCTTGTCAGCAGTTCTCAGAAGAACTCTTTGGTTTATTGCTAGTCATAAGATTTATTTAGTTGTTTCTAAGAGGGCTGATACTCGTACATGAGCAGCTACTGCTGGGGTTCACTTCACTGTATTATGAAAATTTAATGCAGCTATCGAGGAGGCTAGGCTTGAAACAACCAGGCAGTGATCACTTTCCAATATACTTCAAAATACACCACTCAAAAACAGCCAAGGAAGGTAAGGACTCAAATTAACAAACAATATACAAAATCAAGAGTGCAGACTGGGGTTTGTTTACGAAAATGCTGGATGAATATAGATTTCAGAACTCAGATCAATGAACAAACATAGAAAAATCAATTAAAATTGCAACATAAACAAGCAGTCCCAAAATTTAAAAAATAGGAAAACATGCCCAATGAACATCTGGTGGACAGACGCTCTCACTAAACTAAAAAAAGATAAACAAACAGCCTAAAGACAGTGGATGAAGAATAAAGATCCAGAGAGTAGAAGTGTGTTGAATCATGCAAGTGGAGTGTGGAGGAGTGCTGTGGTATAGGCAAAGCTCAACAACTGAGGAGAGTTTGTCAACTCCATTAACTCTAAAAACCTTCCTCCACTACTTGGAAGAGATTCCAGAGTATTGAGGGAACGCATAATGCCAAAATAGATTACATCACAACCAAAGACAACCAAATTAAAAGAGAAAATAAAAACATGGGTGACTGTTTCAACTTTGTTTAAGCTGGGAGGTCAACATTTGCAATATCTTACCCAAAAATCCTGATTCGACAAAAACAATACCTCTCATGCTATCTCAACCTCCTACGTCTACACAGAGAGATAGCAGACTCTCCATCGATAATAGATGAACTCTTGCAAGCAGTATCTGAGGTACATAACACTGCCACTGGAGAGGATTACATTAACAACTTAGCAGTGAGTGATATGTTGAACACGATACTTGCCTCCACAGATGTTTGCGTTTTTGCCTATGATATTACTATATGTAACACAGACAGAGATCAACAAAATGCCAACCAAAATGTTCAAAAGGCTCTAAACAATATAAATGCTTGGACAAAAAAATGGAATCTAAATACCTCACTATCCTAAACTCAATGATCAGCTTCCCAAGGTGTTCACTCAGAAATTTCATACCCCGTCTGAAGTTGGAAGAAACTCATTCACTTAATACGAACCCAATGCTCTTAGGAATATTACTAGATCCTAAATTGCTTTGGAGAACCAATATAGAAATAATTATAATAAAATGTCTGAGCAGACTAAACCTATTGAAATCAGTAGCAAGTAGAGACTGGGGTGCAGACACAATGATGTTAAGGCAACTATACACAATGTTTGTAGGTTCTAAAATTGTACATGGTGCAGAAGTTTGGAGTGTTGCAGGTAACACACGACTAGACAAACTGAAGTGGATTCAGAATTCAGATTTAAGACTCTGCTTAGGCTTCCAAGAACTACCCCTGCAAATGCAAAGGAAATAGAGTTGAACATCAAATCTTTGAACATTCGTCTTGACAGAATGGTCTGGTACAAGCATTAAAAAATCCTGCCGCTTTCCTGGCTGGTATTCAGCGATAAAACCTTAGCATAAGCATTCCTTTCACTAGAGGACATCATCCTTTATTGAAATCCTAGCTGATAAAATCAAGATTGTAAACCGGAACCCTCCTCAGACCTTCTGCTCTCCCAACATAAAACTGCACCTAACTGTCAGTATCTAAAAGAAAGACTTCTCCGAGACTCAGAGAGCAGCACGTTAAATGCTATCTACAAGCAATACCACAAAATATTTACATATAGCTCACTGAATCATCTCAATTCAATATCTGGAGCCGGATATTTCGTAAACAATACCAATGAGTCATTCTATGTGATTGCACATTCTGCATCAAATACAGACGTGGATTTTCTAGTCCGCATATCTGGTGTAGAAAAAAAACAATGTTTGTATTTTCAGCGGCTCTATGAGTGCATTACAACTGTTAAATCAGTACAAACCATTGAAATACCATTGAAGAGTATGTGATATTTATTCTTGCTCAAAAAACTGAAAGATAGAAATATCTGGTTCCAGTGGGTTTCTGGAAAATGTAGTCTGCAAGCTAATGAGGAAGCAGATTAAATATCTGGGATTGCTGCTGACCGGCTTGATTCCACCAAGAAGTCTATCGCTAGGTTAGCACTTGCGTATTGCCCTTTGTGATAAAACTCTCAAAACTAAATGGGTTGTTTAGTTCTCAAAAACTAATGGAGCAATGAGGAAAATAGTTGCCATCTGTACTCAATTCAGAAAACTCCTAACAATTTGAGTATCTACAGGGAAGTCCCTCAATCAGTGTCTACTTTTGCATTCAGGGCAAGAACAAGACATATTGTTCCACAGGCACACCTCTTTTACTTTGGAATTCCTGATTCCCCCATATGTTTGGTTTGCCAAGAACAAGAAGAAATCCTTAAACACATTCTTTTGTAGTGCTTAGTTCGGGAAATGCTGCTAGAGAGATATTTAATACTAAACCTAAAAAAGAATGCACCCTTGTAAAAATACTGACAGACAATACCTTCTGGTGAATTGCTGTTCTTGTTTATGAGAGACACCATGTGGTTCTCACACCTTGTGTGTATCTTTTACCAGATACATGCACAAGAAGTAAGTAACCATCCTAAGAATCAACAAAACAAAACAAAAATTTTATGAGCATAGCTGCTTTGCACAGAAAACTACATTAAATTAATGAAAAATTATTGTGGTTAAAGGGAGTTTGTGAATTATTTATATTATTTTCTTACTTTAGTTAATTTACAGAATACAAAAGATAAAATTATTTTAGCTAATAAATTATATTGAAAATTACTCAAAAAAAATAACACATATCTTCTTGAATACCTTTACTGAAATAGTAAAACAACAACATACTTGACATGATTGTTAACTCCAGAATATACAACTTGATGACAATGCTTTTGTACAAAAGTGAGTAATGGTGGAACCAACCAATCAAGTAATACAATCATAGCATGTTCTTCAGTAACATTCCATTCTTTAGGTAGTGTCTGAATCCAGGACTTCATTAAGGATCTCCAACTTAAATCCCCTGTGGATAAGAATATCAGCCCGCACCGTGAGATTGTAGCTGGTGAAGCCTGTAACAGTTTGTTATATTAAATCTTTGATTCAGATAAATTTAATTTATATAATAAACTAGACACGAATTTTGCCATATTTTGTACATATAAAACAATATAAACATTCTGAAAATGCTATGTAAAACTGGCAGAGTTTACACCATCTTGAATTTAGTATTTAAATATGAGAACCATTTTTTAATGGACATTTGGTTTACTAACTGATTGTTTACCTCTTATAATATTTTCAGTATCTGGAAAAAATATCAGTTGGTAAGTAGGTATGACATGAGTCCCTACAACTGGGGGCCTAAATAACAAGTTATACAGATAATAGACATCATCTGTTAGACCCAAAAAAACATATAACTAGCACTTATAACGATCAAATTCAGGGATATTGAAGTTTCAACCAATTCTGATTTTCCTTCACTACACTTTTTTTGCTATGTCTTTACAGGAGTATTCTGTTGGTAAACAAACTAAAAGGGTTACCAGTTACAGCTAAACAAAATTAAAATCAAATCATTAACTAAATATATGATATGGTAATAACAGGAAAACGCAAAATATATCAATCTGAGAAAGAAAAAAAAAAAATAAAAAGACTCTACTTTTTGTTTCACAAGAAGCAATTGATAATTAAGGTTATGAGATAGAATGTTAAGAATATGAACAAATAGATGAATATGTTTTGATGATGTAAAAAGAATAAAATATAGTCAACATGTATGGTATCACCCCTCAATGACCTTTAACCTTCCTTGAAGATCATACGAGGTGTAGTAGGTTGAACATTTTTTTTTTATTTAAAAAAGTATTAAACTTACATCAATTTTGATTAAACTCCTTCAAAGTACTGTCCTTGACTGGCAATTAACTTATCCCAACGTTGAATCTACGACTGGGAACATTTCTGGAAGGCTCTTTCGGAAGGGTGTTCTGCTGCTCATTCGTGGCCCTCTCAATGTCAGGTATGGTGTCAAAATGTTTTCCTTTAATGCATTGAGTGTGGTGGGCATGAATGAACGCCCTTGCCCTACTAGCGCCGATGGGGATAGGTGTTTATGTACGCCTCACGTCCACTCTCAATTCATTGGTTCAGTGTGAGGTTAGCCATTGCCAGGAAACACTGTATCGCTTATTGGGTATTGTGCCAGTCTTTGTGAACATTTCGGTGTGGTTCGTTTTTTGTTTCACCGTTGCTGTCGGATTTGGGACTGTGTTATCGTATTAGTCTTACGTGAAGTGTGTTATAGTTGTGTTTAATATATTTTGTACAATGAATATAGGTTGAGGTTGAGTTATTGGAAAATGTCTACTCTGACAACGAAAATGGTTCCGAGGATAGTTCTGACAGCTCCGACGATGACGACGAGGGGTCTCCAACATAGCCAGAATTGTCAAAATATTTGAAGCCTATTTTTGATTAATGTGTACTTATTTTTTGTTCCCCTATCATATATAAGTACGAAAATACGTATCTTATCATAATATACAGTATATATAAACACATGTCGGGCCATGTTTATAAATTTTTTTATAGAGTAAATGACACCTAAATAAACTCCGTCGGGCCAATTGGTAGTATACTTTCATATCTCTGCAACATACTTATTATTTTTTGTTTTGTGTGTAAACAATAAACAACAAAACCACATTTTTCATGTTCCATTTACCCACATAATAAGCTGACTGGCGAGTAAAGTGTTTTGGCGCTTATCACGAAGAGACGTAAATGTGTCACTTGTGATTGATTTGTGAGTTTATAATTATTTTGTATATAGAACGGAATTGTAAACATATTCTCTGTATGATAAGTAATGCTTCAGATCCGATAAATACTACACTAGATTTCATAACAAGCAAAAGTTTTGAGACTTAATAATTTACTTTTTAATGAATTAAAGTTATATATATTATAACGAAATTCAATAAGTTAGGAAAACTGTTTGTAAAATACTTGTACTTGTGAGATCGTAGCACACTGTCGCTACCTAACAAAGGCAGTCTATTGTAAACCTTTTGGCCAAAAACAGTTACTGCACAGACCTGTAAGCCATAAATATTATTATACATTGAAGAATTTCATTGTAGGTAAACCAAGACGTGATTCGATCACTGGAGAGGTGCTTTACTTGGACATCGAGGGACCTTGCAGATTTATGGCGAAGAACCTCTAAAATTGCAGAAAAAGCACGTCCAGCAAACACCTGTACCTTGGGAAAGTTTGAGAAGTTCTCACCCAAGCCAGAAGGGGAAGCTATGAAGAATGACATTCTGATAGGCTGGAACAATTTTGAGTGACATAAGGAAGCCAATCAAATTTGGCAAGGGGATGAAACCTGTACGAAAATGATCTAAAGGGAAATACCAAAGTCAGTCAATTTCCAAGACTTGAAGGGCAATCAAGTTCTAGGACTCAAAGGGGTCAAAATGCAGGACTCGAGAGAGAGAGAAATACGTTAGGTTTAGTAATAAAATGTTAAATTCAAATAAAGTAGAGTCGAAATGTAAAGTATTAACATTTACAAGGAAAGAAACAAGGAACCACGCAAGTAATAAGTAATAATTTGTCTTAAATTTAAAGCCAACTCTTTAAAGTAAAAAATATAAAAAGTAATAAATCATACAAATATAAAATTTATCAAACCATGTGCACTAACCACACGCCTTAAGATAATTGAGGACATTTTATTAGAATTGTTAATTTAATAATAAGTATATAGTTTTGATGTCTATTGGCAAAATTTGAGTTAATTAAAAACTATTTATGTGTAACTACCTATAAATGCTACCATTTTGAACACAGGATTAAAATAAATCAGTTAATGTAAAATCAAGTAACTGCGTATTAAATTGATTTCCTAAGAGTCAAAGATCCTGCAGGACAAAATTTGAGAAGGTACGTTATAATATATAAATATATACTAGTGTTACCCGCCTAGTTGTAATAGAAATCGTAAGTTTATAATGGAAAATGGAAAATTATTAATTAATTTTCTAATAAGAGCAAATCAAACATCTAAATAATTATATTTCATTTACTGCAGTACTAGATTATACAAAATTTTTTTATCCTTTTATCAGGCATATAAACATACAATATTTTAGGTATCATAACAAGTTACAATATGTTTATAATTTTTTTAATGAATTACGTAAAACTAGTATAGATATACATTTTAACATTATACTTATTGAAGGCTGAACACTGGACCATCCTAAGCCTCTGGGGCAGATCCTTGTGGATGGATCTACACAAAAATTTACAAGAACCATCCTGAGAATATGTTAAACAATCCCTCCAATTTTCATTAACTTCTGTTCAGCAGTTTAGGCATGTATAAGATACATACATAGGTTTATTAGCCATCCTAAGACTCTGGGGTAGAGCCTTGTAGATGGATCTACAACAAACTTCACATGAACCATCCTCATAATATGCCAAACAATCCCTCCATATTTCATTAACTTCTGTTCAGGAGTTTAGCCGTGCATAAGATACATACATACACACATACATACATACATACATTGATTTATGAATCATCCTTAGAGCAGAGTCCTGTGGATGGATCTACAACAAACTTCACATGAACCATCCTCATAATATGCCAAACAATCCCTCCATATTTCATTAACTTCTGTTCAGCAGTTTAGCCGTGCATAAGATACATACATACACACATACATACATACATACATTGATTTATGAATCATCCTTAGAGCAGAGTCCTGTGGATGGATCTACAACAAACTTCACATGAACCATCCTCATAATATGCCAAACAATCCCTCCATATTTCATTAACTTCTGTTCAGGAGTTTAGCCGTGCATAAGATACATACATACACACATACATACATACATTGATTTATGAATCATCCTTAGAGCAGAGTCCTGTGGATGGATCTACAACAAACTTCACATGAACCATCCTCATAATATGCCAAACAATCCCTCCATATTTCATTAACTTCTGTTCAGCAGTTTAGCCGTGCATAAGATACATACATACACACATACATACATACATTGATTTATGAATCATCCTAAGACATTAGAGCAGAGTCCTGTGGATGGATCTACAACAAACTTCACATGAACCATCCTCATAATATGCCAAACAATCCCTCCATATTTCATTAACTTCTGTTCAGCAGTTTAGCCGTGCATAAGATACATACATACACACATACATACATACATTGATTTATGAATCATCCTAAGACATTAGAGCAGAGTCCTGTGGATGGATCTACAACAAACTTCACATGAATCATCCTGGTAATATGTTAAATAACCCCTCCAATTTTCATTAACTTCAGTTCAGCGGTTTAGGCATCTATAAGATAGATAGATATATAAATAAATCGGTTTATATATATACATATATATATATATATATATATATATATATATATTGGACTAGGAGACTGACAGACTTACCTTGGTAAGAGTCCACACTGTAATCTTGAAATAGAAACACATAAAAGCACTTAAACAACAACAAACTACGAAAATAACCTAACCATACTGGAAATAAATAACAACCCAATAGAACTAAACTCACTAGAAAAATACCACATTTATAAAAACATACACAACAACTTAATGAATCTACAAACAACATATACAGAAGACATACTATATAGAAATATCATACACACAGATCAAGAAAAAGTGCGTGTAACGTCAACAAACATCAACTTCACAGACCGAACATCCACAACAGAAAAACATCAGTGATTCGACAATGGTCAATTGACCGAAAGGTGCCTCATCACTCAAGGTAAAATTATTGCACTTAATGGTGGATAAAATTACTTACATAGTAATATATTAACTTCATATATATATATATATATATATATATATATATATATATATATATATACAAAAAATATTTTACTCTTTCTGTAGATATCTCTAACAAAATATTATGAATAGTTTGTTCTGTCTTGTTTTAGATTAAATTGCTATCGAATGTTGAAAGAGGATTTAAACCACTGGATTCGTGAGTACCAAAGCATGTGTCATGAATTACTTGTGAATTGCTTCACTTGGAGTTCCAAGTGGCAAGCAATAGTGCATGCCTCTCCTTCAACAAACTGTGGCCTATGATGCATGCTTTTGTTGATAGAATAGTTGCACAATTGAGGACATAGCTTTTCAATAGCAGCCTGTAATTGAAACCTGTATATTAACACAAAATGTCTGAAACTACAAAATTTCTAGGTCGCACATCCAGAATATCTCTAAGAGCACTTTTACAATCAAAACACACATGGTAGTGTCTCAACTAAAGATTCAATTATATTTAAAGCTTAGATGGCAGGTTTAGTTGTTAAAATACTATAAACTTAATGTCTAAGTTTAACATAAGAAAAAACTGAATGATTGTTGTAGATGATTCATGGCCAGATGATAAGTCACCAATAATATTATTGATCCTTGAAGATAGGTCTTTTTGTTTGCCGATAATATGTGTCACCCATTTTTATTTAGTTTAATCACTGTTATTGGGTTTTATACATTTTATTTTAACCAAATATGATTTTTGTTAATAAAGGTTTATAAACTTTCAGTTATATTTTACATAGTCCATAAATCAATAGAAACTGTTGTTTCGTCCTAAATGGATTTTCTCTTGTTTAATGTTAAACTTTGGTAACATATGATTTTTTGAAAAGTAAATTTACATGTACATTACATTTGTGTGCATCACAAGACTCATTTTATTGGGTCATATTTTCTTAACATGCACTAAAAAAAAATTCTGTTGAGTTATTGTGTATGTGATGAAATGTTTTTTTTTTAAATAAGTTTGTAAATGAAAACTGTTATGTCTAGTCTTGCTTTAAAAATATAAAACCAATCTAATAAATAATGACAATATAGATATAACTGTTAAATATTTACTTACATGTAATAAATCTGTGACTTCAAATACAAGTAACAAATTTCTGCATAAAGGCAAAACTTCAGTAGAACTTAAACACAGCTTTTTATTATCCTCTAACACACTATTCAAGCTGTCTACCCATTCAGAGTCCATAGGGCCATCGAATATAATGATCTTGGATCCAGATACATCTGATGTAAACTTTCTGCGTGCATGAAAATATTATGTCACAGCTTTTTTAAAATAATGAAGACAAAATTTATTTAAAAATGACAAATTAAATTACTTGACAGAGATATTATTGCCCTTGAGCAGGCAGTAGAAAAACGTATTCATCACTTTTCTTAATACACCATATAATCCACATTTATTGAATATAATTATCCATATCTTTAAAGTAAATCGTAAACTTAACAATAAATGTATGAATGTTATTTTATTAATAAAATCGTGTTTTAATGACATATAAAACAATATTATTTTTATTGATGTGTTATTTTGTTAGGTAGAGGGTAATATAATCCATTGAAATAAGTTTTAACCAAAAGAATCACAAACAAATATATAATCAACCTCTGAAGGGTAACATAATTTTTAAGTTAGCCCATTAAACAATTAATTTCCTAACTTATTCTAATAGTGGGGGGGTCGTTATAAGATATACAAATTAGTATTTAAGAAATATGAGCA
>JBAIZL010000008.1:33920585-33975585 GCA_036971475.1 Prosapia bicincta | reverse complement strand
CACATTAGGCATCTCAGTATTTTCTTTCCCTTTTTTTAGAATCCAACGGTGAAATTTTAGTTCTCTTAACCTGATGTTTGTTTATATATGCTCGTTACAAAATACTTCTACTAAACTTGAAATAATTTACTATTTGATCAATTTACTAACACGACTAACCTGATCAATGTTAGTGATTACTGTTATCCTATAAAATTTACTGTAAAACCACTCTGAGAATAGTGCCGATTTGTTGATTATTTGGAGATATGTTATTGCAAAACAATCCTAACAAAACCACAGGTAGAAAAACAGTACAGCATTGGAATATTGTTTCACCCCAACTGAGTGCCTACACATGGATTGAAGAATTCAAAAATGGTCAAACAAGTGTTACGCACAATGAAGGAGCCGGACAGCTGTTTACTGCCTCAAATAAGGAAAGCATTGAGTGTTAACGTGAAATGGTTTTCTTAGATAGACGAGTAATTATTGATGAAGTGGCACATCGTCTGCAAAATAGTAATGGTTCTGCCTACCAAATCATCCACAACAGACTTGGATTTCATAAAAATTGTACAAGATGGGTCCCAAAATCAACTGACACAATTGCATAAACAAACGTGCTTGGACACCTGCCAAAAACCTTTGGATTGCTAAGGTAAAGATAGGGACTTCTTAGACAGGACCATTACTTGTGACAAAACACAGATCCACCAATACAAGACGGAGAGTAAACTGCAAAGTATGGAATGGAAACATCCAAATTTGCCGTTCAAGAAAAATTTTAAGACCCTACTATCAGCAGGAAAACTGATGCTTGCAGTTTTTTGGGACTCACGAGTTCCAGTACTGGAACTTTAATGTTGAGGAAAGGGGCACAATAATAAGTAGTGTATGTTACAGTGAGGTGCTTTCTGCCAAGCTAATGCTGAGTAATCCTGTCAAATGTTGTTGCACAATTCCCGTTCACATACTGCTGAAACACTCAAAAAACTCAATTTTGAAGTGCTGACTCATCCTCCATATAGTCCCGATCTGGCCCCTTCTGACTATCACTTGTTTGGTCCACTCAAAGAAGCACTAAGGGGGCATCAATTTACCTTGGATGAAGCATTGAAAGAAGCAGCTCAACCGACAACATTGGCTATCAGCTCAACTGAAAACCACTTTTGAGGGCGTCAGGAAGCATGCAAAATGATAGACTGAGTGTGTTGAAGAGCAAAGGAACTATGTCAAAAAATGACGTGCATATAAGTTTCCTATTTGATTACAATTACATTTTATAACTACATTGCAGATAATAATAGACTTACTCTCATAAATATAACATTTTTATTTGCTAATGGCTTTTTGATTTTTACCTAAGTGTCTCTAGAGTTCAGATATAAAGGGTTCATTGAAGTATTGCATTGTTAGAGTTGTCAGGCCCTACATGGCAATCTAAAGTAACTACAGTGTTGGACCCATTGATCCCCCATGCTATTATATCTAATTATATATTGTTTTAACCTGGTAGCTAGAATCTTTAATTGTATTTAATATGGCCTATCATAGTGTTGATTTGTTTTATGATTACTATTTTACCTACATGTAAACATAAAATATTAATACACAATATCAAGAGCACAGTGGTACAATATATTACAATGAAAATATTGGAAAGAACCCCAATACTACAAAAATAATCAAAAATAACAAATAAAACAAGTTACTTAAGATTAAACCCTTATGTACATATCGATGACCATGTTTGTAACTTCTTGTTTGCTAGATTGTAATTTTGTAATAAGACCCTCTGATGATGATGACATGGTCATCGAAATGTACATGAGGGTTTAATCTGAAGTAACTTGTTTTATTTGTTATTTTCGATTACTTTTGTGGTATTGGGGTTCTTTTCAATATTTTCATTGTAATAAAATATTAAAACAAAAAATTAGTGAGGAATCTGAGTGGTATAAGAAAATATCTTCATTATGATATTTCTTGTCATTCATTCTAAATATAGGTAGAAAAGTAACTAACCTTTAAAATGGTAGTTTTCCCAGTAAACGGCTGACCAACTAATATTATACCATTACAAATTTGTTTCAGTTCATATGCTTCAAGTAGTTTTCCTATGAATCCAACTTCTGCTTCAATCTTATTTTCAATGCATGTCTTAAACAAGCAATAAACATTATTTCATAATTAAATTATAATTATTATATTCCTAAGTCAGCGAGTAATTTTGATACAGTTTCTACACTAACATTAGCATAAAGAGCATTCATTTTGTAGTAATAATTAAATTTAATGCCAATTGCGACAACAATAATTAAGAAGCTTACTATAATTGTGTCACCGAAAATTCCTATTTTTCTACATAATTCATATAAAATAAATGAAATAAAACTAATTAGAATGATGAATATGATGGTTTCTTCACTATTTATAGGAATAGAAATTTAAATTAATTCAATAAATATGAGGAAATTTGTTTAAACTAAGACCTCCTATTTTGTTTACCTAATTAAGGATATTTTGTGGCATTGCTCTTCTGAATATTTATAAAACTATACAAAAAATGATTATTTGAAGATATTTCACAAGGCAAACATGCAGCAGAGAGAACATCAAGAAAGGTGAGGTATGAATAGTATTTTAACGAAATGCTTTTTGAGGCAGTGTACACAATTATTTTCACTAAACACTTTTAAATGTTTATAAACTTGCCTATAGTAGCACTTACTTATGTTTGTTGAGGTCGGCCGTTTTGGGAGATGTGCCCCTTTGTCAACTCAGACCGTAACTGATCTCAAGGTTTACGTATGTTAGGGTGTTAGGGTGGGGTGGGATATTATGGTGGTGTGGGTGTATTTTGTGAGTATTAGGAGTTATGATGTAAAAAAGTGCGTGCGAGTTGTAATGTAATTACGTATTGAGTATGTGTGTAGTGTGTAGTTTGAAGTGTCTATATTTCGTATTGTTCGGTTGTGTAGCGTTGGTTATTTCAGTGTTTTTTTCAAAGTAAGTTCTACTATAGGCAAGTTTATAAACATTTAAAAGTGTTTAGTGATAACTAGTAGCTCACGTGAAGATGGAATCAACAAATATGAATTATTTTCAGTTTCTGCCTCTGACTGACAAAGGATACAGTGTGTCCAAAATATAACATTATTTTAATTTTATGTATATCTATTTTAAACTCATAAATTAGACTAATACCAAGCTAGGTCTGTCAGTCTCCTACTTAGTTCAAACAATCTCCAACAAACTTTAAGCTCTATCAGAACTAACCTTGATTTTATTATTGTAGTAAAAGGTCTTGAAGTATGTCTTATTTGTATGAAGTAATCATTACTTGTCTTGAAGTATGTCCAACTTTTTGTTTACTTATTAAATGAAGATGGAGATTTCTTTTCCACAGGCCATTTTCAATAATAAAAAATCTTTTGGGGATAAATATTCTCTGCTTTCTGGCAAATAGTTCTCAAAGATTGAGAAACTTTTGAAACTATCAACACCCTATAACTGTAAGAATACTGGCTCCATGTCTTATTTGTTGGGTCTCAGATGTCCAGGAATGCTAATGTTGATATTTGAGTGCATTGTGAACTATTCAGCTTCTGTTAGAGCCTACATCAGTTTTAACAGAAAGATGGCTTTAGAATTGGAGCAGCTTTAAATTTGACTGAATAGTTTAAATTAAATTTTAATTGTCTGTTAAAGTGAAAAGAATAAAAACTGCAATTAGATACCATCAAGTACCGGGAAAGACAGTCAGCATATAGTGGATTTCTTCCCACTGCAGTATTACTGACAGTGATGGTGACATTTTAGTCAAGAAGGGAATATTATTTTAAATAAGCTTTATCTGCTAAACTTCCATTCCATGCTGATGAACTCCTGGTTACATAAAACTTTTACTGTGGAATTTCATTACGAGCAGAAGCAGAAGCCGGTCTGATGACTAAGAAACATTTACTTCTAGGGCATTCTTGGAAAGAGACTATTACTTTATTCTGAATTACTGGACATAACTGCCTCATGGCTTAGCTCCATCGACTGTCTTGTTCTGTATCTCCTGTATTAGTGTTGTATCATCTCATTTATACACTAGAACCATATTGTAAATAGTGTCTTAGAGCATTTACAGGAAAATAATGCATCTTTATACTCATATATAAATGTTGGCATATAGATGTTTCTTTTAATTGTTACTTGTTATATAAAAGATAATGTTTCACATGGAGGAAAACTACAATAAACTTGTCTAACACTAAAAAATAACAAATAAAAAAAATTACCTTTTGATTATTTTCTACTTTTTCGCTAGGATTTATATTCTTATTTTTATTTGTTTTAATTACAGAACAGCACCAGCCTATAAACCAGCAAAACATATGTAACAGATTTTAATAGGAATGAACAAATTTTAAAAAATGTACAGAATATTAAAAAAAACTATAAAATTGTAAAAAACTATGTAATCAATATTGTAACGCAGTGGGTTCCTTCTCATATGGGAATACAGGGGAATCGGCAGATGAACTTGCAAAGAGAGGGACTAAAATTGTTAAAAATCATCAAAAGTTTTATCACTGCAAGCAAGAATAAAAAGTATTAAAACATCCTACCAACAAAATTTTAGGAATATGATGGAGGAAAGATTGAAGGACAAGTTCTATAAAGCGTTTGAGCTGTTGGAGGCGATTAGAACACTCCCGAGGAAAACATCTGTTGCTAACTTCAGACTGGCCACAGGGCATGACTATCTCGCCGGACATCTCAGTATAATGAAAATATTAGAATCCAACAGGTGCACAATATGTGCATGCCAAACATCTATTATGGACAAGGACCACCTCCTGGTCTGCAGTGGAATAATTAGGAAAGACAACAACGACGGGACTTATCTGGATTGTATTGGGTAGCAAGATCTCGGATGGCGAAAGCGAAGTGAAAGCCGTTGGAAGAAGAAGACAAATTGAAAAATAGATATAATGTAAACAATTCAATATTGGCTAGAAGTAGCCAATAAACTGAAGAACATACAAATAGAGGAAAAATAGAAAATTATATCATTTGATATAGAAAATTTATAGCTATTGGTTCCAATAAGAGAGACTATATCAATTTTAGAAAAGTTATTAAAAGAAAAAGAGGTTGGAATAAATAAACAATGAATTACATAAAGAGTTAATTATGGCGCTTAAAATTATTTTACAGCAAAATCAGTTTAAATTTGATAATAAACTTTATAAGCGTAAAGATGGATTGGACATGGAAACCCCATTTACAAGAATTTTGAGTGAGATTTTTATACAACATATTCAAGAGAATTATAAAGCAAATATATAAGAAAAATACCAATGTACAGAATATCTAAGGTATGTAGACAATTCCCTAATGATAATCAAAAGTACACGAGGAAATATAGAGGAGTAAATTTTAGTAGACATAAATAATATACACGAATATGACATTATAATTGAAAAGGAGGAAGACAGAATTATAAAATGTTTAGATTTTAAAATAATAAGGAAACCTAACAGACTTGAATTTGGAATTTTTTGGAAAAAACCATACACTGATAAGTTTTGATTCTAACCATCCAATGGAGCATAAATTAGCCGCTGTCAGATCTTTGTTTAATACGTTATACAACTTACCGTTATCTAAACAGGAATGCAAAAAAGAAATAGATGTAATTTATCAGATAGCTAAAAATAATAACTATAATAATATGGTAATTAGAAAATTGGGGAAAAACAATAGAAAACAAGTAACTATAAATGATGAACAAAGGTGTGGGAAATTTGAATTTACGGGTAAGGAAATATATAAGACAACTAACTTTTTTAAGAAATAGAAAGTGACGATTGGAATGAGTACATCAAACACTATTAAAAATAAACTAAATACAAATATAATTTCTTTTAACTAAATAAATAAAACCCACAAACCAAAATAAAAAATCTTAATTTTACTACAATTACTTCATTATATTGTGGTTAGTGGGTTTTATTTATTTAACTAAAAAATTATCCATAGTGATCAAAAAATTTATTAAATATAAATGATGATAATAAATATGATAAAAACGGAGTGTATGAGATTAAATGCCAATGTAACGCAATATATAGTACAAACTGGTAGAATATCCAAACTAGGTATAAAGATCATATTAGAACATAAAGAACATTTCTCATCTTACAAACATGAGAAAAATTATTCGAATTTTGGAGCACATCTTGTAGAAGGACATATGGCGAGGGAAACTGAAAAAGGGATAATGCCAATAAAATACGAAAATAAAGGAAAAGCCTTAATATTATTGAAAATCTGAAAATATACAAAGGCCAATTGAAAAATACGAAAATAATAAACAAAAAAGTACAGATTCAATCAAATATAATGTTTAAAAATTTTAAATGTTTACAAAATAAAAATAATAGCTTAAACAATGGGCTGAACATTTATTAGACGGAACTGGTCAAATAGAACAAAGAGGAGTGTAGTTAGATAAGATGAAAGAGAGCAACAGTTCATTATACGTTCTGACTGATGGAGGGGCTCTGAAACGTCTCAGCAGGGAGTTGAACAATGCTAGGATTGGCAGGTAATTATAATACTAAAAATAAAAATAAGAAAAATAATTAAATTTGGGATTTTTTATTTAAAAATACTTTACCAATGAATAACCTTATAATTGCATTTATTATACTGTTTCTTATAACTACGCAAAATTTGAGGATGTTTCTTTAAACATTATTAAAATTTGAAGAGCAAAATAAAACAGAAGTATATTTGCACTACAGTTAAATAAAAATTACTGCTAACAGACCATTTTACTCACCAAACTGTCATTATTATGTTTTATCGTGATTGGAGTATTGAAAGTTATTTAATACAGTATCTATACTATTAAAAAAAAACTAATGTGCACACTTATGTTTAGACTTGTTTACAATATTGGAAGTTTTAAGACTTTTGAGTTATAGAAAAGTGAAGGAAAAGCCCATGAAATCTCTCACTAAACCTAACAAGACACATTGTTCTGGATATTTTTCTCACATTTTTTAAATCAACACCTTCTATGAATAAAACGTTCAAATATTATCAAAAAATAAACTACGAATTCCAATAACTATTTTTTTATTAACCTGTACAGAATTTACAACAAACTGAGAAGTTATGCATTAGTCCCCAGACAACTGCAAGGGGCCTGTTAAATTTCCTCACTTATGACCAGTCAATTGTTTCTAAACTCCTAAAATTTATTCTTTCTTCAGGAAAGTTCCTTATTCTTCCAACTTTCTAAAATTAAAGTTGCTTGATGTAATCATCTTGAATTCATTGATTAAACTATATTTAAAAAATACTCAAGTAAGTGAATACGTAATGGCTTATTTGCTGAAGCCTTTCAAAACATTCGTTCCTTTTACGAACACAGAAAGATGGCCTCCCTATGGGTTCCCCCATCTCAAGCATCCTAGCAAAAATATGCCTACATCATATGAATCAACAATACATTCTACAGAACAATTATACACATAAAATAATTTATCACCATAGATATGTAGATGACATTTTAATATTATACAACGGCAACAAACGGCAAATCAAACAACTACACAATTACTTTAATACCATACACCAAAACCTCATATTTACACTCAAATTAGAAGAAAACAATAAAATAAGCTTTCTAGATCTTACCATCACCAAACACAACACCAGACACAATTTCAAAATATACAGAAAACCAACAACTACCGATATTGTCATACATAATACATCTAATCACCCTACACAAAACAAACACGCAGCATTTAATCATATGTTACACCACCTAATCAATATACCTATGCTACAGAAAGACTACAACGAAAAACTCAATATCATAAAATACATCGCTCAACAAAACGGCTACCAACATACACTCATAGACAACATACTCGGGAAAATTAAACATAAACACTATCAAACGGCCACGCATACAAACTACACAAAAAACAACAAATACATATCTCTCACCTACCAAAACAAAAACTCACACAAAATAACCTCCACATTCAAAAAACTCCCGTATCAAATATCCTACATAACAACAAACACTCTAAGACATAACATACACCCTTTTCAAAAACAAACTGACGAATACAAACTATCAGGTATTTACAAATTAACATGTAATGATTGTCCCAGCTATTACATCGGCCAAACCGGTAGGTCATTCTATACACGCTTCGAAGAACACATTAACCAAAGAAAACAAATAAACCCAAAATCCAACTACGCAAAACACCTACAAACACGTAACACACACACAGACATACATACTAATTTAAATGTTCTCCACATATTAAAACAAAGTAAAAAAGTAATAACCTTAGAAAAACACGAGATATAAAAACACTAAACAACAGATAAAAAAACATATTAAATTATGACATACATTTTGAATCCAACAGCCTTTTCCATTATATGACACACAACCAAAATAACTCACCCTATCCCACAGTCATAAATCCGTTCCGTTACAGGCTTTGTACCTAACCGATGCTGCCAGTAGAGGGTTAGCTTCGTAAAAGGAAAGAATGTTTTGAAATGTGTCAGCAAGTAAACCATTACGTATTCACTTAGTTAAGTACTTTTTAAATATAGTTTCTAAAACTACCCACCCAAAATATATTAAGCGATTCACTTTAACTGCTTTTAATATAAAGCAATGATTTATATAAGGAGAGTAAGATGGCTGAACTGATTAGAAGGTCATATAAGCTATTAATACACATTAAAGATTTGTAGGTGCATTTATCTGTCTCTCATAAATTAATAAAGTATCCCATTTTAAGATTTTTTCAAGAAATTGTTTGGTTCAGAGACTGATTTTTCATTTAAGATTAAACACCATGTAAATTTGTTTATATTGTATACTTGCAAAATTTTAAATGCAACACACAGCAATGTTATTCTCCACTATCTCTTGAGTTGGCAGTCTACTTTTCTCGCCCACATAATATACATAAAAAATTTAATTGCATATTAAGAAATATCAATTTTATTTCATTAAGTTTGTGTCTTGAGAGGTTCACGCTTCAGAGAAGGACAAAACAAGAACTACCAACATGCAGGTACTTTCTCCACCTATGGTAGAGTTAATATCAGTCTATTACATTACCTCTTTTATAATATTAACAACAGAACTATTGTTGTACAAAAATGTTTCACTTGAAGGAAATAGATCACTTAAAATTTCTTTGAAAAGTTTTAAATCATCTTCCATTATCTGTGGTAAAAACACCATTGTAAGAGATTGAAACAAAATGTCTTCTTCAGAAACAAAAAACTTCTCTTTTAATCTTTTTACTGCGGAAAGAACCCTTATAACTGAATTTAAACCTGAAATAAATTATGTTAAGTAGATAGATGCTTAGATGTATGAACAATACAAATAAAATAATACTCGTAGTACTATTGTCCAAGCTACAGATCTATGAAGATTTACAAAGTGTATGTATTGAGGTCTTCAAAACAACAACAAAACGTTTTTTAAAAAAACAATTTTAACATTCGATGTGAATTTTTGTTCATCTACATTTAGTGATGTCAGTATCCCTTGTGTATGAAACTAGCCACAGTAAGAGCTAAGCCAACTACAGTTAAGTTTGGTGTACAAGTTCAAAGTTAATTGCCTTATACACCAAACACACTTATGACATATCTTGATAAGACAGATTTTGGCAAAACACATATAATGTGACACTTGTATTTACAGGTTTCGGCATACCACTTGTTCTAAAAATACCCAGAATTTTCGTTTTTTTAAAATATTTATTTATTCATCTACATCAATATTGTCCCCTTCAAAGTAGTCCCCTCTAGATATTATGCACTTATGCCAGCTCTTTTTCCAATTCTCAAAACACTTCTGGAACTCGACCTTTGCGATAGCTTTGAGCTCTTTCAACGATAGAAAAATAATCAGTGATTCGACAATGGTCAAGTGACCGAAAGGTGCCTCATCACACAAGGTAAAATTATTCCACTTAGTGATGGATAAAAGTATTTACAATAGTAATATATCAACTTCATATATATATATATATATATATATATATATATATATATATATATATATATATATTAAAACAACATAGATTATTCAAATACAAGAATATTTATTAATTTATATCCAAAGCTTTTCGTTGGTAATCCAATGAAAAGCTTTGGATATAAATTAATAAATTTTGTTGTATTTGAATAACCTATGTTGTTTTAAATTATTAAACAAGAAAACATATTATATATATATATATATATATATATATATATATATATATATATATATATATATATATATATTTATAACAAAAACACAATTATTTAATTTCATGTATTTTATACTTTGTAAAACACCAACATCATTAAAACCATATTTTCCAAAGTGTTTTATGTATATTTCAACAAATATATGGTTATGGAAGAGTATGTGTTGTACAGTTTGTTTGATAATTTATATAAAAATTAAAAACGAAAATAACTCATTTCTAACTTGTGTATAACTTACTTATAACATGTCCAAAGTTAATTTTGTGTAGACACAATTTTGTAATAACAATTTTTAGAGAGTTTTAAAGGTTTTTCACACAGGTTGCTGTGGCCCATGTTTTAAGCTGAATTAAGGCACGGCCATTCCCTGGTTATAAACTACAAACAACTACAACTATAAGCTAATTTAAAGATAAATTATTTACAATTAATAATATCCTCTTCATTTTAAATATAGGTTTAAACCTTATATACCTGTCTAAAGTATATTACTATTAGAATAATTTATGATTTGACCTGTTTTGAGAGTGCTTCTATATCCCACTGATGACTTGCTTATTTTTCCACAAATAGTGTTTAATATTTTCTACCTTACATGCACCATAGTTTTATTTCTTTCACTGCCTAAAATGTCCTTCCATTCATCCTACAAAATACGTCTCTTGTTGTTGCTTCTAGCGGTTTTTGATTTCACACATTACTGATCTAGTTTCTGAAGGATTTGCCATATAAGTTTAGAGCTTTATACTTAAATAAATTTATTTTATGTTTTAACATGTTCATTTCCAAGCTGGAAATTGGAATTTGGTGTAGTGGCCAATTTTTTTGTATCATTTTATTTAGTTATATAGTGCTCAAAATAAGTAAATATAATATTTACAAACTTTTATTATTATGTACCTAGGAATTATGGTCTCTAATGTCCATCACGAGATATAGCGTGATTGGCCATACTTAATGTGATTATTGCCCATATGGCCAGAAAACGCGATATCGCATGATATATAATTCGGCCAAAAAGGGCACATAGTTTACAAATAAAAGCTATTTAAATATATTACTTGTAATGACTTTAATTAGCTGACATTTATATTCAGGCAAAATTTGAAAAACTCATTCTAGATTGTAATTCCCTTATACATTCAAAATTTACAAGATGGTTTCAAAATGTAAAAGAATTTAGCATTGCAATCATGCAATTCAAAAAAACAGTTAAAACATAATGGTGGAGCACCTGGGAAGTTTTTAAACTCAGTTGTGGCGTTTATCCTCTTTTTATTTTAATAGCAATTTTTGTAATCTTTTCTAGAAGTTGCATTTACTGTTTCGCCGGTGCTGAGACATTGAGGTTTGGTTTTTTCAATTTTAGTTAGCTTGTGTTGGACTCGGTCTCCTCGTGTCCTCTGTGTTGCTTGTAGGTCAGATGTGGATCAGAATCTAGTAATAACTCTTCCACCACTGATTTTTTAAAGAAAATGATTTTGAGACAATCCGGCATTTAACTGAGACTTTTGAGGGTCCTGGTTGGTCACTCATAATTAAAAAATCAAAATCAACACTCAAATAAATAAAAACTGAACTTCAAAACGCTAAATCAACGAATAACTAAACAAAATTATTAGGATGTTACCTTATCTGAACGCTACCACTCTGTGCATTGGCTGATGAGAACAAAACAAAATGGCTGGTGGCCATCCCCACTACAAAAAGGTCAATCCCTTTCCCAGTGGCCAATATAAGTATTACACAAAATTTCGCTGCGGCCATTATAATATTTCACTTAGGATTTGGATAGCAACGGCCACGTGATATCGTGTGATCGACCGCCCGGTAAGATCTGGCATCACACGATATCTCGTGATTGGCAATGAACGTGTTAAACAGTACATCCCTTATAATTTTTCAATTTTGTTTTATTTTGCTATTGGCTCTTCTATGCTTTTGTAAAAGCCTTTCTTTTATTTTAACAGCTTTTAAAAAAGCATCTCCAATGTTCTTTTTTTCATATTGTACAATTTAGGCAAATTTTGATCATATTTTGCTATTGGCTCTTCTATGCTTTTGTAAAAGCCTTTCTTTTATTTTAACAGCTTTTAAAAAAGAATCTCCAATGTTCTTTTGTTCATATTGTACAATTTAGGCAAATTTTGATCATCTTGTGGCAAATTTTGTTTGTTCCCTTTACTCTGACTCAACATCTCCACAACTAGATACTTCCATTACTAACAACTGCAGTTTCAACTTATCGAATCATTTCTCTATCTACTTCAAGTTTATATGTAGATATGTATAACGTTATCATATATATTGTTTTAGACACGGACTTTGCTAAAATATTTTGTCATGGCTAAATGGATTTACTGTATAGAAAGATAAGGCTGTACAGTCAAATTTGTATAAGAGTCAATGTAAATCATTTTTATTGTTTGAAATTAGTTTTTTATTATTAGCATAATATTGAATAGATAATAATCTGTAATCAATAAATAATTAATGTTGAAATTTAATGTGAAACTTACCAAAGTTATACCAAGGTTGGCTTTTAAGTTGTTCAGAACAAAACCGTGTTAAAGTAACAATTTTACTTGCAAGAACAGATGTGTTTTCAAACCCATAAGAAAGTAGCATGATTTCTGCAATAAGATTGATGTCAGGAACCATCATAGCAACTGGACGAAACAAGACCTTTAAATATAAAAAGGAAAAGACTTGAAAATTTTAAACCACAAATCAGAACTTCTGCATAGCTACGAACAGATTCATTTGTATATTAGATGACTACATTTTACAAGTATATTTTTTGAACTGACTCCAATAAAGCACTGAGTGCTATGTTCCATATTAACCCAAATCACACCTATCATGTTTCAGTGCCAACTATTTGTTTCTACTACTTTTTCACCAATTAAAATTTATCACTGCAAAAAAACAAGTATTTTTTTATTTGTGACCGTTTGGCTTTGCAGGTAGTTTTTACGACCAGAAGTGATGTTATAGTCTACGAAATTTTGGGTTCAGAGAGTTGGGGTAATAAAAGTTTTTGATCAACAAAATATTTGTACTTGTTACAAATGTTGTAATCTTGTTGATATTTGTACTCTTAACACTTGTTAAATTACTACTGTATTGGTAATATTTCTACACTAGATTAAAACTATTCACAGTTTTCTTGCAGCATTTGTGGTAATTTTGATGCACGAGATAGAAGTTATGTTGAAGGCAGGCTAGATACCAGGCCAATGATTTTTTTTGGTATTGCTGCATGAAGTGTGGGAATCATATATATTTTTTGTTAAACCAAATATTTGTAAATACTCGATAAATTAGTAGTATAACTATTAGTAATATTCTACACTACTTTACATCTTTTAGAAAGCTCACACATCTTAAATAGCAAAATATATAACTGTATACACAACCTATTTGCTGTAAAAAACAAAATACACTAACAAATAACACAAGACACCAACCTGAAAGCTGGCATGGAAATAAATACCTACCGTAAACCTCCTCCATACGTTAAATATAATGATGATTCTCTGACTCGCTGTAACCTAATACTAAACCAAGCATTAAGTTCATAAAGAAAAAAAATTATTCCTCTTATTAAACAAAATAAAATTCTTTGACTCATATCAACCTGGTATTAAGCGAAGGACTAATAAAATTTAGTTATGACTGCAGAAAAAGTGTTATAAGAAATCTCGCTTATTATAATTTTCATTCATCACCGTACACTTTGTTCAACAAAGTTTACTGTCCTAATCCTATGATTTATCTACATTTTCAATGTAAGTAGATGTTTTGGCTGCAAAGATTTTATTATACCTCTTTCTATCAAACCTTTTCATATTTATAAGCATAAGGTATTTCACCAATGTTAAATCTAACAGGTGTAGTACAAGTTTATTAATAAAATATAAAATCTATTACGAAGTACTTATGTTTATTATAAATTAAAAAAATATAACAGAAAAAGATAAATAAAATTTTTGTTAATAAAATATTTCATTAGATGTTTAATAGAAAAATATAATTAATGAACTTGACGCAATAACACAATAACATTACCTTGAGATTGATAGGTATATGCTGAGGAGCAGCTGTGAAGGGTGTTAATGTAATGCAGATGTAGCAGTTGGGGTTTATTTTTAAATGGCCATCTTCAAAAACAAAATTTGTTTCTTGAGAACACACAGCTTGAGTGATGCATGCTATTTGTTGTGCTACGACAGAGAGTACTTCTTGTTCTATTCGGTTAAATTCGTCAAAACAAGCCCAAGCACCAGCACAAGCTAAACCTTTGAGTAACTGTAAGGGGGACAAAAGATATGTTACAAATATATAACAGAATGGTTTTACATCATAGATTTGATGAAACACATTAAGAGCATAGAAAAAAGTTGTGAATCACATTTATAACATTATAAGTTTTCTTGTTTATCACTATCAAATATTGTAAATGGACAAATTATTCTAAAGCGTTGTCTCAACAACACATTTTTGTATCAGGAAATAAAAATTATATGAAAAAATAAGAAAGCAAAGGAGGGAATATTTTACTATTCTAGATTTCCTATTGTTTATTTGTATGATTTTTAATAATCATAAATCAGATAAATAATTAGTTAATGAATAAATCATTGTTTTCCTTCTTGTTTCCGAGCAATGTTGAGAAAATGGTTCTATTTTTTACTTAGACTTTATATCAGACAAAATGACAGTATAATAAAGGTTGTCAGCATTGTTTAACCCGTACAAGAAATGTGACAAATTAACATTACACAGGTATACGAGGTGTGGCTAGAAAAAAACCGAACTGATGCTATAAAAAAATTTTATTTTCCATTATTTACAATTTGATGTTATCTCCTTTAATGTACTCTCCTCCTCGGTCTATACACCACTCCATACGAATTTTCCACTGTTCATAGCAATGCTGCAGATCATTTTCAGTAAGTCCATACATTACTTCCGTCGCTTTTTCTTTTACTGCTTCAACACTCTCAAATCTAGTTCCTTTCAAAGCTGACTTGACTTTAGGGAAAAGGAAAAAATCACAGGGGGCCAAATCAGGTGAGTAGGGTGGATGGTCTAAGATGGGAATGTTGTGATTGGCTAAAAACGTCTTCACTGACAAAGCATTGTGAGCTGGGGCATTGTCTTGGTGCAGGATCCATGTCTTTTTTTCCACAAATAGTTCCATTTTCTCCATACTCGCTCACGTAGGGTAGTCAGGACACTAATGTAGTAATGCTGATTCACTGTTTGTCCCTCTGGTATCCAATCAATGTGTACAATCCCTTTGATATCAAAAAAAACAATCATCATTGCCTTGAATTTCGATTTTGACATTCGTGCTTTTTTTTGTCATGGAGAATCAGGAGATTTCCAATGCATCGATTGGCGTTTGGTTTCAGGTTCGTAAATAAAAATCCACGATTCATCACAAGTAATAACATTTTGTAAAAAGGTGGGATCACTTTCAATGTTTTCTAGGATGTCAGAACAAATCATTCTTCGGCGTTCCTTTTGTTCAATTGTGAGACACTTTGGAACCATTTTTGCACACACTTTGTTCATGTTGAAACTTTCATGAAGAATCTGCCTAACACTTTCCTTGTCCATTCCTGTCAACTCAGACTTTGCTCTGATTGTTAAACGGCGATCTTCTCGAACAAGTTTACCGATTTTTTCAATGTTTGCATCAGTTTTTGCTGACAATGGTCTGCCAGTGCGAGCGTCATCACTTGTGTCTTCGCGGCCATCTTTAAATCGTTTAAACCACTCAAACACTTGTGTTCGCGATAAACAATCATCGCCGTACACTTGTTGCAACATTACAAACGTTTCACTTGCAGATTTTCCAAGTTTGAAAAGAAATTTGATGTTAACACGCTGTTCTTTCTGTACACTCAACATTTTTCCGACGCACAGACAAAACGTCAACTACTTAGAACAGACGCCACGGGCAGACTGAGTGCAGGAGGCAGATGAAACTAGAGCAGTAGGCGGAGCAAGAGTCACGGGACAGGCCAGGCGACTTTCAGCCTTATTGCATTCGTTTTATTGTTTCACTTGTGCTAGTTCGTTTTTTTTCTAGCCTCACCTCGTATATTGTCTTTCTTTAAATTTCCCCCTTCTCACCTGCATTTAAAATGTATTAAGAATATTTTTTTCTGTAGTTTTGAGGTTGTCAGCCTGTGTGACCATTATCGCATAAAAGGGATAGAAAACGATTGAAAATATATTCAGGATTAAGGTAGAGACAAAAAACTTTCTGCATCAGTATCAAGGGTTGTTTGCCTAAAACCTGTATTATACAATTCCAATTTTTGTTAAATCAGAGGATTTTGAGTTTAGTGGAGTTGCTCATATTCAAACAGGTGTTTCTTACACTACACATATTTGTAAGAAAAATGATAAGAAGGGGAGGTAGAATTATTTATAACTGTTTTTTTAATGATATCCTATTACTAAGATTAGGGAGGAATTATGGTATGAAAAAGGTTGTTCAACAGAAACAGACATGATCTCAACTATGGTGAAAACAGATATCTACCTGCTACCTTCTGTAAAATTTATTCTTAATTAGTGATACACAATTAGTGATAAATGCAGGTGGCCATCAATTTTTTTAGTATAGTGTAGCATTGACTACTTACATTTCCCAAAGTCTGACAATTAAGACCTTTTGAACAATTGAATTCAAAACAAACAACTGCTATAGCTTTTGCCAAATCCTTAACAGTCTCTGTTTTCCCGGTTCCAGTTGGTCCTTCTAAAGCTCCATATACATTCATATGATATGATGTGACAAGTGTTCTATAACAGCGCATAGTAAGTGGTGTGATGACAAGACGAGATGTACTTCCCAAATATTCAAATCCATAATTCAAGCTAGCATTGATCATTCGAACAGTAACAGAATCTTCCCAGTAGTACCTATAAGTTATTAATTTCATAAAAAAGGTAAAAAACGTTTCTTAAAAGAAATGTAAGTATTTACTACAGAGAAAATAATGGAAAATTATTAAACCTGAGTTACAATAAAATGAACAACCCTGAGAAGATAAACAGTGAAAAAATGTTAATACTAAATAATTGCATATATGTAACTACGTTTAGTTGGTTTTTTTTTATCTTTCTGTAATAAGAGTGTAGAATTTTATTGAAAATTATCTACTGCACTGAAACAGCAGTATTCCATTCGATTGTTCTAGACATTCATAATTCAGGCAGTAAAAGCTAGAGTGAGCTATCTCTGCAATGGAGTAATGAAATGTAAGGTAATAAGTACTAAAAATTGGCAAAATGCATTACAGTAACACACGCACACACACCTATATATATGAAGTTAATATATTACTGTGTGAGTAATTTTATCCACCATTAAGTGCAATAATTTTACCTTGAGTGATGAGGCACCTTTCGGTCGTTGACCATTGTCGAATCACTGATTTTTCTCTGCTGTGGATGCTACGTCCGTGAAGCCGGTGTTCGTTGATGTAACGCGCACTTTTTCTTGATCTGAGTGTATGATATTTTTGTATAGTATGTCTTCTGTATATGTTGTTTGTAGATTCATTAAGTTGTTGTGTAGGTTTTTATAAATGTCTGGTTTTTTATAAACCTACACAACAACTTAATGAATCTACAAACAACATATACAGAAGACATACTATACAAAAATATCATACACTCAGATCAAGAAAAAGTGCGCGTTACATCAACGAACACCGGCTTCACGGACGTAGCATCCACAGCAGAGAAAAATCAGTGATTCGACAATGGTCAAAGACCGAAAGGTGCCTCATCACTCAAGGTAAAATTATTGCACTTAATGGTGGATAAAATTACTCAAAAAAGTAATATATTAACTTCATATATATATATATATATTACTATTGTAAGTAATTTTATCCACCATTAAGTGCAATGATTTTACCTTGAGTGATGAGCCACCTTTCGGTCACTCTGTTAGAGTGATTCGACAATGGTCAAGTGACCGAAAGGTGCCTCATCACTCAAGGTAAAATCATTGCACTTAATGGTGGATAAAATTACTTAGTAATATATTAACTTCATAAAGTCAGTGCAACGGAAAAACAATGGATAACGTAATATATATATATATTATAGCATACCTTCTGTAATCGTCCTTTAGGATATTTGACATTTAGGTAATCAATTAATAACGTAGCTACTTGCTTTTACAATAACTGATTTATTTAATCCTGAGGTCAAAACGTTAGCATTTATAGGTAGTTACATAAGGTTTGTTTTAACTAACTCTACTTTTGCCGGTAGGAATCAAGGCTCTTATAATTATTATGAACTTACAATTCTATTTAAACTGTCCTTAATTATCTCAAGGCATGTATAGGTTACTGCATCTGGTGTGATAAATTTTATATTTGAATGAATTGTTACTTTTTAAAGAATTAATAAAGCTTAAAATATTTTAATATTTGTTACTTTAAAGAGTTGCCTTTATATTTTAGATAAATTATTACTTATTACTTGCGTGGTTCCTTGTTTCACTTCACTTGACACAAATTCACTTATTAATATTTTCCTTTCAATTTCATTTTTCTTAATCACTTGAAATGCTTCCATGCCATAACTAAATTTATTAAATCACTCCCTCATTAATTCCACTTACTATTTAGTTATCTCCCTTATTTAATTTCTCGTACTACTTTTCTATCTCCCTCACTTAATATAACTCATGACATAATAATCTCCCTTACTTTAATTTCACTTATTGCCTTTTAATCTCCCTCTTTTACTTCACTTCCTATTTAATAATCTCCCTTATTTTAATCTTACTTATACTTTACATTGCGACGTTACTTTGCTTGAATTTAATATTTCTTACTAAACTGAATATATTTCTCCCTCGAGTCCTGCATTTTGACTCCTTCGAGTCCTAGAGCTTTACCCTTTCAAGTCCTGAAAATTGACTGACTTTCATGTTTCGTTCTGGATCGATTCCATACGGGTTTCATCCCCTCTTCAAATTTGATTGGCTTCTTTATGCATTTTTAAGATCTTGATCTTGCTCACGCATGTCTATGAAATCTATCAATTAGTTGTCGGCTCCTGGCTATGTAAATCCAGTAGTTCTTGAACGTCCTCATTATCCACTTCTAAATTGAGTTGTCCGGCTAACCGACACAACTTCTTCAATCACATCAGCAATATCATCAGACTCTGGTGCTTGATTCTGCTTGAGTTTCAGTAGTGAAAAAAATAGACGCAGCTCTTTCCAACAGCCATTCAAAGTATTTTTGTGAAATTTGATTTCAAGATTGACCAATTATTCTCAAAACATCTAAAACATTGAATTGTTTTCAACAGAGAGTTTGTTGGTCTGTCTCATAGCTTCATGGAGATGCCCAAATGAGCTTTTTGTGTAATAAGCTTTAAATGTTTTGATGACTCGCTGATCCATCAGTTGAAGCAAACTATTTGTGTTTGATGGCAAAAATATCATTTCCACGCGTGTGTCGAAATTAGTTAAAGTAGTAGGAGGATGGTCAGGTGCAATGTTAATTAATAGGAATTACTTTAAAAGGAATTTCTTTAGACTGACAATAACGTTCGACTTGAGGTATGAAATGATGACCAAACCGGTCTTCAAAAATAACTGTCACCCAAACCTTCTGATTCAACTTCCAAATCACAAGCAAGCTAGCTGTAGAAATATAGTTTAATGCCCTTGAATTTTCTGAGCGATAAACTATGAGGTTGCAACTTACAGTCACCAGCTGGTGGCCTTAAACCCTGAAAATATTTTCTCATCATGAGCATAAGTTGTTCCCTTAGACATTTTCTTCTACAACAGGCCAGTTTCTGCGTGACACGGACAGCATGATTTAAAACCGAGTAACTTGGGAATCGCATAAGACGGGTTAGTGTAAGTCGAGTTATTACTGTAAATTAAAACAACCTAAAAACGAACCACAAACTACAACAAAAATGTGCCAAATTCACATACACAGGATACAACATGGAAGGAATAACTAAAATACTAAAAAATAATAACACTAACATAACTTACAAAAATACATCAAGCATAATCATTAAAATAAACCAACTGGAAGAAAATATGTTCCACACTTAACACGTTCGCTACCGCAATGTTAACAAAATAACTATTGGTATAGACCAGCCGGCTCACATATGCGCCGTACGATTTCTCGTCCTGGACTGACGTGTCACATATGGCCACTCTGGGTAGTTAAAATGGACCGAAGGATCATATTTGCGATGCTGTTTGCGTGTTACTTTTATTCCTTTTAAAAAATCAGTGGTTTATTTTAACAGTTTGATATATTGGTATTGGACTATAGACATGTCTGACGTTAATGTAGCACATTTGGTCTTTCGGTTATCAAGGTCAATGATGTCACCATACTCCTGACACATTGTTTATTCCATCGTGCACCATTCTATTCCATTAGAATCACAAAGAATGTACTCTAAATGGAATTTATCAATACAGGATGTAAACCTGTCACAAGTGATAAGTACATTTGTAAATATTCTGTTGGCCTACTGTACATGGAACACAAATGTAAATATATTTTGTCTCTGATACAATATTGTTTATAATGTCAGCATCTTTCCAATAATATATGTAGCCTATATAAGCAATCTGTCTAGCATGACTAGCCAAGACAAGTTAGTTGGGAGTTTGTTGATATAAGCCTTTGTATGACATTTCTGTTTTACGTGTATATAGTATTGTTTCTAATATATTACACATCTAAGCCCTTATTTATGTAAGCAGCAAAATTTAATAGCCTATACACTTTTTATAATTTATTAAATTTTACATACTTTTAAAAATTTGTTTTCATCAAAATAATTTTTGGTTTCGGATTTGAGGGGCTATACTGTAGTGCCTCATATGTGGGGAAGCCCGTAACATGATAAGATTTTCGTGCTATAGACCGAACGGCTCATATATGCGCCATCCTAAAAAAACACTAAAAACAGCAAAAACAAAAATATACAAAAAACACACATATGCCAAAGGTTTTTATGAAGTATAATAAGTTATTATAACAACTTTCCACTTTTAGTCTGTGATGAAGGTCAGGCCCACATTAACGCAGTCTGTATGGAAAGATTGAATTCTTACCGCCAGTCCCTCGTGAAAAACCCGACGGCACATATATGTGCTGCTCGGTAGCGAACGTGTTAATAATGAAATATATAAAATCGAATGCAAAATGAAATTAAAAGACAAATACAAAGAGCACCTCAAGACATACATCAAAACTATTATTTACAACTCAAACCTAGCTACACACTGAGACGGCCAAAACAGTCTTAAATTTGAAGATTTTGCACTTGGGCAAATTTTTTTTTAATGTTATTTTAAAAGTTTAAAAATGAAACAGCTGCTATACACAGTAGTGGGCAAGCAAGGTTCACTATCTGGTTGAGTAAACAAAGCCGGTCCAAAGGGTCGATTTTGTTCACAAAACAGAGCAACTAGGAAAGAATTAATATTTTCTTCTAACAAATAAAATTAAAATTAAATTAATTTTTATTATTTATAAAAATCAAAACTTAAAAATGAAATTATAAAATAAAAGTAAAGAACCACCAAAGTTTAAGAAAATTTTATAAAAGCAAAATATTGTAAAATAAAATTTATTAAAAAAAGAATTGTAATTAACAAATGGTTTAATAAATGCTCTAAAAATTATAAAATTGTCAAGTGCGGGAGAAAATAGTTTCGAGGGCCGTTAAAGCGTAACTTACGAACGGAGTGGAGTAGAAGTGTTATTCAAGGTGGTAACAAAATCTTAAATAATGAAAATGACCATGGTGTTAAGAAATATGATAATATTAAACCATAAGTGACATTTTAAAGCAGCAGCTAAAAAACTAGCACAAACCTACAAAAGCAAGTTCATTAGGTCACTATGTAGCAAGTCAAGACCAAGTTTTGATAAAGAAATAAACCGCGTAGCAGAGGAGTGTGGACTGCCCGACGGCAAGTGGAGAGAAGTAAATCAGCTCTCACAATGGACAGACATTTTACTGGAGATCCAGAAGAAGGCTCCAGGATGCTGTTCCGTGGCTATGTGGAAAATCAAGCCCAAGATGGACGTGGAGATAGTCTGCCTTCGTGCGCCCACGATTTTGAATTTTAACTTTATCACTATGTAAACAAAATTACAAAAAGTATTAAAGGCGGCCCTAAAACCGATTAGTTCTGATTGCTACAAGATATTAGAGTCCAGGAAAATCATGAGGGAGAAGAGGAGCAATCCCAATGAAAGTTTTTGGGGCAAGTCTGAATTTTAATATCAAATTAACAATTTATTAAATTTAGTAAATTTCTTAAAATCATAAATTCAAATTTCTTTAAATAAAAATATAATCACTTATTGAAAATTAATATTTAAAAAATATATAAGCAAATGACTCTTTTTTAAATAACAATATAAGTGGTAGTTATGAAATAAAAATTTATTCAAATATAAAATGCAAGTTCTAAAATCACAAGATTAAGGTTGCATAAAGTTATAACAAGTTAACATTGAACAAAGTCAAAGCACTATGTATTCAAAATGAACAGTAACATAATTTACTGAAAGTCACTATAAGTAAAACAATAAAAAATTCAAAAAGAAAATCAATAATAAATGATTTAGTACTCAAGTTAATATAACACATTTTATGTCCATATATCATATATTAAACATATAGGGTCAAATAATGGTAAAGATGTAAATCAAGTCAAATTGGTTTTGTAATCGTTCAGGTTTATGTTTGGGAGCAAAAATATAAATAAAACACAAAGGCACTAGGAAATAATCTTGCCTGTTACTTCTACAAAGAAGTATATGGACATAAAATAAAATAAATTGGTATAAATAATTCTTCTTTTGTATTTAAATATGCATGTGAATTTATGTGTGTAATTTGAACTTTAAAAACCCACAATGTTCGCAAAATGACTATAAACGTTATAAACAGTTAAATAATAGTGTTATCCAATTGTTTGATTAACTTTATGTAAAGATTATATGAACATTTCTGAACTTTATAAAACATTCAAGTGTATTTCATGTTTAAAGAGCTGCTTATTAATATTAAAATAAATAACAAAAATTCAATGGAATAACAGTAACAATTGTAGCAGATTTTGGGAAAGCAGATTTTAATTTATAATTTAAAGTTCATTTAATTAAAACAAGACTGAACAAAAAATGTTTAGAATTAATAAAAGTAACCTGTGGTCTGAAATTTTTCCAATCAGCAACAAGAGTAAAATTGAATAATTCAATTAAACTAGCAAAAATTTTCTTTAAAAATACTCTTGAAATAGAGAAGTAATAGATAAATTTACAGTTAAAAACAAAAACTTATAAGGTACATATTATCACATAAGTGAGTATGAACATTTTGGTTGATATTTTAAACAATGTCCAGGGATTTATCCACTGGCAAATCATGCTCGACACACCACAGGTACCAGGGATATGGTAAGTCGGGTGGAATCATATTTAAACCGCGGTTTAACTGGCGAGTTTTGGCCTTGTAGTGTCCATCCCGGTACAGCTTACACGAAAGAAGCGTAAATTTGGTCATGTTGTTGGTAGGGTGTGGAGCGCGAAAATCAGGGACGATCTACCTGAGAATGGTGCTAGGTTTGGCCGTGGAAAACAAACATACATTCCCCACATTAGAAAACATACATCTAATAACATAAGCACAAAAAGGGATCAAAATGACAATCTGGGAACAGCTACAAATTTATAAACATAAAAATAATATCATAATCAAACAAATAAAATACAAAACGATATATTATTCAACTTAAAAGACAAAATTAACCCCAAGAAAAACTAAAAAGGTTCCCCCAGTGAAGTAAATCTGGAAATAGAACAGTACCGGTACATTACATGACAATGGAAATCCCACACACCTGACAATGAAGATGCCATTAATCTTCGACAGTTAATTCACATAGATACCAAGTAAGATTCTTGTTTAATTGCATATAGTATGTATATGTATATATATATATATATATATATATATATATATATATATATATATATATATATATATATAACTTTGCAACACTGTTTTCTTGTATTCACTTATCACTTTCACAATATGTACTTGAACAAGAATCTTACTTGGTATTTAAGCGAGTTAACTATCAAAGATTGATAGTATCTCCATCATCGAGCATCACTGACCAGGGGTTGTAGTAGACTCTAGAAATTACCACAACCCCCGGTTAGTGATGCTCGATAATGGAGATACTATCAATCTTTGAAAGTTAACTCGCATAAATACCAAGTAAGATTCTTGTTTAAGTACATATACTGAAATTGGTATATATATATATAGGTTAGTTTTGGTTGGTAAAGATTATTTAGGTTTTTTGGACTAGGAGACTGACAGACTTACCTTGGTAAGAGTCCACACTGTAGTCTTGAAATAGAAACACATAAAAGCACTTAAACAATGATATATTTCAACCACACAGTGGTCTTTGTCAATCAAAGAGAAAACACAAAAAGAAATATGGGAGAATGAAATAAAATAAATATAAGTTGTCAACTTATAACTGTATGAAGCAACTGTGGCGTAATGTTTATTTTTAAATAAATAAAACCTCTAAACCACAAGTAACATTTATTTAAACCTTATGTACATTTCGATTGCCCAGCAATCATCTTCAGAGGTATTTAAAAAATACAACTCCCGGAGTTCAACTTCCCGGAGTTGTATTTTTTAAATACCTCTGAAGATGATTGCTGGGCAATCGAAATGTACATAAGGTTTAAATAAATGTTACTTGTGGTTTAGAGGTTTTATTTATTTAAAAATTGTCAAATTATATTTATTTTATTTCATTCTCTCATATTTCTTTTTGTGTTTTCTCTTCGATTGACAAAGACCACTGTGTGGTTGAAATATATCATTGTTTAAGTGCTTTTATGTGTTTCTATTTCAAGACTACAGTGTGGACTCTTACCAAGGTAAGTCTGTCAGTCTCCTAGTCCAAAAAAAAAAAAAAAAATATATATATATATATATATATATATATAAACACATACAAACACACATTACACATAATGTGATATCATATCATTTATTTACTAATTTTTACCGTATAAACCTAAAAAGTAAACAATCTTTTAAAAAACAAAATTTTAAAAAAACATTAAAATTGAAAATCATTTTAGGCTAAAGCAGTCATTTAATGCTTATGGTGGGGAAAGGATGAACCTATTTTTATTTAAAAAATTCAGACAAATAATATAATTAGAGGTGATTGTAAAATTACCTTAGCTGAGAAACCCAAGAAAAATCCTCTTCATTTACAACTTCCTTTGCAACCAAATCCAGAAGAATATCCTTAGTATGTATTTTGAGAATAATTATACCACATATCGTGCAAAATAAATATCTAGACAAATCCTTTTTTGCTAAATCCTTAGCTTCCTCTATGTGTTTCTGAGAATAAATTTTAAAAACTTATATTACAATTAAATTACAATATAAATTATCTTACATATGTAAGGGACACCAATTAAATATACGTTGTTAATAGATAAAATGTTATCAATTGTTCGTATTTATTATAACACAGTAAGAAATAAGAAGTTCAAGTTTTGATTAAGACTAGAACTTTGAAAAATTCAAGAATATATTTATTGGGAACTAGTAGTAGAGTTGAGGAAGCAGTCCTTTAATAATTTTCTCTGAGTTCTTACATGTGCCGGATAAGCATTGCATCTTTGAGCAACTTGCCTTAGTTTTTTCTTAGAATTAATTATGAGTGAAAATATATAGCATCAAATTCTGCAAAAAGAGTGATAAAGCCACTAGACTAGATAAACCTACTAGATGTTACAAGTCATTTACAGAAGTAAAACACATATTTGACTATAGTAAAATGTTTAAAACGTTAAGGCATATGTTTGAGGTTATTGTAAAATATGAATTTTCATAAGCAAATAGGATTTAATGGGTTAAAAAGCTGGCACACTAACCAAAGACAATTTCTGACTGAATATCGAAGAACATAGCAACGAATTCAATCTTATTTGGATTTGTTTTCCTTGGATACAAGGTGAGAATCATTAAATTTTATTTAAAAAATAATAATATGTTTGCCATAGGGCATTGAATTGATCATATACTGCAGAGTGTATACTGATAAGACATATTCGTCATCGATAGCAAGTTGTTGACTGTTCAGTCCGCGTGAACCTTGTTAATGTGTTGTTGTAGTCCATTTTCTTAGTGTAGTCTTTACTCCGTTACTGTTAGATTGTATACTTCGGTTGTATACCTTAATGGAAAACTTTACATCATCGGAATTGAAAGGATGCTATTTGGTCATGAGAGTGAATGCAGTGAAATTGATACTGATAATGACGGCAAATTATTTTAGTTTTTGACAAATGTTAAGTGAACAATTAGTTCTGTGAATTTATGATCAGCCTACAATCAAATATTAGGCTTCAATCAGGAAATACCAATTCATTTTAAAATTTTTTGTTCATAATTATTTTGTTACTAATATGGTTACAAATAAACTAGGGCAATTCAATCTAGTTTAAGAGAGCACTGAATTTGGAATTGATCCATATCCACTGGGTCACTTGGAATGTAAATACAGTAGAGTCTTGCTTATCCAACCTTCGATTATTCAACATTCCGTTTAATCCAACACAGTTTGTTTTGTGGAGTGTTTCTAAAGAGTTACTTTCGTGTTTTGAGTAATTGTTAATGCTTTAATTGATAGATTATGTTACTATGGCAACAAAAAGAAAGAAGTTCATAGTATTAATACAACAAAAAGCTGGGGGAATAAAAATACTCGATAAAGGAGAGTTCAATACAGAAGGTTGCTGATGACTATGGTGCCGGCCAGCTATCAGTAGGAGATTGGAATAAGAGACGATTGGAAATAGAAAAATGGTGTTCTTCAAGAGGGACTGAAAGAGCACTCAAGGAGAGAAAATCAATGGTGTTCAGAGACAAAGGTGTTCCTATTTCCAGGCGTATCCTGCAGATGAAAGATTTGCATTTTCGAAATGAATCTAATGAAGGTGATGCAGAGTTCACAGCAAATGTTGGGTGGCTTAACAGGTGGAAAAAGTTATGGAATCCGCCAGATAACTATTTGTGGAGAGTAACTGTCATCTAACTTTGTAGAAATTATTGAATTTGTATAAAATATTTCAACTCTTTATTAAAAAAGAAAGCTTAACAGGAGATCAAATTTCAACTGTGTTGAGACAGTGCTTAACTTGTTGCTTACACCCCGTCTCAGAATAAGTTGAGGCAAGCCAGGTAGCTGGGGGATTAGGAACTACTCGCGTGATGAATATGTGGGGATGCCCTGGCTAGTACATCCCATTAGTGACCCATCGCCGATTACTCCACTTATAAACGTTAATCTAATAAATACGTATTATATGAGAAAAACAGTTTTAATACAGTTTTAAAATTATTATTAAACAAACAATTGCGTGTTTATCTAATGTTAATCGGCTGACTTCAAGTGTGATTTCCGGCTATGGTTCGGTAATTAAAATTTGCTTCAAGCAGTTCATGGGCCGAGCAGTTCCTAATCCCCCAGCTACCTGCCTCAATTTAACCTGATACGGGGTATAGTAAGAGGCTTGCAGCCCGAACAGGAAAATCAGCCCCTGGCTATAAACGTAGTAAAGAAAATGTAACAATTCTAGCTTACAGTAATGCTTCAGAGAACCATAAAACGTATTTCGTAATGATCGGGAAATCAAAAATTCACAAGCATTCAAAGTGATTTCAAAAAATTAATCTTCAAGTAAATTATTACAATTAGAAAAATGCGTGGATGAGCAGCGCAATTTTCAAAGGTCGGTTTTTAAGGAATTTGTCTTTTCCGCAGAAAAATATTTGAAAAAGCAATCTTCCAAAAAAAGCTGTAGGCCTGTTATTAATAAACAAAACCCCCGCATCCCTGACTTCCGAGTGAAAGGAACTTCAAGATGGTGACGTTTCTACCACCAAATGTATCGGCCATTTCCCAAAAAATGGACCGGGTCTCTTGGAAACATTTTTAAAAAAATTATCGAAAGAAGCTACTATCAATATTGCTAGAACTAGCTGATGGTGAGGAGACTGATGTGAAAGGTAATTTGAAAGCCATTAACTTAGAGGAGGTTGCTTATTGGATTACAAGGCCTGGACTGATGTACATGTCTTGACGGTTGCCAAATCGTGAAACAAGTTGTTGGGAGAAAATACAACTGAAGATGAGGAGGTTCCAAGAATTAATGAAGAATATGTTCTTCCTTTAGCCGATTGTTCAACTCTTTCCTATTGTCTGATGTCATAGTTCCTTGTTCACGGTGGATAATCGAGACTTTGCTGTAATTTAATCTGCAATGGATTAAAATCAATAATTACTGTAGATGATATCTAGTTCTTATTTGAGAGAAATAATTACCTAACTACCTTCATAATTAGGCTCCAATGGAGCAAATCGTTAAAAAAAAATAATATGAGTTATCCGCTTTCTGCAAAAAAAAGTTTCAAACAGTTCTACAGCTAGAAGCTTCACCATGATGATGTCCAGTCCTTTCAGCTAAATCTGTAACACAATGTTTGGCCATACCCAGACATTAAAGTAACAATGTCTAAATCAAGACAACCCTATATCTCTCTTTGTCAGTAGTTACATTGTTTTTTTTAACACATAATTATATCGTAAAACTAAAGTTAATATTTAATAGTTAGTATTGTAATCAAAAATTCAAACACAAATTGAATACCTAGTCCTTTTCCAATCATTTGACCCAACTGTTGAGCCAAGCTACAAAACACCACAAAAACGTACTTTCAGACATAAAATCTTGTTTTATATTAATTAAAATCTAAATTCCATAAACCATTCTAGGTTAGACAAAATTTTCTAATACCGCACCTCACTAAATTTCTACCCATACTGATTTTGCTTTAAATACTATGTCTTCAAATTAAAATTAAATAAAAGAGAAAGTTCTTTTTTTTTAATTATAGATTTTTACTTTTAAAAATGTTTTATATTAATTAAAATCTAAATTCCATTAACCATTCTAGGTTAGACAAAATTTTCTAATACCGCACCTCACTAAATTTCTACCCATACTGATTTTGCTTTAAATACTATGTCTTCAAATTAAAATTAAATAAAAGAGAAAGTTCTTTTTTTTTAATTATAGATTTTTACTTTTAAAAATGTTTTATATTAATTAAAATCTAAATTCCATTAACCATTCTAGGTTAGACAAAATTTTCTAATACCGCACCTCACTAAATTTCTACCCATACTGATTTTGCTTTAAATACTATGTTTTCAAATTAAAATTAAATAAAAGAGAAAGTTCTTTTTTTTAATTATAGATTTTTACTTTTAAAAATGTTTTATAATAATTATAATTAATTTTATTGAATACATACAATAATAAAATATATGCAATAATAACTCATGTGCTTTTCCTTTCAAGAGAATCGACAATAAAGAACAAAAAAGAGGTAGAACTTAAACACCAGCAAAATATGTTGCCAGTATGTATGCCAAAATATGTATGTTGCCAGTATGTATGCCAAAATATGTATGTTGCCAGTATGAGTTCCTGGGGAGGCATTCAAAACAAAAAGAAAAGACTACCTGCTGCTATCTGTCAACCAAAAAAGATTTAAAATGGCAACGTAGGAAAAGAAATACAAAAGGGTTAAAATTAGTGGCAGGACTGCATACCCATTTTTAATCAAATAGACAACTATTGTGACTAGTCTTCTTTTGTATTTGCAAAGACAAAAGAAAAAATATTATAAACCATAAGACATTTAATTTTATATTTACATTTATTACAATGTGAGGTAATCAATTAGATTACAATACTTACCGTAATCAAGGAAAGGGAAGCTCTAAGTTGTTGGAGCTCCTGATTTTGTAGACATAATTGAATTTTTGCTGTCCAGATTACTTCAGAGGCACATAAAACAACTTGACTTGGCCATCTTTGTATCCATTCACTGAAGCAATCATCTGAATAATCCTTCACAGCTTGATTAATAGAATGTCTAAGTGTATCCTTCACTCCAACCTCCAACTGTCCAAATTTTAAATTTAAAAAATAGCTTTCATGAACTCACAATTAATTTTACAAATTTTTGAATGTGCAGAAGGTTGATTTTTTGCTATTTACCATAAGTACAAGTGTTTCAAAAAACTAAGCTCAAATGTTTTTTTTTTACAAGCCTAGAGAGGGTAAAAGAGAGATTCTCAACCCTTAATAAATCCAATGATATTACCCTATTTTTGTAAAGTGCTTAAAGAATTCATTACTTGTGTACAGAATAATTAAGTACAGCTATAAATTATGTACAAAATAATTTATAGTTTTAACACATATTTATACAAAAAAATTTCTTAAATGGGAAATTAGTTATTGACTGGTTCTGTAATAGTTACAGAGATGCTTGGTAAAAATATTTTATTATATATTATTTTAAAGACTAAATAATCTTACAGATACACTCATAAGAGGATAAACCAGAGTTTTACTTCTGATCTTATATCAAAAAAACTAAAAGGTTGAAATTTCATACGAGGTACTGTGAAAAATAAAACACACACACACACATATATAATACTTACAATAGTAATATATTAATTTCATATATATATATATATATATATATATATATATATATATATATATATATATATATATGTGTGTGTGTGTGTGTGTGTGTGTGTATGTGTGTGTGTGTGTGTGTGTGTGTGTGTGTGTATACACGAGGCATGTTTTTTAAGTATCGTTTTGAAATTTAAAAAAGATGTGCTAAGGTATCTCAATAACTTTATTTTTACATGAAAGCCTGTACCTTAATCTACTTTTCTACATAATTTCCGGCAATATTGAGGCGCTTGTCATAACATTGTACCAGATTTTGAATACCCTCCTCATAAAAGTCTGCCGCCTGACTTGATAACCACTGCATCACCAATGTTTTGACTTCGCCATCATCTTGAAGACACTGATCTTTCTTCAAGTGCAGGAACAGATGGTAGTCACTGGGCGCCAGATCAAGGCTGTATGGAGGATGATCTAGAGTTTCCCATCCAAAAGAAGTGATGAGATCTTTGGTCTGATTCGCCACATGCGGACGGGCATTGTCTTGCCGCAAAACAATGCCCTTGCCCAACTTGCCACGTCTTTTGTTCCAAATTGAACGGCGTAGATTGTGCAATGTCTTACAGTAACCTGCTGCATTGATTGTCTCATTACGAGGCAGAAATTCCACAAGCAACACTCCTTTTCTGTCCCAAAAAACTGTGGACATGATTTTCCGTTCAGAAATTGTTTGCTTAAACTTCGAATTTGAATGCCGCCATTCCATGGACTGTTACTTTGATTCTGGTGTGACGTAGGCCACCCATGTTTCAACGCCCGTAAAAATTTGGCTTAAGAAATCATCACCGTCGTTGTGGTACTCCTCAAGGAAAGTCAATGCACTGCCTAAACGTTTGGTTTTGTGTACATCCGTCAACATTTTCGGTACCCAATGTGCGCACAATTTTCGGTAATTCAAGTGCTCGGTCACAATGCCATACAAAGCACTACAAGAAACATAAGGAAAGTCATCCCACAAGGAGGAAATCGTAAAGTGTCTGTTTTGTCTGACCGTATTGTCCACTTTCTGCACCAAACGTTCATTAACCACCGAAGGACGCCCCCTCCGTTGTTCATCGTGCATATTTGTGCGGCCATCTTTAAATGTTCTTACCCACTTTCTTACCATTCCATCACTCATAATGTTTTCTCCTTAAACTGCACAGATCTCACGATGAGTTTCGGTAGCTTTTAGGCGTTTAGCACTAAAAAATCTTATAACAGCTCGTACTTCACAGTCGGCGGGACTCACTATTATCAGAGGCATCTTAAACACTCAGTACACAATGTAAACAAAGAAAAATCAGACTGTAATGGCGTCAGTGCGTAGACAACAGATGTAGGTAGCGGTGTGGCAAAACGGTACTTACTTGAAAAACACACCTCGTGTATATATATATATATATATATATATATATATATATATTCTTGATATTTTACGTTATCCATTGTTTTTCCGTTGCACTGGCTATACACATATATATATATATATATATATATATATATATATATATATATATATGTAGAAATTTTTGGACTAAATAGGAGACTGACAGACTTACCTAATGGCAATAGTCCAAAACTGCAATCTCTTGGAAATAAATTAATAGACACATATAAAAACTTAGCGCTTTTCTTTTTTTTTTTTTGATTGACAAAGATCATTTTTGATTGAAATATTTCAATAGTGTGCTAAGTTTTTATGTGTCTATTAATTTATTTCCAAGAGATTGCAGTTTTGGACTATTACCATTAGGTATGTCTGTCAGTCTCCTATCTAGTCCAAATATTCCTAAATAAGCTTTAAGCTCTACTTGAACTAACCTATATATATATATATATATATATATATATATATATAGATTTTATTTTTATTTTATTTCATTCTCTCATATTTCTTTTTGTATTTTCTCTTCGATTGACAAAGACCACTGTGTGGTTAAAATATATCATTGTTTAAGTTCTTTTATGTGTTTCTATTTCAAGACTACAGAGTGGACTCTTACCAAGGTAAGTCTGTCAGTCTCCTAATCCAACAAATCTAAATAATCTTTACCAACCAAAACTAACCTAAATATATATATATATATATATATATATATATATATATATATATATATATATATATATATATATATATATATACATATATATATATATATACATATATATATATATATATATATATATATATATATATATATATATATATACATATATATATATATATATATATATATATATATATATATATATATATATATATTGATATTTTACGTTGTCCATTATTTTTCCGTTGCACTGACTTTATGAAGTTGATAAATTACTATTGTAAATTAGTGGTGGATAAAATTATTTAAAATAGTAATTTATCAACTTCATATATATATATATATATATACGAGGGTAAGTCAAATATTATCCGCAATATAGGTATATTTTTTGTTTACGTTGGCAGTACTGTCCTTTTGCGTTGATGACGCATGCTTTGTTTATTCGTTGTTATGTCTATGCACGTTACAAGCTGCTAGGTTAGTTTCGTTATCGCTGCCGTGCTGTTAATAATGGCCGCTCCACTTTCTATTTGCACCAAAGAAGAGCAACGTTCAGTGATCCGTTTTTTGTGGTCGGAAGGTGTATCAGGGGCCGAAATTCATCGAAGACTTTTGGTACAGTACGGGAACAATTGTTTGCCACAACGGAGTGTCTATGAATGGATTGAAAAATTCAAAAATGGTTGCACAAGTGTTACGCAAAATGAAGGAGCTGGACGACCAGTTACCGCCATAAACGAGGAAAACATTGAGCGTTCACGTGAAATGATTCTCTCAGACAGACGGATAACTGTTGACGACGTGGCAAATCGTCTGCAAATTAGCTACGGTTCTGCCTACGAAATCATTTACAGCAGACTTGGGTTTCATAAAGTTTGTGCAAGATGGGTTCCAAAACAACTGACACAGTTGCATTAACAAACGCGCTTGGACGTGTGCAAAAAACATTTGGATCGCTATGTTAACGAACAGGACAACTTCTTAGACAGGATCGTTACTGGTGACGAAACATGGATCCATCATTACGAGCCGGAGAGTAAACGGCAGAGTATGGAATGGAAACATCCAAATTCGCCGTGCAAGAAAAAATTCAAAACCCAACCGTCCGCAGGAAAACTTATGCTTACGGTTTTTTGGGACTCACAAGGTCCATTACTGGAACATTATCAGGAAAGGGGCACAACAATAAACAGTGTACTCTTACCGACTTACTTTTTATAACCTTTGCCGTTGTTTATTTCTCTTCCTCAATTGCTAAGTCAGTAAGAAAGTAATGGTTTATCCATTGACTACGAACCTAATTTCATAGACCTGTGCCTCAAGGAATAAACCTCTCAGAGGAACCAACCCCTGAATTTTTGATAAAACCAATTAGCCTCCGATAAGCCCTGTTCAAGCTCCTTTTCGGGTAGTGGAATCTTTGAGAGACACTTGTGATTTAAAGACTATACCTGGATACCTAGTGAACTTATCTTATCTAGAATGAAAACACAGCTAATTGGAAAATATACATTTTTATTTATTTGTTCCAAGGTTCAAATTAATTATTATTGTTTTTATTTAATTTCACAGAATTTTCTTGACTAATTATTTTTTCAAAATTTCATACAACTTGCCATTTAACTAAACATTATTATCTCCTTCTGTTTTTAAATTTTCTTATTATCATTAATTTTACATATAATTTAAATTATCAAAGTTACCATAATTAATTTTGTATATAATTTTGATTAGTAGAGTTAAATTTAACATATTTTAAAATCTGATTCTTTTTCAAACACTTAATATTACTATGTAATGCCTTTAGGCTAGGCCTTGAACAATTAACTTCTTTGGAAGTTATTCATTAGAAATTCACTTAGAAAAAGCCATATAAGATATACATCTTTATACTTAATCCATACATTCCCACAGCGATGGGAATGGAAAGTCAATTTTGAATCTTTATTACTTAAATTTGGGTAACCTAAGAGAGTTGACTAATCAGTCCCTTAGGTTATTCCCATCTTATTTAATTTTGAAATTAAGTTAATATAATTTGAAGTAAAATGTTATTTAAAAAAGAATAATTAAATTGATTATATAACCTTGTACTGTAGAAATCTTTTTATCTCCATTAATGTTGTCATCTGTCGGTCCTGTTACAGCTTCAAGGGTCTTGGCAGGTAGGCGTCTCTCCATAATTTCGGTCAATCTTCTTATTTTCTTTAATTTTGCATTTTGGTGGTCGAAATTTTGTTCTGGGTATATATGAGCCCTTGCTCATATATATCTTCCTTCCCCTGATCACATCGTAGCACTTTTTATTCTGTTTTTAGCACATTTTTTCTTGTCTTGATCGCATGGTACAACAACACGTCTGCTCGCTTTGAGAGCCTAATGCATTCTGATTCTGGATAGCGTGCCTTTTGTGAGGCCCGTCTTCTCCAATTTCAAACTTCCCACGTCCCAGTATCCATTTTTCAACTTTTGACCAATCAGAAAGCCGTTGCCATGGCAATTGACTTTGTTTGTTCGGAAATTCTGAACTAAGATTAGTTTCCCTTTTTATAAAAGGCGTTTCTGTATTCTGATGTGTCCTTTGCATTTTTACCTTTTATTTAATAACATATTTGACTTTATTTCTTCTCATTTAATTTAATTAACTTTTTAACATTCTTAATCCAAAGTTCGACTGTAGCGCTTTCGTTTCGTAGTGACAAGATTTATAATCAATGCCCTAAGCGGATTTTTCCGAAATCAAATATGACTTCTTCTATTATAACCTAATTTCTTAGGCTATTACACTTTAACATTTAATCTTTACTTTTACATAAATACTATTTTCCCTAGCTAGGCCTAATTTACTTTCCTCACCTCTTAATTTACATTCTTTATTCCTGATTATTTTTAAGTACAATTATTTTAATAGCCGGCATCTAGGCCTAGTTTGTTATACTACACAATTACCGTCTTTTTTTTGTTTACATAATTTAGGCTATCCACTTTGAAGTGATAATTTTTCTTATTGCTTATAATTTATGTTTTTTAAGTCTAAAGTTATTTCTAATTTTCTTCATTTTACTATTATTTACCCTAGTTTTAATATTATTATTATTATAATGTTTTAAAATTTTTATATATAAATTTAGTCAATTATTTAACCCGGTTAGGTTTGATTCTGGTATTCTGTACAATTACCCAGATTCTTTGCATCGGACATTCTGGCCGCTGCAAAATTCCCCCCTTTTTAAATATATGAAAATTTTGGTCCTTCTCTCCCTTGAAACAGATAAACATAATTAATAACATATTTGTGAAAAGTAACATTAACACTTATACTAGTTTATATTAAAATTTTCATATTCCTTTCATTAATCTACTATTCCTATTCATCTTCATAACTTAATTAATTTTACTAAAGTTCACAATTTACTCTCCTGTCCCTTTCACTCATATATATCATTGTCACATTAGTCACTTCACATGCTATTTACTCCTTTATTACTCCTGTCCTTAGTCACATTCTTTTTTATTTAATCTTATTTCAAGTTTATATTAACTATACAATATTGTATATTGTAATCCTTATTTTACACATTCATTGTTGTTTAACACAACCTTTACTTTAATAAATTCAATGAATCCCGTTCATTTAACATATGGCTTTTTCTTTCACATTTAATACTGATTTTATATTATTTGTCCTATGTATTTGGATTATGTTACTGCTTTAATCTACTACTTAGATTTATTTTACATTTTTATTTTTATTGCTTAACCGTTACTCCCTATGTCACTGATGGATCATTTTTTATTTACCTTGCCTTATTATCCTTTATTCTTTTTCTTCTTTCTCCTTTTCCAATTTCTTAACTTTCCCTTATTCTCCTTATATCTACCTTTTATTTTTCTGTTTTTGAATTGTAATGAAATGAAGGTTCTTCTCTTATTTGGATTGGTTCTCATTTTAATTGACTTTCGAACTCTTGATCTAGTAAATGGGTTTTTCTTTTTTCTTTCTTTAATTTCAATTTCTTTCCTTTGGGTTATCTCTCCAGAATCTAAAGTCTTAGTCATGGGCTTCCGAGCTACTTGTTGGTTATTCATTTTAACCTCGTTGTTCCCCCCTTTTAATTGTTTCGACACGACGTTTATACTTTTATTTATATTTATTTTCTTATTTATTATTTTTCCACTCACATTATTTCCCCTTTTTGGCACTATTTCTGCCTTACCTTGTTTATATTTTGGTTTGCTCTTAATCTCAGCTGCAGCTCTTCTTTCCATGTCCTTTGTTTCTTTATCTCCTGTTTTGACTCCCTCAGGTCTTAAATTTATTTCCTTATTTATTATATTTTCATTTTTGTTTTTTAATTTTTTGTTTTTGTTTAATTTTTCCTCTGTTTCATTTTTTATTTTTCTTTGACATTCGTTCGTTATATTTAAGATTTCCCCTTTACTTGTTTCTTGTCCATTTCCTCCTTCATTCATTCGGCAGTGCCCCTGCTTCTCGCACTGTCGCATTAACCCCTCCTTTTTGCTTTGATGCCCTATTGTTGATGCATCTTCTTTTTCCTGGGTTATCTTGCATATTTTTCGGACTTCTTCATTTTCCTCTATCTTTTGTATTTTACTTTTAAAGTCCTGGTACACCATTTCCCCTTCTATTTCGAATGTCACAAAGCGTCTATCCATGTTTATCCGTGCCTTTAGGTCATACAGTGTGTTGCACCCCATAATCATCTCCGACCGAAGTTTGGAGACCACTATGAAGATGCAGTCCACTTTTATGCCTTTAATTGTTAAGGGAATTAAGCATTGCCGGGTAACCTTTATTTGTGCAGTCTTAATGGCTGTTACAACTCCCACATTGTTGATGGGTAGTTCCAGGAACTTAAGCCCATGCAACTTGAGGTTGTTGTAAGCCTTTTCTTGAATGACTGACACGTCTGCACCCGTGTCAATCTCTACCTCTATAGAGTGCCCTTCTACCTCACAGTCAATTACAGGGCATGTTTCTTTCTTCTGGTTACCTTCGCCAATCTCCTTGTCCTCTTCTAACAATTCAGCACGAATATCAAGAGATAGTCCACCAACTCTACGCTCTTGATTTTGGTGTACTTCATTGTTATTTTCCTGTTGTATTGTTTTTTTATTTTTGTTCTTTAGGTCTTCCGCCTTTCCTTTATTTACTGTTCCCTGTTTCTCCGGGTAATATTTCCTATATTTTGTTTGTTGTTGGATCTCTAATGGTTGTCTCCTCTTTTCCTTCCTACCATTAGGGATCCTCTCATTTAGTTTTTTGATTGACCACTTGGCCCTGGATTTTGTGGTCTCTTTTCTTTTGTCTGTGGGCCTTCTTCCGTTTGGTTTTGTGGCCTGTACTCTGGCCTTTGTTGTTGCCACTGATTTTGCGGCCTATTTCTTGGTCCCTCTCTTTGGTAGGGCCCCTGTCTCCAGTTTCCTCTCCCTTCTACCGGGTAAGGCTCTTGCCTCCAATTTCCCTTGTATCCGGGGTTTCTCGTTTGGTGTGTAAACCCTCTCCTTTCAGGTTCCCGTTCCTCAGTCCTAGGCTGAGTCCGGTTCCTGGTAGCCTCCTGCTCCATGTTCCTTCGGATGTATTTTACCGCCTCCTCTATGTCGGTAGCCGCCATCCCGGAACATCCTATATACATTCTGTTCCCATAATGCTTCATAATTTTCATAATTAACTCCGCCTGATTGTATGGCGGGGTTAGGTGTCTCGCCGTGTTCACCATTTTTAAGAAATAATTTACCATGTTGTTTGTGCCTCGATGGTATTCATATTTTCCATTTTCGATTCTTCCTCGAATTCTCTCTTGTACATGAGATCCCCAAAAGTGGCTAAAGAATCTCTCCTTAACTTCATCATAATTTTCCTCCTCCATATTCATGGCCAACCACCATTCTTGTGCTGGTCCTTTAAGATGTCTCTCCATTATTTTCCTTTTTTGTCCTTCCTCCATGTCAGGATCAATTTCGGACATTATACCTTCTAGGTGTTTAATGAAATCAATAGGGTCTTCATCTTCCCTACCGTAGAATTCCTTCTTGCTTTTGTCTCCATTATCACCCATCTCAAACATCCTTGATTTAAACAAGGTAGCTATATTTATCCCTTCTCCCATATTCTTTATCTTATTCTCAACTACTTGTACCCTTCTTTCTACTTTTTTGACTTCTCCCTTAACTGTTTCTACAGTCTGTTTATTTTCACTGACTGTTACCTCTAAGTTATACATCTTTTCTATAGTTTCTTGGATTTTATTTCCCATTTCCTCATTCTTTCTTGTAATTCCTTCATTTATTTCCTCTATCCTCTTATTCATGATTTCCCAAAGATTCTTAATTTCTTGTTTATCCTCCTCTCTTTCTTTCTTTCTTTCTACTTTTTCCTCCTCTCTTTCTTTCTTTCTTTGTTCCTCTATCATTTTTACTAATTCTTCTTGTTCCTTTATTCTCCCTTGTTTCTGTTCCTCCATCTCTTTTAATCTTTCCTGTTTTTGTTCCTCTATCTTTTTTACTAATTCTTCTTGTTCCTTTATTCTCCCTTGTTTCTGTTCTTCCATCTCTTTTAATCTTTCCTGTTTTTGTTCCTCCATCTCTTTTAATCTCTCCTGTTTTTGTTCCTCCATCATTTTTTTAAAAAACTCCATCATTTCAGATGGTTCTGTGTCTTTTCTCTGTCTTGTCGCCATCTTAAAGTCTCGTATTTAACTATCCTTTTATTCCCTTACTAACTTCTCCTACTTCTATATTTTTACTATATACTGAGTATTTAATTAAATATTCATTTAGAATTGTGCTCGATGTGATCCGGTTCAGTGTTCCCTTGACCTTGTCTATCTAACGCCTATGTATTCTATTTACTTTCATTAATAACTAACATTATTATTTATATTATGCCCTACCGACGCCTACTGAATTGTATTTTACTTAATTATTTCCTTTTAATTATTATTATTTATTCTAAGTTCTTTTTAATTTCATTTTTATTATAATTAACTCTTATTTAATTTAAAGAACTTCTTTGGTTTTCATTTTATGATTCCTATTATTTTTTACAATTTTAATTGAATTCTATTTAATTAATTTTGTTTCACTAGGCTCCTTAGTCGATTTAAATCTGTCTCTATTTGATGTTGACCCGATGTTACAATGTAAGCATCGAGCCTCAAACGTTGGGCGCCATACTTTTCTTACCGACTTACTTTTTATAACCTTTGCCGTTGTTTATTTCTCTTCCTCAATTGCTAAGTCAGTAAGAAAGTAATGGTTTATCCATTGACTACGAACCTAATTTCATAGACCTGTGCCTCAAGGAATAAACCTCTCAGAGGAACCAACCCCTGAATTTTTGATAAAACCAATTAGCCTCCGATAAGCCCTGTTCAAGCTCCTTTTCGGGTAGTGGAATCTTTGAGAGACACTTGTGATTTAAAGACTATACCTGGATACCTAGTGAACTTATCTTATCTAGAATGAAAACACAGCTAATTGGAAAATATACATTTTTATTTATTTGTTCCAAGGTTCAAATTAATTATTATTGTTTTTATTTAATTTCACAGAATTTTCTTGACTAATTATTTTTTCAAAATTTCATACAACTTGCCATTTAACTAAACATTATTATCTCCTTCTGTTTTTAAATTTTCTTATTATCATTAATTTTACATATAATTTAAATTATCAAAGTTACCATAATTAATTTTGTATATAATTTTGATTAGTAGAGTTAAATTTAACATATTTTAAAATCTGATTCTTTTTCAAACACTTAATATTACTATGTAATGCCTTTAGGCTAGGCCTTGAACAATTAACTTCTTTGGAAGTTATTCATTAGAAATTCACTTAGAAAAAGCCATATAAGATATACATCTTTATACTTAATCCATACATTCCCACAGCGATGGGAATGGAAAGTCAATTTTGAATCTTTATTACTTAAATTTGGGTAACCTAAGAGAGTTGACTAATCAGTCCCTTAGGTTATTCCCATCTTATTTAATTTTGAAATTAAGTTAATATAATTTGAAGTAAAATGTTATTTAAAAAAGAATAATTAAATTGATTATATAACCTTGTACTGTAGAAATCTTTTTATCTCCATTAATGTTGTCATCTGTCGGTCCTGTTACAGCTTCAAGGGTCTTGGTAGGTAGGCGTCTCTCCATAATTTCGGTCAATCTTCTTATTTTCTTTAATTTTGCATTTTGGTGGTCGAAATTTTGTTCTGGGTATATATGAGCCCTTGCTCATATATATCTTCCTTCCCCTGATCACATCGTAGCACTTTTTATTCTGTTTTTAGCACATTTTTTCTTGTCTTGATCGCATGGTACAACAACACGTCTGCTCGCTTTGAGAGCCTAATGCATTCTGATTCTGGATAGCGTGCCTTTTGTGAGGCCCGTCTTCTCCAATTTCAAACTTCCCACGTCCCAGTATCCATTTTTCAACTTTTGACCAATCAGAAAGCCGTTGCCATGGCAATTGACTTTGTTTGTTCGGAAATTCTGAACTAAGATTAGTTTCCCTTTTTATAAAAGGCGTTTCTGTATTCTGATGTGTCCTTTGCATTTTTACCTTTTATTTAATAACATATTTGACTTTATTTCTTCTCATTTAATTTAATTAACTTTTTAACATTCTTAATCCAAAGTTCGACTGTAGCGCTTTCGTTTCGTAGTGACAAGATTTATAATCAATGCCCTAAGCGGATTTTTCCGAAATCAAATATGACTTCTTCTATTATAACCTAATTTCTTAGGCTATTACACTTTAACATTTAATCTTTACTTTTACATAAATACTATTTTCCCTAGCTAGGCCTAATTTACTTTCCTCACCTCTTAATTTACATTCTTTATTCCTGATTATTTTTAAGTACAATTATTTTAATAGCCGGCATCTAGGCCTAGTTTGTTATACTACACAATTACCGTCTTTTTTTTGTTTACATAATTTAGGCTATCCACTTTGAAGTGATAATTTTTCTTATTGCTTATAATTTATGTTTTTTAAGTCTAAAGTTATTTCTAATTTTCTTCATTTTACTATTATTTACCCTAGTTTTAATATTATTATTATTATAATGTTTTAAAATTTTTATATATAAATTTAGTCAATTATTTAACCCGGTTAGGTTTGATTCTGGTATTCTGTACAATTACCCAGATTCTTTGCATCGGACATTCTGGCCGCTGCAGTACGTTACAGTGAGATGCTTACTGCTAAGCTGAAGCCTGCAATTCGTAGCAAATGCCGAGGACTGCTGTCAAAAGGCGTTGTGTTGTTGCACGACAATGCCCGTCCGCATACAGCTGCCCACACTGCAGAAACGCTTCAGAAACTCAATTTTGAAGTATTGGATCATCCTCCATATAGTCCCGATCTCGCTCCATCTGATTTTTACTTGTTTGGTCCACTCAAAGAGGCAATTAGGGGCCGTCGATTTACGACAGACGAAGCATTGAAAGAAGCGGTGCATTCCTGGCTCGCATCTCAACCCATAACCTTCTTCCACGAGGGCATCAGGAAACTTGAACAACGTTGGACCAAGTGCGTTGAAAAGCAAGGGGACTATGTCGAAAAATGATGTACTTGTAAGTTTCCTATTTGATTTCAATAAAATTTTATAACTATATTGCGGATAATTATTGACTTACCCTCGTATATATATATATATATATATATATATATATATATATATATATATATATATATATATATATATATATATATATATATCAATTTTGTTAAACAAATATAATATTTTGACAGCAGCAGTGATGAGTCATGCTCATTCTAAGATAAACAGTTCCACAACAGTTTAATCAATCTGTTTCACCAACATCAAATCCGTGTTTCCAAGTATTGTCACCAATACTGTTGTAGAAATACCTGGTAGGTTTTATTTTATTCAGTTTGATATTCGCTTTCATACAGTGATGTCAGTTTATAGCAATTTGTGACATAATACAACAAATATCATCTTAAGCAAGACAAACTCTTTACTACTTTTTATTGTTAATTTTGATTTTCCTCCCAAGTATAATTATGCTCTAATATTAAAGTTTATCTGTGATCAGTGGTGTTGTGGAAGTTATTGTAATCAGTCATTTCCAAGTTATTCTAATCAGTAACGAAATCTTGTAATCAGTTACAAGATTAGTTGCATAGTGAAATTTTTTCTCCTTAATTAAAATAGGAAAAATTTTTTTTTCTTATAATGATGAATAATAACTTAAATAAAATATGTTGCTTTCAAGATGTTATTAAGAATTTAACATATACAGATCTCAAGATAAAGACAGAAAACATTTTTGAATTGAAAAATTTAAGAGTTTTCTTACATTCAATTGTGGTCTTCTTCTGTTATATTCTGTTACTGTAACAATATACATTGATTTTTCCAAGTGTTCCTCACATGGACATTTTTTACAAAACATACATGTATTTTGGGTTTATCTGTTTTCGAAGCTGACACGTATCACATTTTACTTTAGTGCACTCTTGTCTAAATAGGTCCTTTTAATTGCTTTTAAAAGAGGCAAAAGTAGGAATTAAAGTACAAATTCAAACGATAGCCTTGATTAGTAATAATAAAATTTTGTTATTCACTTAAACAATAGTTTATGACTATCCGAACTTTAAATTTATCGAAGTCTTGTTGAGGTTCATGACGAGCTGGTTGTTAATTCTTATTACACTTTTGCTATTACTTGCGACCAGACTTTTTGTTAACTAAAAGTTGTTAAATTGTTAACTTATACTTAAAAACGAAAACGTTTCCTCCAAGTGTAAGTTAACATTTCAACAACTTTTAGTTAACAAAAAGTCTGGTCACAAGTAATAGCAAAAGTGTAATAAGACTTTAAATTTAGTAAATTTGTTAAAACTTACTGAGACAGAACGTTTTCGATCACTATGTGCTGATCTTCATCAGTGTCTTCTGCTTAGAGATGGTGGGTCAATAGTAGGTAGAAAGTAGTAGAAAGGTAGGTTTTCGATAGTATCAAAGAGTATGTGTGATTTGTATTGTGTTTGTTCGTTTAATATGTTTGTAATTTGTGTTTTTGTGTGTCTGTAAATTTCATATTATTCTAGTGTGTTGAGATGTGGTCATTTTTTGTTGAAGTGTAGGATTTCTAGGTTATGGTAAATGTCTGTGTATTTGTGTCCTGTTTCTTTAGGTTCTGTAGAGTAGGCTATTTGGTAATTGTATCTATGAAGTGTGTTGGTTAGTTTAAGAGTTTTTGGTGTTGGGTTATTGAGTTTATAAGAAAACAGATAAATATTACCTATATATTTAACTAAGAGAGATTTATTGGTTTCTTGACAAATCATATTTAAAAAGTGTAACATATTTGATACCAAGTCATAATTTTCCAAATCTTACTCTTTACTACTTTTAGTGCAGTGATAATATAATCCCAAGGCTAGATATGATTATAAAAACTTGAAACTTCATTTTTTTAAAACAGAATAAATGTCATATAAACATATGTAAAATTATAATATCTATGCATAGTGCCTATGTGTTCTAATTGGAACTTGTATTGATAAGTGTCCTACACCCATAAATACATCCCCATCATCAATCACTCTTTCATACAACAGAAAGTTACATATTTAACAACAAAAATGGCATCTACAAATTATATATATATATATATATATATATTCTAGATATTTAAAATTATCCATTGTTTTTCCGTTGCACTGACTTTATGAAACTAATAAATCACTAATTTTGAGTAATTTTATCCACCATTAAGTGCAATAATTTTACCTTGAGTGATGAGGTACCTTTCGGTCTTTGACCATTGTCGAATCACTGATTGTTCTCTGCTGTCTCGGCATCCACAGCAGAGAACAATCAGTGATTCGACAATGGTCAAAGACCGAAAGGTACCTCATCACTCAAGGTAAAATTATTGCACTTAATGGTGGATAAAATTACTCAAAATTAGTGATTTATTAGTTTCATATATATATATATATATATATATATATATATATATATATATATATATATATATAAGGTTAGTTCTAGTAGAGCTTAAAGCTTATTTAGGACTTTTTGGACTAGACAGGAGACTGATAGACTTACCTACTGACAATAGTCCAAAACTTCAATCTCTTGGAAATAAATAGACACATATAAAAACATATCACACTATTGAAATATTTCGATCATTGTATGATCAAAATATTTCAATAGTGCGATATGTTTTTATATGTGTCTATTTATTTATTTGCAAGAGATTGCAGTTTTGGACTATTGACACTAGGTAAGTCTGTCAGTCTATTATCTAGTCCAAAAATTTCTATATATATATATATATATATATATATATATATATATATATATATATATATATATATACACACACACACACACAGAGCTCTAAAACAATATCAAATGAAATATGCTTTACCAAATATAGCAGGAAATTATCACTGATAATAACTTAAATTTGCAGGAATGGTAGGCTTTACAAGCTTTAATTCATTAAGCTGTACAAAATAGATTAAAAAGAAATGTTTTGTGAAAAATCTGTACAATAGTGGTACTATTGTACACATATCTATTAAACTGTACAAAACTATTGTGAGCATATCCATATTAAAGAGTAGGAAGGGTGGTTGCTGAAATTGATACATTGTTTCTTCCTAGTATTGTTACATAATGGAAAAAATGACATATTTTTTATTTAAAAAAATAATTTTTTACTTGTAAAATATAGATGAAACAAACAACACTAATTGATGTTTATGGATCTGTTCTCAAAGTAAAACAAAATCACAAACACTTTTCTTACCTGAGCTAATAATTTTTCAACACATCCTTGAGTGGCTGAGGTTGAAATATGTTGGATCAGAGTAACATTTTCGCCTTTACTACTGCTAATAGAATTTAAATTTTGATCACTGTCGAAGGATAGACTTGAAATACCATGGAAACACTTGTTTATATTTTTACTCACTCCCTTTAAATTTTTAGTTTCAACTAGTATTTCCAAAACATTATCATCAGATAATAAAAAGAGCCTAAAAATAAGACAAAAATCTATTTTTAAAATATTAGTAAATATACACAAAATTACTACTTAAATTTATCATTTCTTAATGACAATAAGCCCTAAATGGCATGGTTAATTATATGGATTTCCTAAAATGTATGTACTTTTATAGAATTTCCATATTTCACAATAATGTTAAAGTATGTAGAAGTCAAATCCTGTTGTAACGAATACGAATATAAGAAATTTTCAGTATAAAGAACTCTTTGGTGATTAGTTAGGCTTGCCATATAAATATGAGTGTAACAAATCACATTTTAGTGAAACTACAATGTATAAATTTTAGTATAACGAAATATTTTTAACTACAAAAATATAATTACAGTTTCTAAAAGTTATGTTCATCGCCGTATTTAAAAGAAACCATAAATGACTCACAATTTGTATCATTAAAAATAATTGTACAGAATATAATACATGTACAATAGTTTTAAGTGTCTGTAGTGTATTGTATTTTAGTGAATCAGTTCATGATGAAACAAGCGGTGAAAAGACATCAGTTTACAATTAAGGACAAACTTGAAATAATAAAAAGAGTTAATTCAGGCAAGAAGAAAATAGATTTAGATAAAGATTTTCAAATTACACAATCTACTTTATCTACAACTTTGAAAGACTGTAAAAAAATTGAAGATGTATTGTCTGCCTGTGGCCTTGTTCCTATTTGAAAAAAAAATTTGCAGTGCATTACATGATGATTTATACCAGGGATCACCAAACTTATTAGCCTTTGAGCCTTACTAATTACTTCAGTGAGTTCTGAGGGACAATACCATTTTAATTTTCCTGCCAGTATCTATAATCTCTAGTTTCAGACTAGTCACGGAGTAAACAATCTGAGCGAGCATATGTTTGATAAATTCACTCTTGTGTTGTACTATATATTTTTCTTCTACCCCTAGTCTGGGCCCCCAGAGCCTACCCAGCCCTCATGGCCGCCAACCTCTAGCGAGCTGCTTCAATTTCACATGCGCATGCCGTTAGTATCCCTACCGTGTGTGAAGTAAACGGATTGATTACCCATGTACCAAGCTGATAGACTCTTTTCATGGAGAACTTGTATTGTATTTTTTTACGACCAATACACCGGAAGACATCTGGTGGTTTCACGCATAAATAGGTAATGTACCCTGTATATCCGCTGCAAATAGATATCACGCTGAACCTCGTTGGTTCAAGGACATTCTGGTGTATTCCACTCACTTCTATATGGTAGTAATTGGAGTATTAAAACAGTAGCGGTGCGACGACGAGTCATTTCCACCTAGGAATCCAAAGAAGCGAAGGCAGCAAACCTGTGTATTGGGAAATAAAGTAGGAGTTCGTAACTCCTTTGCTTAAAACATGTTTGTACATATTTTAAAAGACATCTTCATAACAGTATTTTGATTTGAATTGTTGTTGTTACTAGTATGGAAAAGAAGCGAAAAACAGACAGTGAATCCAGCACATTCAATGATCAGTGGAACTTTCAACATTTCATGATAGAACCCAGTAAGAAGAAGCTATGTTTTGATTTCGAATGACATCATAGTTATTCTCAAAGAGTATAATATTATAATGAAATGAAACATTAAAAAAATTACTCAAAATATACAGGAAGTTTGCGGGCAGGAAAAATTGGAAGCTTTGAAGTGCAGATTGAAATCATAGCAATCTATGAAACACAAGTATGAACAAGAGGCTGCAACACTGTCCAGCTTTTGCATGACTCTTGAAATCACAGAACGTGGAAAACCATTTAGCGATGGAGAAATGATCAAAGAATGCGTAACTGCAGTAGCTGAAGAAATGTGCCCCCAAAAGGAAAATTTATTTAAACCTAACAGTTTATCAGCAAACACCATGGCTCAGAGGGCAAAAGCAATCACAGAAAATATATCAACTCAATTGTCTCACAAAATGGACATTTTGAATGATTTTCTCTGATCTTGAATGTCAACATATGTGTCAGATACTTCTCGGGTATTGATTTTTATTCAAGATGTACATAAAAACTATGAAGTGTATGAAGAACTGCTTGATATTGATAGCATTGTTAGCACAACTATTAATGAAGATATTTTTAAGGGGTTTGAAAATGTCATTCATAGTAAGAACCTTTGATGAAAAAACTTGAAATCTATTACAACTGATGGAGGTAAAAACATATGTAGCAAAAATAAAGCAGTGATCCATCTTGTGTCAAATGCTGTAGAAAATGATGGTGGTTCAAAACCGTTAGTCTTACATTGTACCAATAGATTGACCATTTGTTATCAACAGTCTCTGTGCGGAAAATGTTTGTATATCTCTGAAGTTTCAAAACCAGTCCTATCAATTGTTAATTTCATAGGATTCACTGGGCTGAATCACAAAGAATTCCGCAAGTTTATTGGATTGGAGAAACTGATTTATTACTGTACGTTGGCTCTTAGTTGCAGAAAAGTCCTTCAGCACTTCTTTTAACTTCAAGCGGTGATCAAAATTTTTTTTAATGAAAAATATCGGAATTACAAAATATTTTTGTGGAAGTTAGCTTTCTAAGTCGATTTGACAAAACATATGAATGAACTTAATTGTAAGTTGCAAGGAGGAAACCAGATTCTCTCTGTTGTATATACTAATATCAAATAGTTACGTTTGATACCGGCATTGAAACTCTAGCCCCAGAACTCCAAATGGAAATTATTTATATACAATGTAGTCATATATTTACGAATAAATACCAAAACTCATCTTTGTTGGAATTTTATAAGTCTTCCACTGGCACAATTTGCTAATTTGCATAAATTTGCTTGTGGGCTGTTTTCTGTTTATGATAATACTTATTTGTGTGAGAGAACATTCTCCGAAATGAAGTACATAAAGAATGTTTACAGATATAAGTTAATCGATAAGCATTTAAATCTCTTTTAATAATAGGTAGAAGTAAAATTGGTCCACAACTACAAAGTAATGCCAGTAGAATATCACAACTACATAAATCTCATTATTATTTTATATAGATTTATTATGTTGGTTGCATTCATTTCAATAACTATAATTTGTTTGATTACTTGTAAGTTATTATGACTGTTAAGTACAGGATTTTTAACCTCACTTTCAATAAACCACGTTTGTTGACACCTGTCATTATTTTCTATATAACCTAGAAATCAGCTCGTGTTCTACCCACAGTTCAGTTTCACCGCCTGCCAGATATTAAGCTTTACCTAGCAAGTAATTAATACTGAGCTATTATCATTCTGTGTTGTTTTATCCAGCCTATCACAACAGCAATAAGTTATTAGCTGTTGAAGGCAGTATTGATGATACTGGCGGGCTGGGTTTGGCTAAAGAGCCGTAGTTTAGGGACCCCTAATTTAGACAAGGTAGTTTATTCATGATTTGTTGATATCAGGACTAACAATGTGCCAATTAGTGGATAATTAATTCAAGACTTTCCATATTAGCTATGAATAGTTTCAAGCAACTATTCGGTTGACGTAACTGATTCCGCAAAAGATGTGGAATAACTTACAAACTGATTTATGCAAAAGAATTACCCTTTACTGTCAATAAAACTAACCAATGGAGAACAGAAACCATTCAAAACAAAAATGTTAAATTGGTATCCACAGACACCTACACTATATCTATCACATTTGGTCACTTTCCGTTCCTCAGCAATTCATATGATTAAAACTGCCAACCTGTATGGAGGTTGTACATATGCATTTGACATGAACACTCAGAACCTATTAGACACTCACTATTACCCGAGTAACATGTGACTATGTTTTTGCATACCCTGTTGAATTTAAGCATTTGTTCCAATGTTACTACGATTGTAAACCTTGAAGCCTGACGTTATACCCATCTGAAAACTTCTAAATTTAAGATACTTTAAAACATTTTCACTGTATAAAAACATTTTTTGGCTGTAAAAAATATATAAACCGCTAAACAATTGTTTTTTTCAACCTTACATACATGTAAGAATTTAAATATTGCTTCAAACCAATTGAAAATTAATTTCTACACACTAATTCCATGCTACTGATAGTCTATTTCATATACAGTGCATCAAGGGTAATGTATATAGTTTGTTGTCAATGACAGTCGGCAAAATTGATTTGTTTCAACTTTATATCTACAACTTTGCTGAACTTATGATTAAGTAAATTAATGATTTACTTACTGAAGCATTAAGTATTCATCTTACTTCATGATCATTAATAATACTTACTTGGCCACTGATCCTCAAAAACATTATATATGACTAGGGTTTTCATAAATTTACTTGCGTTATTAGTTCTGACAATATAAAATTGAAATGTATAAAGAGCCTTTCACAAAAGGTATTAAAAATGATAATATGCTTTAACCTTAATGCTACACTGTGAAATTTATAATAAACTTAAATTTATACAAGAGTTTGATTATAATACACATTTTAATCTCATATCAATAACAACGGCATCTTGTTTGTAACTGTTTACAAATAATTTATAAACATAATTATAAATTATGCTTCCCATAATAAGTTTTATTTTAAAGTAAAATGCAGTGAAACTTTAACCTAAAATTTTTAATTAGATATACTGTTTTGAGATAGGAATGCATTTAAAGGATGTATGTAAAAAGAGTATAAAAGCAACATAGAGAGTGTTAAAAAACTGTTTCTTTATCACTTAAAATGAAAATTTATATTATAATTAATTTTTTTGTAATTAAATCAAAGAGAAATATTGAAATAACTTAATAAATGATATTGCACATTGTTACAGTCATACTTTCTTAACATATTGTGAAGCTTTGATGTATCAGTGCATTAATAATCACCTATATTAAAAAATTACTGTTGATGTTATATTTTATTTTCTGTTTTAATTTACTTAAAGTTGTTTGACAAAATATTTCATCAGGTTGTATTTTTATTACTATATCTATTTATTTACAGCAAAAAAATGTGCTACTTGTCATTTTCTCTTCTCTCGAACTTACTGAATGTTTGTTTCCATACATCCTTAGTTGGTACCGAGTTAGCCAATTGACTTTTCAGTAGTTTACTGTATATTTACCTAATTTATTATTTACAATGAACCCTCTCCTTGTCTAGTGAGCCTTGGATATGTAATACTTAGGATACCTTTATTTCAATTATTTTTAATAGAAAGGTCAGTTGATACACACTGTGTGCCAATTTTGGTAATTATTATCTGATAAAGACATAAAACAATTGCATTAGAAACAAATGATAGCAGACTTTTTAGAACAGGCCTGTCCAGCTTTTTTATATGTAAGGGTGAACCTAGCTCATAGATGAGGGAGTGAGCGCTGTCCAACTTTTTTATCTTTTTTATATGTAAGGGTGAACCTAGCTCATAGATGAGGGAGTGCGCGCTGTCCAACTTTTTTATATGTAAGGGTGAACCTAGCTCATATATGAGGGAGTGCGCGCTGTCCAACTTTTTTATATGTAAGGGTGAACCTAGCTCATAGATGAGGGAGTGCGCGCTGTCCAACTTTTTTATATGTAAGGGTGAACCTAGCTCATAGATGAGGGAGTGCGCGCTGTCCAACTTTTTTATATGTAAGGGTGAACCTAGCTCATAGATGAGGGAGTGCGCGCTGTCCAACTTTTTTATATGTAAGGGTGAACCTAGCTCATAGATGAGGGAGTGCGCGCTGTCCAACTTTTTTATATGTAAGGGTGAATTTAGCTCATAGATGAGGGAGTGCGAGCTGTCCAACTTTTTTATATGTAAGGGGGAACCTAGCTCATAGATGAGGGAGTGCGCGCTGTCCAACTTTTTTATATGTAAGGGTGAACCTAGCTCATAGATGAGGGAGTGCGCGCTGTCCAACGTTTTTATATGTAAGGGTGAACCTAGCTCATAGATGAGGGAGTGCGCGCTGTCCAACTTTTTTATATGTAAGGGTGAACATAGCTTATAGATGAGGGAGTGAGCGCTGTCCAACTTTTTTATATGTAAGGGTGAACCTAGCTCATAGATGAGGGAGTGCGCGCTGTCCAACTTTTTTATATGTAAGGGTGAACCTAGCTCATAGATGAGGGAGTGCGCGCTGTCCAACTTTTTTATATGTAAGGGTGAACCTAGCTCATAGATGAGGGAGTGTGCGCTGTCCAACTTTTTTATATGTAAGGGTGAACCTAGCTCATAGATGAGGGAGTGCGCGCTGTCCAACTTTTTTATATGTAAGGGTGAACCTAGCTCATAGATGAGGGAGTGCGCGCTGTCCAACTTTTTTATATGTAAGGGTGAACCTAGCTCATAGATGAGGGAGTGTGCGCTGTCCAACTTTTTTATATGTAAGGGTGAACCTAGCTCATAGATGAGGGAGTGAGCGCTGTCCAACTTTTTTATATATAAGGGTGAACCTAGCTCATAGATGAGGGAGTGCGCGCTGTCCAACTTTTTTATATGTAAGGGTGAACCTAGCTCATAGATGAGGGAGTGCGCGCTGTCCAACTTTTTTATATGTAAGGGTGAACCTAGCTCATAGATGAGGGAGTGCGCGCATAATTGGACATAATAATGATGGTAATAACGATAATATATTTATAGGATTTATAAATTAGGATACATGTAAGAGCATTCCCAAATAGTAGATCAGGAGCACTATGGCAGTTATTCAATCTTGCTTTAGATGTCTTGTAAAACATAACACTTGTAAATAAAATAGCAATTAAAAATTTACAGTTTTTTTAAGAATGTTATATGAAATTAGCTTCATATTTTTGTGTAAAATAACAATCAATACCTAGTTTATTTACAAAATAGCTATCACAGGTATGACAAATTGGTTAAAAATTGTTATTGAAAATAACTGAATAGTCAATGATTACGGAAATTTCATATTATTTCTAAAAACAAATAAAATATCATGAGAGATATTTAGCTTAATTTTCAATTGCAATTATTCTGTCCAACACACAACAAAACTCCAGTAAGGCATATGTATTGCCTTGAAGTATGTCCTACTTAAAGTGTATATACAGAAAAGTATGTCCTCAACTATGATACTAGAACACAAAGTCACAAAAACAACATTAGCAATTCTGTGTAAAACATTTATATAAAGAAGTCAAATACATGATACCAGGCTTATTTAACTTCTCCAAGTCACATTTAGTTTATTGTAAATGCCAAATTTTGTAACCAAAATTACAAAATTTGTAAATTATAATAAAACAATTGTCCTACTACTATATATAATTACATACATTGTTTTGTTAAGACTGTTTAAAGTTTACCTAGGAAAGAACCGGCGCTTTTCATCAATAAACTTTTTAACTTCATGATCAACAGATTCAAGAGCCTTCCAACAATCTTTGAGAAATTCTAATAGCCTTGTACTCCCAGCTACTTCCAGGACTACCATTTTAGTTTTTACTTTTTCCATTAGGTTACTGATCTTTTCATGTACACCCTACAATAACAAAAAGACTGCTAATAATAGCACATGTTTTTCAATAATAGACTTGGTAATAATAGTATTCTAATAATAGCACTTAGTAATAGCAAATGTCTATAAAACATAAAAATACACTAATGCATCAAACTTTATTTATTTAATTTTAAACTATCACTAAAAATAATTTCACGTTGAAGGAAGGTTCTAATTACCTGATGCAATATCAGGTTGGGGAACTGTTTTAATTACCTGATGCAATATTAAGTAAGGAGTATTGTGTTTAATATAATTGGGCAGTGAGAGGTTAAAATGTGGCATTTATATAATCTGCAGAGAAAGATAGTAACAATTCACCAACAGTATTGTTACAGTTATAATTATATGCATTCAGCAATTTTTAAAATTTTATAAGTTAGTTGTTTGTGGTCCAAACACAAAACCGGAGATTTTCATCAAAATCACCCTGATATATCCTTAAGTTGTAAGCAGCTGGTGTTGTAACTAATTAATAATTTTAAATCTATAAAAATATCAGTACACATTATTTTGCTGTAATGTTACAGTAATAATTAATGTAATTAGAATATTATTTAATCAAAATTACTTTTATTATAATAACAAAATATTTAGACAAGAAAATGGTTTGGTAATGGGTTCACCTCCATCATGTATTATGTCCAAAATATTTTTACAATACATTTACAATGAAATAATAATTAAAACTATACAAACATATGACAAACATGGACTATGGTGCAGATATGTAGATGATGACATATATTTCCACAAATAATCTGAACCTTTAAATCTAAACCTAATAAATAACGAGATTAATAACATATACAATAAAATACAGTTTACACATGAAACAGAAAAAGAAAATGTTTTATATATCACTATTTACAGGGAAAATAATAAATTAAATTTTGCAATTTACAGGAAAGCTACTCAAACAGATAAAATAATATCTAATTACTCAAACGGCTCATATAATAAAAAAAATGCAGGTTTTTATAGAAAATGAATAGAATTCCATTAAATCATCTAAATAAGTTCAAAGAATTAAATATAATATTCACCAAATAGCAATAAAAATTAATATAAGAAAGAAACCATTAATAAATTAATAAATAATATAATTAAAAAATTAGAAAATATAAATAAAAATAATAATATAACAAATAATTAATTGGTCCAACTGTATCGGATACGAAATCAAACATGTTACAATTTATATACCAATTGTCAAAAATGTTATATGGGTCAAACTAAAAATAAAATAAAGGAACGATATATTAAAAAGCTGGTACTGTTAATCAGTGAAAAGCTTCAGCTTGAAATAAATGTATAAAATAAAATACAGTACTCTTGTTTTTTAAAGTGTTTATTTAACCATATATATATATATATATATAGACAGTTATTTTTTCAT